>JAQFVV010012407.1:3232044-3832044 GCA_028023455.1 Epiperipatus broadwayi
TTTGGTTTACTTATCAACACAAAAATTGTGCGTCCAAACTAAGATCAGGGGCTTAAATAGTTTTCTCTCAGTGATTGTCATCATTCTAGATATCATTTTTATGGCATTTCATCATTTTGATAACACTAATTCAGCTTATTTCTAAGATCTTTGCTATTAAGAGTCAAATTTATCCATATATCTACTCAATAAAAGTTCTTTCAAGTACATTTGTGTTTCATGACATTAAAATATTTTCTTAAAACTTTATAAAATAAATGTATGTTTTAAGATAATATTAATCATGTATAAATTTGTATATTAAAGCATAAAAACATTTAAAAAAATTATTTTAAATAAAATACAGACATTTCTTTTTATTCATCTATTCAATATACTATTATCACTATATTTTTAAATACCCATTTTTTATAACTTAACTATTCTAAAACAATGTTTTTAAATATGATTTAATACTGTCTAATTATATTAACATAAAAATACATACAAGTGCATATACATATTTTAAATAATTTAAAATCTTGTTTTTTATGTTTACATATTAATTTTCAAATGTATGCAGTAAATAAAATGCCAACAAATGTATTTATTCATATGTACTTTATTTAATTATTACTATTATATAAAATCATTTATATACTCCTAATATAATATAAACATCATTAACTTTATTACATCATCCTAAGAATATAAAAATATTAATTTAAAAATTTTCATCGCTATACAAAATAAGCTAATATTTTGATATGTAATCTTTTTTTTTTCATATGCCAAATGCTTTGACCAGAAAGCGAACCCAGGCTAGCTGCTTTTTGAAGGCAGACATGCTAACTACTAGGCCACCAATGATATGTAATCTTGTTAGAAAATAGATACACATTTTACACTATGATATGTTGTCAAAACTGTCATCTAATAATGAGATAAAATATTTGATTATTTGAAACTAATTTAGAATTAAAATAAAAGAAATAAAATGTTTATGTACATAATGATACCAAGTTTAAATTCATATTATAGAAGTACAATATATATGTGATCATATGCACATGTAAGATAAATAATTTTATAGATGCATGTGCTATGGCTTATAGATACATATTACGCATAAGAAATACATTCATGACTTTTTTTAAATTCTTATTTTAAATTCTTTGTAATTAAAATAGTTATTGATAATCATCATAAAATTTTGTTGAGAATAAACAGGTTTGGAAAGAAAATATTCGTGTGTTATAATATTTTATTAGAATAAAAATATACTGATCTTATTTGTAACATGTTTTTAAGCTTGCTATATAAATATATGTAATGTAGGGAATTTTAACAAACTTTCATGCTCTTTTTAGTTATGGTTCAGCACGAAATATGTATATTGGAGATCATTTATCTTTTTCAAATGTGTGTGGTCATGTTTATCAGTTATATGAGATAGAGTGGATAGCTGAAGGGATCTTGAAAGCTGTGTTCAAATCCCCTATATTACATTCAAACTCCCAAGTATATGAATTATGCTTGTATTTCAAAAATATTATATAAATGTATATAAGTTCTCTGCCTAATTGCAATATCATGACCATGTAATATTTTTGATCATCACAAGCAATAGTTTACTATTGCGACCCAGGTTTTACTATAATTTATTATAATAATGTGAAAGGCTGAAACCTTTGACAGAAGCGCCTTAAAAATGTTTATATGACAGCCAATCAGATATAATAATGACTGCATAAGAAACTCTCAAATCAAAACACAGGCAGAGATTTTTTTTGCCTTGTGTTTTGACTTGAGAGTTTCCTATGCAGTCATTATTACATCTGATTGGCTGTCATATAAACATTTTTAAGGCGTTTCTGTCAAAGGTTTCAACCTTTCACGTTATTATTATATCATTTGCTTGTGCTTAATAAAATTAATATATTTATAATTTAAAATGATTAGTAATATATATATTATAGCATACATTCACATTTTATAGAGTCTTAAATATAATTATTGTAGTTTAAGTCTTGATTTTTTTTTTTTTTTAAAGTATTTTATTATATATATGTAGTCAAAAAAAAAAATTGTTTCATAGAAATAAACAAAATCAGAAAGATTTAATTCCAAATTGAATTTAAGTAAAATAAAATATATTTTGCATAAAGTTTATTTTCTTGATTTCTACATTATAGTCAAAATATACAGATTTAAATATTATTAAAATTGTTAGAAAAAATAAATATTTATTGTAAATTAATTTCTCTGGCCAAAGTTATGGTCAAGCGTTGGTGGCCTAGTGGTTAGCATAGCTGCCTTCCAAGCAGCTGGCCCGGGTTCGCTTCCCGGTCAACGCATTTGACACATGAGAAATCACTATTGTTTTTTACTCTTTTGATACAATTTAACTCTTCAGTTTAGAATTACTTTATAATTTCAATTAACTTATAATGATTCGAATTATGTAATAAAACAATGGGAGTTTTTTTTACCATTGAAATGTATAAAATAATTACGAAAAAAGAAGTATGATAATCAAATTAATCGTTTGAATTAAATGTGCACAATAACTTTAAAATGTAATTAGTTATCGAGTTACATTGAAAAATGGATTATTGAAAAATGTAATGTAAAATAAATAGAATATTGATAGTATTTTAGTGCATATAATTTTCAAAAGAATAAAATGGTAATTTAATAGATAATATTTTAAGTATGTGATATATTGATTGCATGAAACAATTATTATATTAATAAAGAAGTTATACGAATTTTTAATTCAGCCTTCTAGCGCTTGGGCGCTATGTTAAGAAAAGTTTATAATAAATTCGTTTTGAATCAAATTGCGCTTTCGAATGCTACTTATAGGCTCATATTCGTAACACTGAGAGGTGAGAAAGGTGCGTGTACATATATGCTATAGGTTTATTCAAATGTATTCAAATTATGTGGCCCATTTTTTTGTTAGGGGGAAGCAGGGTTCCTTCTTATTTATGGAGTTGGAATTGTTGGCTATATGCCATGCTTTTTTGATCTTCCGTTTGGCATTCTTTCACTCGAAGCACACGATGTTGGCGACTATGTGCTCGAATGTATTACATTTTAGTGCTTGAGGAAAATAGACTTGTGCTCAGGATTATTTGAATCTCTTTTATAGCAGTATTTATGTTGTGATAGCCTTGGGATGAGGCTGGCTTGGGATTCATTGTAGTAGATATGGCTGCATTCAGCTTGGGTGCATGCTATCTTATATATATTGCAAGGCATTTATTCAGTATGAAGTTTATCTTTCAAATTGTTTACAAGTCTATTTGTTGTGGATGGTCTGAAAAAACTTATTTGATAGGATGGTGAGCAGATTTTTGGTTTAAGTTTTTTAATAAGCATGGAATATAAGGGGGCAGTATCCATGGCATGTCATCTTTTGGTGGGTTTGTTTTAATTTTATTGTAGAAGTTGGCCACTATCCTTACGAGAGATCTATATTTGTATCTGATGTGGCATAAATCTTTTAGATATTTCTCAATATTGGCTTTATGGGCAACTTCATGCTTATATAGATGGTCGTTTCTCTAGAGAAATGATGATAGGCTGGCATATGTGTGTGATTTGTGAGTGAGGTTGCATATAATCATTTATTTCTATTGGCTTGATAAGCATTTTGTAGTTTAGGTGAAGCTTCTTTCTCTGCATTTATATGTTGGGGTATTTTAGCTCCTTTTGCTCATTTTCCGATTTAATTAGCCACGTTAGTGTGGGTTTTGCCTTGAACTCTAGTTTAATCTTATTGATTTGTGGTTCTGGGTCACATATGAATAGATAATTAACATAACATGTGTATATTAAGCTGGGGTCATTCTCAATATATTTGGTGAGAACTTGGTTTTCAATACCATTGATTTCACTTGACACAGTGCTCAAGCAATCAAAAGTTGAATTTACAGTTGCATAAGAAAAGTCATTACTTTACTTAATGACTTTTTAATGTATGAGTGTGCAAAAGAATAGTAATTAATGTTACTATATACATACATTTAATTCTTCTTAAAACATGGATTAATTTATGCAAAACTAATTAAAACTGAACATTTTGGTGGTCACTGGTTTACAGTACTTATTTATTAAATTCATTTCTAGCTAATACACACTGGCTTATATATACCTGTGTCTATATATGTAATATATAGGGTATATGAGCACAGACTTTCACATGACCCACCACTCTCCACACTATCTCATAACACTGATACACTCGAACACACATATGTTGAAAAGATAAATAATCACCAATATACGTATTTCATGCTAAACCAGCAATCATCAGTTGGTCCAGATTACCATCTCTACACATACATATATGCTATAAGTATACAGATATATATTAAGATAGCCAAACACCATACTTTAATGGACAGGCTTCAATCTACTCCACACTCCAACTCTTCAACCTTCTATCCAATTGAAAATCTGATGATGGAAGGTTGAAGAGTTGGAGTATGGAGTGGATTGAAGCCTGTCCATTAAAGTATAAGGTTTGGCTATCTTAATTTATATCTGAGCACTTATAGCATAAATGTGTAGAGATGGTAATCTGGACCAACTGATGATTGCTGGTTTAGCATGAATTACGTATATTGGTGATTATTTATCTTTTCAACATATGTGTGTTCAAGTGTATCAGTGTTATGAGATAGTGTGGAGAGTGTTAGGTCATGTGAAAGTCTGTGCTCATATACCCTATATATTAAATTCATTTCTATAAAAAAAATTTCTGGCAGTAATTAATTAGCAGTAATATGCTGTCAAACCAACCATAGCTATTGGCATAGAAATAACATTTTCCCAGAGTTGCTTATTATTTGTTTCTTTTTGCACATTCATCATTGTGGTATTGAAGACTACCCTCTGAAGCTGATTGCTTTCTTATTTCACTTCAATCATTCTGAACATCACTATTTTCTTTCTATCTTGTGTTTTCAGACTTTACATTGCTTAGTATTGTTTAATGTTCAGCTGCTCAGCTGAAACAAAATGGTTTAACATTTCTATATATCTTATATGCTCTTTTATTACACCAGTCATTATTTACCTTCTTCATTATATGGAATAAGTTGGACCATTACCATATATATATATATACACTTAAAATATATATTTATGTTTGAAATTTGACTATTTGAAGTATTTATATATACAAACTTTAAATTAAACATAGCTCAGTTTATATATAAATAAAGGAAGTAAATCACTCTCCCCCAGGCTATGAATTAAAAGCACTTGAAATGTGCATTTAATTCATAGGCTAGGGGAGAGGGATTTACTCCCTATATATATATATATATTGTAATTTATTTTTAATGGATGTTTTGGGTGGAAATATTTAAAGCATGGAATTATCCAGGTACTTACATATTAGACCTGCAGCATAGAGGAGATGGATGCCTTTTCATATCTATGACGAATGTGTAAATTTGCAAACACATCAAATGAATCCTGAGATGTTATCTGATCTTGTATCAAAATGTGTAATAGTAAAATAAGTATTCATAAGAGAACATGGTTGGAGGATTTGAGAATTAAATTCCAAATGGCAATCTACTTTATTTTCAGTTGGACTTGTAAATTAAGTTCTATAGAATGGAAAAAATTAGCAGATAAATGCATAATTGATTGGAATATGCGAGAAGTATGTACTATTGCCATGTTTTTTTTTGTGATCATTTTACACTCTCAGTTATTGTCCAGATTCTATTCTGACAACATCTTTAGTGCTGTCAATTTTATTTTAAAACTATTTTTTATTTCATTTGTATTCATAGTTTTGATTCTACAATTTATTCTGACTGTTGGAAGGCCTATAAAGGTGCTGAATTACAAAGTACAGATTACAATCATTTTCATGTTAACCACAAATACATTCACATGTTAAGTAAGTGTGCATTTTGGGAAAAAATAAAAATTTTACTTTTAGTCTCCATTTTGGAAAAAAAAAATATCCACTTAAAATAAAATAGAACTAGCAAATTGATTGTTTAATCGTGAAAACTCCAGTTATATATATTTCATGGTTTTTGTAATAAATTACGGTATATTCCAACTGTTGGAGGGTCTTTAAAAGTGGTGAATTACTAACTGCCAATTATGATCATTTTCATGTGAACCACAAATTCAGGCATGTATTAAGTAAGTATGCATTTTGGGAAAAATAAAAATTTTACTTTTATTCTCCATTTTGGGAAAAAAGTTTATCCACTTAAAATAAAGTAGAACCAGAAAATTGATTGTTTCATCATGACAATTCCTGTTATATATTACACTATAAGTTCCATATGTGTATATTTTATATATTTTTTTATATTTTAGGCTGTTTAGCGATTGTTTTGTCTGAATTTAAAGTAACTTTTAAGAATTGCATAATTACTTGTCATTTGATAAATTTATCATTTTAAGTTTGTACAAATATATATGTTGTTTTGGTCAGATCAAAATATTAGAAAGTTTTCAGCAGATTGATATGAATGTAAAAAGGCACTCTAGGTCTAATACGTGTTGCAAGTCTAATATGTAAATACCATTATCCATTTATAATTATTTAATTAGAAAGCACTGTACTTAGAACAATAACAGTGAAAGCCAGCTACCCCAGGCCAATACTTAAAGTAAAAATTGCAGTCAGCCTGACAGTTTTTACATTAACTCTTTGCCTAGAGAAGTTGGCTTACATTGGTAATGTTCTAAGTAAAGTGCTTTCTAATTAAGTAATTATAAATGAATAACTCCACACATTATAATGGTCAACTTATAATGAGACTCAGATGATTATAACACTCACCAGAGGAAACAGAAAATATTTCAAATATAAATTCTAAGCAATACTATCATTACTAATACACTTTTATCTCCAAGATTGATCTAGGTTGCACATAAAATGCATAATATTGATTTTATCCTGCAATATATATTTTTATATACAAAAGATTAAAATAAAATTAAACCAATAGTTATTAATAGTTTAATGGAATATGCATTTTCCTAGCACATGAATTAAAGTAGGAATACTTCAGCTCTTTTAATCATTTTTTTCATGCATTGAAATAAATGAAAGCATGGTTCAAATACATATTTACACTTTTAAGACTAAATATTAAATTAATTCCCAAACTTTTAAACTATTTTTTTCTGGACTTGAATTATTGAATGAATGTGCATTAATTAATATCACTATATTCGTATATACAACTTATAATTTGTGATTATCAAAGAGTAAATCTAATTTTGAAATATTATTGATCGCTAACTAATCATCCTGCTAATTTAGTTATTCCTTGTGATCTATCTATTCTATATATTTCAAATGTTCAAGTGAATTTTTTTAAGGATATATATATAAGAATGTGTTTAACCTTTCCATTGGTACAATTTCCTATTGGCCGAGTGAATTAAAGTTCTAAACTTTTGATTGGTCAATTGCCAGAATCAACAGTAAAAAATATATTTGTCTTTTAATATTATATTCATTTTAGTTTCATTTGTAAAAAGCAAATTAATAATTTGTTAGATTATGAAAGTGAATGAAAGCTATTTCAAAAATAAATTTCTATTTATAATTATAAAAATAGTCTATAGCAGAAAACATAAAATGAATGTCATAACCCCTTTAAAAAATGCAGCTTATGTTATTGATTTCTTTCTCAATTTATATTTGTGTAAAAGTAAAGAATTTTTACTAAAATCTTAACTATTCTTCTAAAATAATTATATTTTCAGCATATTTTATCAAAATAATTTATAAATGTAAAAAAAATACTTTAAAATTTACATTTTTGTTTTGAAAATCAAAACAAAGAACTTAGACCTGTCAAAATCATTGGCAAGTGCTCCCTTTTGTTGAAAACAAGAAACAGCCAATCAGTGTCTTGGAAAAATTACCTTCTCCCATTGTTATAGCTTTAAATTTAAATATGATTGATTTTTTTACTTGTAAAATAATTCTAGAGATGACAGCATCATATGGTACATTTTTAGCTTTAAAATGATTGTAAATTCGCTATGATAATATAAAAATTTCCAGTTTTAGAGCAACTTGAAGACATGATAACATCTTCATGTGATGCACTAGTAAGGTTAATGTTTCATTTTGTGTTATAATTAACATTAATAAGTTAGTGAATAATTCTAAAAATGTCATATCTGTCAAGCAGAAAAGTAATTTTGTTTATAAATTTTTTTTGGATGAAGATTAAAAGAGCATGAATTTGTGTGAAAAGTACAAATAATAGTGATTTAATGACTGCTTCAGTTTTTTTGGATAATGAAAGAATATGTAAATATAAATTTAAGTTAGTTATTGAAAGTGTTAAGATTCTTCATGAAGTGAGAAACCATAATAAAAGAAAAATTAAGGAGGCAATTTTAATAAATAGAAGTAAAATGAATATAATTAATAGACAAGATTCTAACATTAAAATTCAGGATTTATGGGATTTGAGTTGATGTTTGCTTCCATTATGTTTTTTGAATGTAATGGCAGTTGAGGAGGGAGAGTTAAGGAATTAACTGAAAGTACTTTTGCAGATTGAAAGACTGTATATGATAGTTAATCACCATTACATTTATTATTTGTATTGTTATTACAATAGTTTTTAATTAATGGTCATTTTATTTGTATTATATATATATATATATATATATATCACTATAATAAATATATATATATATATATATATATATATATATATAGTGACCATCTGAATGGGCACAATGAATTGAGATGCTTTGTATCTGCATTGAATAGTTATATTATATTAAAAAAATGAAATAGCCTTAGAATTTTAAAATTCTTTTGCTGGAAAATTGTTTAAAGCATAGTGTGGTTAATGAGGTATTTAATATAAGGAAGAGGGGTCGTTTATTAATGGAATTGATACATTTTGTCAGAAAAATGCGAAGTTATTTTATATTAGTGTAGTATTGGTTGAATGGTTTCAAAATCCTTATTCTTTAATACTTACCCTTTTGTCAACAATTAATAGCCATTTCAATAATATTTAGTTAAGATAGTTTAATATTTAAGTTGCATGTATGACTCTGCATCATTTTCATTTCATTTTCATCTTTTAATAACAGCAAACAATAGTACATGTTGAAACAGTAAGATTCGTATTCGAATCTTAAGTTTCACCTTTTTCTGTCGTCTTTCACTGACCGATCTATCCCGCCCAAATTTAAACTTTTTGGTATTGAATTGTGTGTGTAGCAATCTTTAAAATGTATAAATATATGTAGAATTCAGCATAAACACGCACACATTTTGATCTCAAATTAAACGCAATAAATAGGGATAAAATAATATAATTTAGATTTCTTTTAGTTATATAATTTTGTATAATTTTAATCATTTATTTTGGATTATAAAGTTCGTATTTATTGCTTTGTTTAAATTTCATTTAATAATAATTCTAAAAATATCTGATGTAATATTTAATTAAAAGTTAAAATAATCTTATGTTCCCTTTTTGTTTTTGAAATTTAAAAGCATCGGTCAGTGATAGATAATAGATTAATTAAAGAACAATTCCCCAAAATTAATTAGTAAATGTAAAATGTAAACAATAGAATGGCAGCTTTCTTTAATTAAAAACCAACTAAATGCATTGATTATCCTCAGGGCAGATTAAGTAGAACCTAAAAATATCTTAACAAAAATGTGAAAAATCAAAATAAGAAAAGAGGCCATCTTAGACTTGCTGGAGACATTCACTTAAACTTTAGCTTTGCTCTCGATCACTGAGAGTCTCCAAAAATAATAAAAATAATTTGTTCCTGCCAAGGTATGCCGAGTAAAGCACCTAGGTTATTCTCCATCGGTAGATGGCCTATTGGTTGCTGAACTTTCATTGCCCGTCATAAATTCACCATGAAGATCTGCTGCCTGAAATGAATGAGAAAGCTGCTGCTGCCATGAAATTAAATGAATATCTAAATACAAGAAAGACTTGCCACTCGTGAACTTTTTGCTGCTAAACTCATGGAATAAGAAAACTTCTTATAAAACAGGTACCTGTCTGTGTTCAAACTCTAGAGTACTCTAATAATATGCTATAGCTCTTCTTCATAATACTTATCGAACTTATAAAATGTAAAAACTACCATTTGTATAACTAAATTGAATAATATGTAATGTGTAAATTTCTCTACTAATCTAGTTTACCTCATTCTATCTTGGGTGTGTATTTCTATAATCTACATTTCTATCTATAGTTATTATTTAATTATTGCATGCTCATAATTATTTCAATTTTCAAAGTTTAAATTTATGATCGCTTAAAACAATGAATGCGTGTCAAATTTTCATTAATATTTACTTTCTTTAATAACTTAACTTTCATATAAATCGACACGCATTCAATGCTTCATTTATTGTAATGCAGGGGTCTACTACTTCGCAAATGGCTGACGTTTAGTTATAATAATTCCCAAGTTATATATGTTTTGTATTTACTAAATCATCATGAATAATTCCAGAAAATTACATTTCTTTGAGAGTCACCAACGTTCTTTAGTAAATGTTGATAATGTCGGGCCGAATTAGAAATCCATTTAAATCTTATCATAATCGTTTATAAGTATACATGTGTTACGTTTTAGAGATGCGATGATCTATTCCACCACAAATATTCCGGATTCTTCAGGGTTGAAATTAACCCCAGTCGTCCTACACAAGCGGGCATAATGGGTGCTCCCGTAGGATTTGACAATGTCATGCAGCCAGCTGACAAATCGCGCCACATACCGCTTGTCCCTGGTTATGCTTATGTGACACCTTACTTCGTCGGACCGAGGCAGAGACCAGTCTGATATTCTTATAAACCCATTCGCGGCATTGCAGTTTCGATATACTGCCATTCCATATCGCCTTTCTAAAGCGTACCACGTGTTCCTTTGCTCAATTCTATTATTCTATATATCACTCCGCCTCTGCATTATCTTCATAATTCACTCTCAAATAAATGTTTGCCCTTAGTTATAAATAAATATTTTAATTAAATAAATATATGTCTGCCATTACTCTTATAACCCATACTTTAGACTCTTGCATTGCAAAGGTATAAATCCCTCCATGCATGCATTAGAAATACTCACTCGAGAATTTTAGGTAGCTAGATTACGCCTTCAAATAAATGTATTCCTTTTGTAAACATTACAGTATCGGAAATACCACTACTGAAATCCTCAATATAAAATAATGTCTAAATAAATAAATGTATTCTTTAAAATATAATCATGTCGCAAATTCCGCTACTGACGCTGTGAGTCCATAAAATATTATTAGATTGTGTTATTAAAATGTATTAATAAATAATTTTAAACTATATGTCTGCAGTTACGTTTCATTTATTCGATACCCATTCTATATAATATTTCCTCGATTATGTAAATATGAATGTTTAATTAATATTAGTTTGATTATTGGCTAACTCGAGAATAAAATCATGAATCTCTTGTGCATCTCCCTGACCACCGTGCCTAAGAAAATATTTACTAATGTCGCATCAGATGCGTTGTTTCGTGGATTGTATTGTGGAACCGATAAACTATGTTCGAACTCAGTACCACGGGTGGCTTCGCTACTCGATGGTGCTGCTGTTCTGTATGGTGGTCGAATTCTGCACTATGTTTACGAGTCACACGTTTTCTGACCGTTACATAGTTAAATTTTTTTTTTAGCGTTTGGCGCTTTCCAACATGGAGCGTTCGATACAAAAAACCCATATATACCCTGAGCAAAATATAACGCATATAAATTTCTTTTAGCGTTCGTTACTTGAGTTAGCTAATTATTTTATATATATATACGATTTTGTTTTGATAAAAATAATGAAAAAAATAAATCGAGTGAAATAATGTGGGTCGAGTGAATGAAAGGACAGCAGGCATAATAACAAATTTAAGGAAAGCAGGGATGTGTGTGTAATTTAAGAAGGAATGAAAATACTCAGATCTAATGAAATATTTTGCTTTATATATATGTCAAGAAAAAAAAAAGTAATCAGTCGTTAAATGAGAAAGCAAGTAGCATTGAATTTTTTTATTAAAACACCGTTATATATATATAGCATAGACAGCAGAAGCTTGTTATATATGTTAATAGTAAATATTTTGTTAAAGTACAAATATATATATATATCAGACAGCAGTAGCTTATTATACGAGTAACCAGTAGTTCGCTATAATATATATGTTAAACGCAGCAATATAGAGATAGGGCAGCGAAAGAGTGTTATAGGGCCAATATACTGGTGGGGAGTAGTCAAATGCTACTAGTATAAAATAAATAATATTAAGAAAAATGAAAGCAGAAAATGACAGAATAGCATCAATGAACTTCAGTCTAAGGTTACTTGAAATATTTAGAGAGAGTAAAGAAGGATGGAGGAAAATACGTGAGGAAGCGAGAAGAAGATATGAAGAACCAAAAACGAGTCAGGAAGAGGAGGAGATACGAGTTAGGGAGCGTCAGAAAATTGATAGGGATATGTTGATATATCTTGAAATGATCAACGAATATTATGGAATATCCCCAGTTAGTAAAAAGGAAGAAATTAAAGATATGGAAAAGGAAAGGGAATTAGAAATACTTGATGAACCGATGATAGTAAATGAGTAAATAGACCTTATTCCAATAGATGAAGGCCCACGAGAACTGTTGAGTGAAAGCAGTAAAAAGGAGACAAGCATGGGCGGTGACAAAAGAATAGGACCAAAAGTCACGGAAGAAAACATGAAAACGGACAGTGGATACCAAAGCCACTTAACAAAGATGGTCCACGTTAAAATATTTAGAGTGGAAATAAGGGAAAAACCTCAAACCTACCTAGAGAGCTCACAGAAGTTCTTAAAATTTCATAAGAAAGGGCCAGATGTGCAGATAGCTAAGCTAGTAACCATCTGCAGGGATCTGCCAAAAACTGGTGGAATATGGGGAAATGGAAATTTAGAACGATCCAGTGTAGCGTGCCGCTAACCATCCAACCATTAATGACAGGCATTCAAATAAAAGATATAGGAGAAATGGTTGAATTTCTTTCCATCGATTTGAACCATTGGGCCAAAGAACCACCCGATAAAAGGCAACGATTAGAAAACCCAAGGCCGCAGTCATCGATGATGAGAGATCGGTATTATCCACCTGACCCGGGGTTGTAAAAATATTAGACCATTAGGACGGATTAAACGTATATGAAAATATTAAAATGAACTCGACATAATGAACTTGGTTGAATGGATTGTACTTTAGTCAAATAGGGTTTTAGATAGAAATTTCATTATATATATATTATTGTTTTAATTACTATTACTCTTAAAAAAATTTTTTTATATATTATACTAATCCTATTCTAAGAATTTTTTTATATATATACATTCAGTTTAACTAATTATTATGATTTTAACCAGACACGGCCAAATTAGCCATTTTAATTAAGCTATAAATTCTAGATCCGGGTATATTAATTGTTCGTTGCTTCATGTAATCTCTGCTTTCTATATTTCAATATATCTGTAAAAACAATAATAATGTTTTCGTCTTTAAATTATGTAATGTAAAATTTTTTTTTTCTCTTTCTTGCCTCCTTTGTTTTCCCTTAATTGTTCACGGGAAGTACGGGGAAATGAAACAGTAAGATTCGTATTCGAATCTTAAGTTTCACCTTTTTCTGTCGTCTTTCACTGACCGATCTATCCCCCCCAAATTTAAACTTTTTGGTATCGAATTGTGTGTGTAGCAATCTTAAAAATGTATAAATGTATGTAGAATTCAGCATAAACACGCACACATTTTGATCTCAAATTAACGCAATAAATAGGGATAAAATAATATAATTTAGATTTCTTTTAGTTATATAATTTTGTATAATTTTAATCATTTATTTTGGATTATAAAGTTCGTATTTATTGCTTTGTTTAAATTTCATTTAATAATAATTCTAAAAATATCTAATGTAATATTTAATTAAAAGTTAAAATAATCTTATGTTCCCTTTTTGTTTTTGAAATTTAAAAGCATCAGTCAGTGATAGATAATAGATTAATTAAAGAAAAATTCCCCAAAATTAATTAGTAAATGTAAAATGTAAACAATAGAATGGCAGCTTTCTTTAATTAAAAACCAACTAAATGCATTGATTATCCTCAGGGCAGATTAAATAGAACCTAAAAATATCTTAACAAAAATGTGAAAAATCAAGATAAGAAAAGAGGCCATCTTAGACTTGCTGGAGACATTCACTTAAACTTTAGCTTTGCTCTCGATCACTGAGAGTCTCCAAAAATAATAAAAATAATTTGTTCCTGCCAAGGTATGACCGAGTAAAGCACCTAGATTATTCTCCATCGGTAGATGGCCCATCGGATGCTGAACTTTCATTGCCCGTCATAAATTCACCATGAAGATCTGCTGCCTGAAATGAATGAGAAAGCTGCTGCTGCCATGAAATTAAATGAATATCTAAATACAAGAAAGACTTGCCACTCGTGAACTTTTTGCTGCTAAACTCATGGAATAAGAAAACTTCTTAAAACAGGTACCTGTCTGTGTTCAAACTCTAGAGTACTCTAATAATATGCTATAGCTCTTCTTCATAATACTTATCGAACTTATAAAATGTAAAAACTACCATTTGTATAACTAAATTGAATAATATGTAATGTGTAAATTTCTCTACTAATCTAGTTTACCTCATTCTATCTTGGGTGCATATTTCTATAATCTACATTTCTATCTATAGTTATTATTTAATTATTGCATGCTCATAATTATTTCAATTTTCAAAGTTTAAATCTATGATCGCTTAAAACAATGAATGCGTGTCAAATTTTCATTAATATTTACTTTCTTTAATAACTTAACTTTCATATAAATCGACATGCATTCAATGCTTCATTTATTGTAATGCAGGGGTCTACTACTTTGCAAATGGCTGACGTTTAGTTATAATAATTCCCAAGTTATATATGTTTTGTATTTACTAAATCATCATGAATAATTCCAGAAAATTACATTTCTTTGAGAGTCAATGTTTTGAGAGTCAATGTTTTGAGAGTAAATGTTGATAATGTCGGGCCGAATTAGAAATCCATTTAAATCTTATCATAATCGTTTATAAGTATACATGTGTTACGTTTTAGAGACGCGATGATCTATTCCGCCATAAATATTCCGGATTCTTCAGGGTTGAAATTAACCCCAGTCGTCCTACACAAGCGGGCATAATGGGTGCTCCCGTAGGATTTGACAATGTCATGCAGCCAGCTGACAAATCGCGCCACATACCGCTTGTCCCTGGTTATGCTTATGTGACACCTTACTTCGTCAGACCAAGGCAGAGACCAGTCTGATATTCTTATAAACCCATTCGCGGCATTGCAGTTTCGATATACTGCCATTCCATATCGCCTTTCTAAAGCGTACCACGTGTTCCTTTGCTCAATTCTATTATTCTATATATCACTCCGCCTCTGCATTATCTTCATAATTCACTCTCAAATAAATGTTTGCCCTTAGTTCTAAATAAATATTTTAATTAAATAAATATATGTCTGCCATTACTCTTATAACCCATACTTTAGACTCTTGCATTGCAAAGGTATAAATCCCTCCATGCATGCATTAGAAATACTCACTCGAGAATTTTAGGTAGCTAGATTACGCCTTCAAATAAATGTATTCCTTTTGTAAACATTACAGTATCGGAAATACCGCTACTGAAATCCTCAATATAAAATAATGTCTAAATAAATAAATGTATTCTTTAAAATATAATCATGTCGCAAATCCCGCTACTGACGCTGTGAGTCCATAAAATATTATTAGATTGTGGTATTAAAATGTATTAATAAATAATTTTAAACTATATGTCTGAAGTTACGTTTCATTTATTCGATACCCATTCTATATAATATTTCCTCGATCATGTAAATATGAATGTTTAATTAATAGTTTGATTATTGGCTAACTCGAGAATAAAATCATGAATCTCTTGCATCTCCCTGACCACCGTGCCTAAGGAAATATTTACTAATGTCGCATCAGATGCGTTGTTTCATGGATTGTATTGTGGAACCTATAAACTATGTTCGAACTCAGTACCACGGGTGGCTTCGCTACTCGATGGTGCTGCTGTTCTGTATGGTGGTCGAATTCTGCACTATGTTTACGAGTCACACGTTTTCTGACCGTTACAATGTACAATAAAAACATTTAAATTACAATAATTATCTTAAATAATTTAACAAATATATATTTCTTTCCAATGATTAATAGATAGTTGCATCAATGGATTATTTTACAAATTAAATAAATTATTAATCATTTTTGTTTAATAGTTAATTAATATTCATTTTTCTTTCAAGATTGTAAAAGCTATTTATTATTATTATTTTTTGTCTTGATTTAATCAGAGTGATTTTTTTTTTTTAGAAAAGATTTTTTTTTGAATATGTAATTAGCTTAGATAGAAAAGAAGCGTGGTAGTAACCTTGTGAAGGGAAATGACCTTTTGCTAAAGGAGCTATTTAACAAAGTTCTCCAGTAAAAATTTGCCTAGTATGTAATGTAATTGTAGCCAGTAAACATTGGCTCATTATTGTGAAAATTAAAGCCAGTTGCTGAAGTCAAATTGATTTTAAAAAAGACTTTGGAGTAAAACTTCGAAAGGATCTTAAGAAATTTATTATGGGAAAGATTAACTAGGATGCAATTCTAAATTATAAAAAGGTACACAGTTTAATTTGCTCTCCTTGATTTAAACATTTTGAATTAACCTCTTCATAACTATTGCTGTTTTTAAAAAATGTATGTTGATAACGTCCACTCTACATTACTTCATTTAATTGTCATTTTAAATAAAAATAAATTGCATGAATATTATTGTTGTATCATTAACCATTGTGTGTCTTTTAATATATCTGGAAAGCGCATACAGAACTATTTTACAGAATATATTTTAATTTTTCACTATTTTCCATGTTATGTTTTTGTGAGGATTGAACATAAAATTAAGGATATGCATATTTTGATAAATCATGCCATGTTTAAATACATCATAGAGAGATGATAGTATTTATTTGTCTGGTATTTCTGGAAATTATATTTATTTTAAATGAAGGAAATAAAATGTGAGCTACTTCAAATTAAGTATTTGCTTAAATTGAATGGAAGGATAGAAATGTGGGTAATTTTTGTTCTCTTTGATAAAGATGGAAAATAAAATGAAGTATTATTAATTGTAGAATTACTAACGAATCATGGTATCTTAATTGACAATATTTAAGAATAAACCAGGCATATAATAAATTATAAAGTGTCAAATGCTATTCAAAAAAACTACTAAAAATAATTGCGTACTAATTTAGAACTACAATGGAATGAGTGAGATAATTCCTGTTCATCATAATAGAAGAGAAATTGATTGCTTATGTATGATATAGTAACTCAAATAACTTTGTTATAAACATTGGAGGTTCTAGGTCATATTTAAGTTATGATTATATTTTTTTAAGTTATCCTGCAGAAGTTTATTTTAATTTAAATTCAGTTTGGAATGTGTCCCATATTGTTTCATAAACCTGGAGCAGAGCTTTGCAAGTGAACTTTTATTTTAAGTTACAAAACAAATAACTTTTGTTTCTTTATTTTTTTTTATTGCTTGTCTTTATTAATGTTTATTATAGATAGATAGGCTTACTTATTATTATGTTTTATTTATAATTTGGGTTATTTTGACCTTCTAGATCATCTCTGAAGTGTATCCAAATGAGGAATATGCTGGTAAAAATTGATTTTGTAAAAATATGCCGTTACGAAGGTAAAAGAAAGAAATATTTTTTTTAAAATATATAATTAGAGAGGTTTATATTTATTTTGTATACTTTATTATCTCAAAGTGAGAATTTTGTTCTTTTTTAAATCAACGAACGTATAATAGAAATAGTTTGCTAGATATGAAAGAAAGTTCGTTCGTAATAATTATAACTATTAAATTTTAAAAGTAACCTAAAGTTTATTCTGAATTAAAAGTTATACCTTAATGCAATATTTAATTACCATGTTGCCTGCATAGTGTGTAATTTAGAGTTAATTTTATATATACTTTTATTCGCGGGTGTGTGTGTTTTGCACAATTATGACATTTGTTTAACTTCAGTTTGTGAATATTTTATGTATAAGTTTCGGATGCTGTCGTATTCTTCTGAGTTGAACAGATTAGTATGTTATCTGTATGTATTTATCTGCCAGCGTGTATTTATAATGTTCGATATTTAGAAGAGCTTTGAGAATGGAAAGAAATTTGATTGCATTATAATGTTTGTAGGGATAAAAGATTTTGCTTATTTAGTATATGTTTTTCCATGAGTAGAGCCTAGTTTATATTATATGCGTATGATTAAATGATATTTTTTTGAAGTTAAGTGATGTTTTCTTAGATCCCTGGTGATGGGGAAGAAGTCCCCACCAATAGTGTATTTAGAAGTAGATGAGTTATTGTTGAAGTATGATTTAATGATGTTTAGGAAGTTATGTGATGTTTTTCTTATATTCTTGGTGATGAGGAAAGATTCCCCACCAACATTGTATTTAGAATCAGATGAATTATTGTATAAGTGTTCAGTAAGAGTTTATCTGCTCCTCATGTAGATTTCCCTTATAACGTATAGTCTGTATAATCATGAAAATATAGCTCTGTGTTAATTAATGTGGTCAGATAAATTGTTAAATTAATTCTTGATATAATATTAGTGTCTTATTTTATGGATGAGTTACGACATTGTCCGAAATAAAATAATTGTATGATATTTTCTTAATGAATGGAGAGTTTGTAGAAAAGATTATTTTATAGTATTGTTGCTTGACACACGCACACACACGTGTAATATAAATAATATCGCGTATATAAAGTATAGAGTTATTGAAATTAAAATGAGAAATAAATATTTTGAAATACATTACATTCATTTAAATAGAAATATAAAGTTATTGAGATTAAAATGGGAAATAAATATTTTAAAATACAGTATATTTATTTAAATAAAGGTTATAAATCATCAAATCATCAGAATGAACATGATTTTGTTGCTATGCATGAAAGGTATTTGTAATTGAAAGTGATTATTTAGTCAATTAGAGAAAGTTGCTTTGTTGAGAGCCAAGTATAATTAATTTGATTTATGTTATTAATCAATAGTAATATCCTCTCAAAAGTATTTTTTTGTGCTAATAATATAACATGTTGTTTATTTAGTGTCATGTAGATGAAACATGTAGGCAAAGCATGTGTTCGAAGTCGGAATATTTAAGTTTTGTTGTTACTTTGCTTTGATAATAGGGATACTCCCAAACTGATGCTCAAAGTTTATTTGATAATTTAAAAATCTGTAAGACAAGTATTCCAATTGTAAATATCATGTTAAACCAAATTTATTTTAGTGTAATAAATGATTTTTTATTTATTTAAAATATTAAAACTGTGTCTTGAGTTATTATTGTATACATTCGTGTTTTCCATTTCCACATCTCCACATTTCATAAATCTCTTATAAAATAGATATATTATTTTAGAGTTATAATATTCAATCTGCTGGTGTCTGACAATATTGTTTTCTTAATCCAAACATTATAATGAACATTTGCCACTGGATAAACGTATTAGAAAGGTTGCCAAGTTAGTATATTTGTTAGATGATGATATGAGATTAAAATACCCTATTTCTGTCATTATCTTATTATTGAAACACAGTAAAAATATTTTAGTCAATTTGTTTCATTACATTTTATCATACTTTAGAATTATAACTTATGGGCCAATGTATTTATTTAATTCAACTGTGTTTGTTAAATTCCCTGAGATCTTATTGTTTATTTCTTGATTGGCATTAAAGTAGATGTTTAGATTATGATATGCCAAGTCATAGAATTGTTTAGTATTATAATTATAGCAAGCCAATATACGTTATATTTGGATGAAGGAAGAAATTAAGTTTAAAGTATATTTTAATAGACTGTACCAATAAACATTATGATTCTTTATCATACAATTAATTAACAAAGGAATTTACATTATATTAAATATTTTGTAATATTTCTTCTTTTATTCATTTATCATCATATATCTTATGAACTGCCTATAGCCTCCCACTGAGCTGAGCTGAACATAAACTTAAATATAGAGTCTTAATAATAATTTTGTATTATATATCTTGTTATATTGTTCTATTCATTAATAGAACTGGCGCCTGGGCATTTCGCTCATGTAATGTATATGAGTGGTGTTGGGAGAGCAGGTTATAATATATATATGTTAAAACGAAGATTTGCATGGGTTAAATATATAAAATACATAATTTGCGGGTTCATCCATGTTAAAAACTTTTAATATTAATATACTGACGTTTCAACTTGGTCACACAAGCCATCCACAGAGTTATAAAAGGCATATCCAGATGTGATAATCTCTACCAATGCAAAATTAGAGAAGCCATTGAGATACTTAAAAGGCCAGATTGTATCAATAAGCGAGATGATAAATGCAAACTTCCTCCTATTTGGAAAGATTTTTTTTAAAAAACATTCCTAAATTTAACATTTTTTGCTATTGGTGGAATTTTAACATTTTATTCAAATCAGTGATTGTAGCGCCTCTACAACCATCTTTCTACCTTTTATAACTCTGTGGATGGCTTGTGTGACCAAGTCGAAACGTCAGTATATTAATATTAAAAGTTTTTAACACAGATGAACCTGCAAAATATGTATTATATATATATCTGCTTTGCTTCAAGTTAAACTTTTAATGCAAGGAAAAAGTTAATATTTATATTTATTTATTAAGTATTTTATATATTTATCATATGAATAAGAATAAAGACAACTAAAACAATCAAAATAAGAGTCATAGATCACATGACCCTATATTCTTAAGCTTGTAAGTTATAAACAATGAGGATTGACAATTCCTCAACAAGCTTTGTGATAAATGCTTAGCTAGAGAAAGCATTTAAAATATCTCTGTCAGGACCCCCCCCAAAAAACTCTGACCATGGTTTCGTGTTCTGGAACTCCTCAGAGAGGTGCTAGGATAGGTTCAGACACTAGATCTAAAAACCCTAACCCAAAGCCAGCATTTAACTAAAACTACTCTACCTAGTACCTCTCTGAAAAGTGCCAGAGCATGAAACCATGGTCAGAGGTTTGGGAGCAGGGGTCCTGACAGAGATATTTTAAATGCTTTCTCTAGCTAAGCATTTATCACAAAGCTTGTTGAGGAATTGGCAATCCTCATTGTTTTAACTAAAACAATATATGTGTGTCTTAACTTTATAATAGGTTCACATATGCATATATCCATTGTTAATTAATACATATTTTTTAAATTAATATTTGTTAAAAAAGTATTATTACTATTACATTTTTATATATCTACTCTGCTTTGAATTAAACATATTTAATAATTATAATTATATTCATTTATTAAATATTTTATATAATCTTTCATATGAATAAAAATAAAAAATTTGACTAAAATAATTTGTACCTCAAGTTTATAATGTTTACATATGCATATATTAGTTGTTAATTAATACATATTTTTAAAATTAATATTCATTAAATAAAAACTATTATTAATTACTATTATTTTGAATGCTTTGGGAAATTAATTTTTTTTATTCGTTTGATCTGAATGGGGCAATATTTAATAATAACTATCAATTGTCCAAGTCTCTATTTTTACATGTTTCTTCAGGCATCTAAGTAACCCATGTTGAAGCTACGATGTGATAATTGAATAGAATTGTTATTATTAATCATTAGCTTCAAATATCCAATTTGTGATCAATAAGTTTTTTTGTATATATTTTTTGCTTTTTATTTGATTGTTAAATACAATAAATATAAGATATCCATTTATTTTAAAGAGAGATTTGTGTTAATAGAATTTACTTATTCCACATTAATCAGCTTCATCCACTTCATTGAAAAAATGTAGTAGCAAATAAGAGGTAAAAACCCTTCCCTCGATCTTATTTTAGAAATCCATGTTTTCATTTCTGAGCTATTAAAATATATAATTAATCCACTATTAAGTTTTTAAATCAGGAAATTTGAAAGTAATTGTTTTCCAACTGCCACTCAGTTCAATGTCTGCTTCCTCTCCTATTTTTATTCAAAAAGTATGGACTTTTACTAATCAGACAATCATTTCAAGAAACTTTTTGTTGATTTTCTTGTGTTCTGTCTAGACTTTTTTTTAAAGTAAAACTCATTTACATAAAAAATGTAAAAAATATTTTATAAATTGTAATAATAATTACAACACTCAATAGATTATTTTTTATTTATTATAATATTAATAATTTATTTGATAAATTATTTGAATATTGATGTCTAATTTTATTTAAGTATTTATTATCATATTTGCACGCACATTTTGTATTGACCAGGTTGTTTATCCATAGTCAATGATGATTATAATTCTTTATTAACCATAATTTTATCTAAGTTTCTTAAATAACAATACTAGAACTTTTGTTGTTCTTAAATATTTTTTTAGCTTTCATATGGCCCTTTTAGTTACAATTCCATTTCATTTTGGGAAAAAGGAAAACAAAAGACACCCCCCCCCCAATTATCCATTAATTTTTCTATATCAAAAATTTTAAGTATCTTTGTCTTTTAAATAAAGATTAACATTAATAGTATGATTTTTATATTATTTAAAGAAAAAATACATTTTTATTTTTAAGTAAAAGTAACTTTAATATAGCATTTGTTACAATGCTTTCTATATAATTCTTAAGCAACATTTTAACAAATTTTAAAATATTAACAACATACATTTTTAGTTATTAATATCTAAAAATAATTTTTACCAGAAACAGCATCATATTTCTGGTAAGTTTGACATAGAAATATGTTTTTAAATTGATTATCATTAACAAGGAACAATAAAAAATTTATTATTATTATTATTATCCATCTATGTGGAAAGGTTTCAAGCTTCTGGCATTGAAAGTACCTTTAATTCCTACAATTCTCTACCACGAAAGCATTTTTCCACATTCTGAGATACTTTTATGTGGCCTCTCATACAATGGAAAGAATATCTTATACTTTCACAACTGAGGTTTGCTTACATGAGGAGGTTTAATTAAAACATGATCTCCTATGTTAAATTGATATGAGGAGTCATAATTTTATTACTTTTTTGCCTCATTTTAATTAAATTCTACTTAACTTTATTTTGAACTTGGATTAGCTCAATGTTTCCCTCTATGACAGGTAAACAAGTTTTCAAAAAAGTGGATCCTGTTTGCCAAAGTGCAACTGAAAAGGAATTAAACCAGTTGACTCATTTTGTGTCCAATTTATATAATTAACAACTTATTTTGCACAATTTTCTCATACACTCACATAAATTCTGAAAAGCCTATTGAGCTCCCTCATTACCAGTGACATGGGTTGGACTGAAGGTTTCTTATGGATTATAATATATGTTTGATATTGTGGTTTATTAACCATGCCTTTCATTTAGTGGAAAGAAAAAGTGTTCAGTGATTAGAATTGGGCCATAACATATTTTGAAAAGAGTTCACACATTACTACCAGGTAATGAAGGTGTTTATAAGATGGCAGTGATCTGTTAAAATCCAAAGCCAGTAATTTGTTAGATCTTTTCGAAATAATAGGCTGCATAATTCTTGCATAATTTTTATTAGGTTTGTTTAGACATCATACATACACTACAAGATTTTAATATAGATAGATTACTTGAGCGAAGTCCTGGCCAGTGAAAATTTATCTGTATAACCTGTTTGTGGACCATAATAGTTATACAGATTCTTCTGGCAGGATGCATTATGATTTTCCAAGGGTTTTTTAAATATCTAGTTTTAAACATTAGAATGGAATCTATAAGATTATATTCCTCATGGTTCCTTTTAAAATATTCCATAGGAAGAATAACTATCTAATTTCCATTTAGGTATTCAATAATAAACTATTTATGGTCTTTCTTTTGAATTTGGTCGACTTTCTTTGAAAGTTTGTTAAATAATGAATAAATTTTTCATTTGAATAATTAATTGGTTATTATTTACTTTTATTTTTTGAATGACTAATAATTTTTTTTCTTTTCTTTATGGTTCTTCTCTAAACATTCAACCCATTTTCTTTCAGCTTTAGTAACTTGGTGAGAATTTCCCATAACTTCTCCCAAATAATTTTTAAATCTTCTTCAATTTTTTGACAATCTATTAAATATTTTTCTGACTTGATTACTTGTTTCTTTTATCTTTTCATTTTTTATTCATCTCCACTATTTTATTATCATTTTTTTTTATCCTTCTCCAAATATGACTTTTAAATTATGAAATTTTTGTTTGAAACTTTGTTGAAATCTTTCTTCTAAATCCACAATTTGTTTATCCATTCTATCACTGATACTAGTAAAATTCACTTTATACTTCTTACTATTTTTTCTATTTTATTTTCTACTTCCTCTAGTTTTGAGTTTAAATTCCCAAACTTAGAACCCATCTCTTCTAATTTGGAATCAATTTTCATGCTATTTTCTTCCAATTTGGAATTTATCTCTTCTTTCATCTTAAAACTATTTTCTTCCATATTTTCTTTCATCTCTTCTTTCATTTTTATTTCCCTCCATCTTATTAATACCATTTTTTTCAAATTTGGAATCCATAGTCAATGCAGGTTTTGATTCTTCTGTTAATCATATTACAGTTTCTTATTCTGTGTTAAATTAAAAAAATTATGATCAATAATTTAATGCAAGAGATCAAAATTCCTCTATCAACTACAAATGTTTTCAAAGAACTACAAGTTTGACCAAGAACCAGTTGAATATATTTAAAATAAACACATGTTTCTTAAAATTTCTTTATGTTTTTTTAATATTAACTATTATTTATTTATTAATTTAAAATTATATTTTTAATGGAACCTTTCAAATAAAATTTTTATTACATGGTACAATCTCTTGTCTCTTTTCATTTTTTTCTGGATTTATTTCATCATGTTATTACAATTTCCTTCACATGTGTATCACTGTCATATTTCCCCAAACTTTATTCCTTTATTAGAAACCGATAAGTCTCATATTATATTCACTAATGGTGAAGTTTTTTGACAATCTCTTTATCATCCATACCTTCATCTTTTAATGACATAACAAGAAAACAATCATCAACTGAAATCATTGATACAGTTTGCTAAATAGCAAATATGTGCATTCTACATTATTACAAGAATTATCCGGCTTAGCGCTTTCAGGGAACTTAGGTCTCCATATTCATAGCCTGTCTTGGGACTGTTGGCTTACATTGAGATTTTAAGTGAATATTGGCAGTAATTTATGCAAAATTTATTCAAATTTTCTTCCATATAGGCCAGTGGATGTAGAGCAGCATATTATGGAGAGACCCCTGCCAGCATCACCACCAGAACATCTCAATATCACTATTTATACAGGAGAGCTCTAAACAATACTGAAAACAAATCCATATTCTTGGACACCAAAAAACAACAAGCCATGTGTTCGAACACACTTTGGCTAAGGCATTGTGCATTGAGTGTAATTATATGAAACAAAAAATAAAGGAGGCATGCTTCATTGCAAATGATAACTACACTATAAACCAAAAAGAATCGGGCTTTGCAATCTCCAGAAAGTGGTCTATATGAAAGAAAATTTGAATACATTTTGCATAAATTACTGTTAAGATTCACTTGAAATCTCAAAGTAAGCCGACACTCTGAAGACAGGCTATGAATATGGAGCCCTAAGTTCCCCGAAAGCACTAAGCCAGATAATTCTTATAATAATACTAAGCTTCATGTTTTTGCGTAAAGCGTAATTTAAAACTTACCAGTTCTCAAAGGTGAAGTAAAAACAAGAACTTTATTTCAATTCTACATTTAGTAAGTAACAAATATAAATGTGGATCACCAGGAATTGCATTTTAGTATGATTCATTAAATAGTAAAACTAAGTATTTTAATTTTAATTAAGTAAATATAAATATGAAAAACCAGGAATCACATTTCTGATATCTACAGTTTATTGAGAAGTCCAGGCATTTATTAACTGTCATTCTATCAATATTTGTGAACAACCTCTTATGAATATAAAATTACAAGTTAGTTACCTTTATCTAACATATAATTTTAGTGTAACAACTTTCCCACATAAAAATATACATACATTTATTTACATATATATTTGGTTCACGTACAATAAAGACTCTTCATGGGAACATAGTTATATTCCCAATTTATTAGCATATTTACTGACCCATCAACAGAACAAACAATAACTTTACAATACTAAATTCTTTGTTAGGCCATCAAATTTCTTCAATTACTTTCACATTGCACATCTACTACTAATACCATTATCATACATTTCAAATACATAATCTTTCTTTTAAGAGTATATTCTTTCAAAAGATGAGAAGTCAAAAATTATAAATATATGTTTCTATAGTACATTTCTCTCCGAATATAAACTTATTGCGACTATTAAGTTTAGCAGGGCAAATCTTTCCCCTCAAAGTAGTTTATCAAGCACTTATAATTCCCACCAAAAATTGTAAAGATATAAGAATATAGTACTATTCTCTCTTAGGATATAAGATTATCAAAGCCCAAAGTTGGGAAGCAAAAAATTGTTTGGTATAAAAGTATTAAAACAGGCGAAACTCTCTATACATATTGCCACTCAATGCAAGCCAGAGTAATCAATGGATGTCAGAAGGCTTACGCATAAAATTCCCATCTACTGCCTACTCATCCAATATCCTCAGATTAGTTTCTGGCTTGTGGCCTTCATCAGTGAGGAGTCTTGGATCTGAGAGCACTGCACCTAGATCTTAGGATCATGTGATGTTTATTGGTATAAAAGTATTGAACTTGTCTCTTTTAGAGTATAAGTTTGTCAGTGTGCCTAAAGTTGAGATGCCCAAAATTGTAATGGTATAAATAAAATAAAATATAAAAGTGTTGGTTGTTTCATTGAGAGGGTATTCTAATATGCAAAAATTTATAAGTCAATAATGATGAGTATCATGCAAAATAGATGGTTTGTTTATGGCAATATGGCTGCCACATATTTAACCAGTTACAGTGACCTAATGGCCTGTAATAGATACGTATGTAACATGACCTGAATGTTTAGTTATATATTAAAATCTTAAAATAAGTGTAGCACAATGAATAGCAGGAAACAAATCCAATCCAACATCCATCACTGACAGATTTTGCATTAACTTAAAAGTAAAGACATAAATAAAATTTGATATCAAGGAGACCATGGCAATAGATAACAATGCTATCTTTATTAAACATAATATGCAATATAAATATACCAATCAAAATTCCAAAATAATAATAAAAATATTTATACATTTTTCTTTACTCTGAATAATAAATTTGTATAATCTTAAAAAAAATTCATTTCTATTAAAATATAAACTTATCTAATTTTATAAAATAATATTATTTCAAACCCTTTTTTATTATTAAACAGGAAAAACTCTCCATACAGTAGTGCCACTCAGTGCAAGCCAAAGTAATCAATGGATGGCAGAAGGCTTGTGCATAAAACCCCCATCTAGTGCTTACTCATCCAATACCCCCAGAGACTAGTCTTTAGCTTGTGGCTTTCATCAACATGGAGTCTTGGATCTGAGAGCACTGCACCTAGATAGAGACTTTATGCACAAGCCTTCTGGCATACATTGATTACTCTGACTTGCACTGAGTGGCACTACTGTATGGAAAGTTTTATAACAATTATGAGCAAGCATAAGAAATGATGATCATGTGATGTTTGGTGCCTTAATACCTTTTTATTATTGTTTATTATTATTAACAATTGCAATAATCACACATCTATTTACCATTTATGATAAATTATTTTTAATTTAGATATTAGAATCATAAAATGGAGCAGAAGTATATCTATCAAGTATTAACAATATTTTCCCATGTGATATATATATATAATATTATAAATCGATGTCTGTATTTTTTCAAAATAATATACGCACATTTATAAATCGATATTTAAAAATACAGTATTTAAAAGCTTATAAAAAAATATATGTATAACCGTCACTTAGGAGCGCTTTCAACTAACTTGTAGCTTTGTCAACTATCACGTTTAAAATGTCAGCTTTTATAAGCTTTTAAATACTGTATTTTTAAATATTCATTTATAAATTTGCATATATATATATATATATTGTACTATTTAACTTGGTACAAAGTGTATTTAGCTTTCTGTAGAGAGAAGGAGAGATTTCTGAAAGAAAACATATATTTTTTAAAAATTAAAAAAAATTAATCATGCTTCATTAATAGGCAAGAAA
Source organism: Epiperipatus broadwayi (assembly GCA_028023455.1). Classification (NCBI taxonomy): domain Eukaryota; kingdom Metazoa; phylum Onychophora; class Udeonychophora; order Euonychophora; family Peripatidae; genus Epiperipatus; species Epiperipatus broadwayi. Next base: position 3,260,464 of record JAQFVV010012407.1, read on the forward strand.
AGTTATTTGTTTGACCATTCAGATAAAAAAATGTACATGAAGATTTAAAAGAGATAAGAAAAATGCAATCAATATAATTACTTATAATTAGAGAAGGAAGGTATTACATCTCTTCTCTTGCTAATTAAAGATGGGAATGTAGATCACTATCAAGAGTAATTAGAGGATTAGTGACATTAAAAACTTAATAAATGAAAATGTAGAAATCTTGTATAAATAAATTGTATGTATCAAACATATTTTTTTTTGTAAAGTACCTCTTTCATTTGGCAGCTGAGTATATTATTTTTGAAGCCACAAATGAGTGCTACATTTAGAGCATGAGAAAATTATGTATTCATCTATAATTAATTGTGAAATAAATTGTAAGAAAATAAGCTTGCAGGAGGGAGGGATTAAATTCTCCAAAGAAAGAAGAAAAGAAAGGTGTGACAAGGTACATGCATAGGAGACAGACTATATGATATAAAAGGCAACCCTGAGAACTTTTGTTAGTTTTTCTTGTGGTTGCTGCCTATGTAATTATATAAAATATCTTTCACTACACTGCTGTTTGCTTTATTGGAGCTGTCTTGTGGCACATTGCTTAGAAGAGATCCAGAGAGTGCTGCAGAATGATTTACAATCTGTCTTTACCTTTGGGAAAGCCACCAGCCAAATGCATTGCTAAGCCTCCATATATGGTCATCAATGCCTTCCTTCTATCCTGATGTCAAAATGATTCATTGATTCAAGTCACCTCTATATCACATGAAGAACTCTAGCAAGCTGATTAGGAAACACTTCACCCAGAAATCATGGATAAAAGTATTACATATAAGAAACCTAAAATCCAGGACCATGGTATATATATCACACATAACTATATTAAAAGAAATATTCCTGTTAAGATGAATGCGAGCTCTTTATATCAATTTAACTTTAATGGAAATATATATTGAAGTAGGTGCTTTATCCACTTCAAAACAACTATCAGAAAATTCAAAATTAAAATGTACAAAGATTTTGAAAGAAATTGAATTTAAAAAATTTGTCCTTTTTTTTATTCAATTAAATTTTTTTTTTTTTCAATTATAGACAGAAATTTAAAAATATTCTAATTTTAAAAAAGTTTTAATTGTAATAAGTTTCTTTTTTATTTTATTGATTTTAATCTATTTTAAAAGCTGAGGCTTATTTTCTCATTTACTTAAATTTAATTAATGTTTGAGGTAAGAGCCTTGGTTGGATTTTGTTTTTAATTGAGATTGAGTGGAAGCTAGAGATTTATCCTGGTCAAAACCATTTAACCAAGATTAAGCAGGAGATAACAATTTTATATAAAAGCTCTGTTTGTTTGGATTGTTGGATTCTAACTTTTACATTCGCTAATGGTGGACTACTGATATTATAACATATATATTTTCTAATTGCTAAACATGGATCAGTGAAGTTAGATTTTTGCTGACTACTAATAGGAGATTTTGCTAACAGTATTTGCTGTTTCTATGCTTAGAAAGAGTTACTTAACTATTTTCTAATAGAAGATGTAAACACACTAAAACAAATAGCAATCCAGCCCATACTGACTGTAGAAAACTTTAATAATAATATGCAGTCCTAAATCAACCCAAAGATGAACCATGGAGCTCCACAATTGTGCCTCCAAGAACATGACTTAAAAGCTTAGTCCAGAACTGATCTCAAAGATTGCCTTCAGATTTCCAAACAGATAAATGAAAATCAAAACCTTCATAAGGAACTATGTATAAACCTGAACTTTGCATATCCCATTGGAAATAATTTTCTGGACAGAACATTATATCTCAAAGGTAAACTTACATTTTCATATGATAACCAGAGCTTAAATCTTCTGTTTAAATCTCTATGTTAAAATCTCAGCTTAATCTAAAAAGAAACCTGCACCTATAGTAAGATGTATAATCATTTAAATATCATTAATTATTTTATTGTGTGTTTTATTTATTATATGTATTGGAGTCTTAGTTTTAAGATTTCATATTTTTAATTTATTTGTCTGAGAGTGTATTGCAAGTTTATATTTTAGACTTATTGTTTTTCTCTTTTATATTACTAACCATTGATAAATACTTAGGCAAATATTACTAGTTTTCTTTATAACTCACCTGTCCCTTATTCTTTCATTGTAATTAATCTTGTATAACAGTTGGGGTGTATTGGAAGATGAAGTCTTACTGTATCTGACATACAGTGCACCACCAAGGCTATTTGAATCTGGAAAATTTATAGAGTAGGCAGATACGTGCTGTTAAGATCTAACTTTTACATATATATTTTTATTCCGACCGTCAGCCCATGCCACTAGCTCATGGAGACACAGAGATTTAATATAAAACTTGCTTAAAAGAAATATATTAATATTTTTAAAAAAAATGAAATAAGCCACTGCCAGTAATTAACACACAAACATTTATTAATGCATATACAAATAAAATTGAGGAATAAAATTTATTATTTTATATTTTAATATTAATTTTTAAATTTAAATTATTATTTTAAACAATCCACACAGATGGACATTTTAATAAATTTTACTTTAGAATGTTGAGTATAGATAGGCTACATAGATTATTCAGTTAAAAACTTTTCAAAACAATCGTTCAATCTCAGACTAAAAGTTCATAGCCAAACTAATGCCTGTTTCCAGATATATAGTCACAACCAATGCAATATGAAGATGCTAGCATAAAACCACACTGACAGGAATATGCATCTGTCAGCATGATATTATTTGAAGGACATGATCTTCATCCAGTATAGGAATGTGCATCTGTCTGGTGAAGGAATCATGTATATACAATAATTAAAGAGAAATGCTATGTATGGGGGAGAGTGATCTATCTGCCGACTTATAGTCCCTATCCATATAGCTAAAAAAGGAGTCAATGGCACAGGAAATACATCTGCTTCTATTGCAACACAATGACTACATCCGTGGGTCATGCATTCAGTTGGGCTTTGACCTGTATGCTAACATGCTTCACATTACATTGATATAAACACCCATATATCCCTCCACTAGTATCGACCCAACTACGAGACAAATAGCCTGAAATTAAAACCCATTCAAAATAAATATAAACGATTAAAATATAAAGTCATTGATGGAATTGCAGAGGGAAATTTACAAGAAATCCAATGGCATTCATCATAAGATGCCACATTGACACCAATAACTTAAAAGATATATAAATAAATACATTTACACACTCGGCATAAGGTGTCATATTTACCGATATCTATATATTTTAATCAATATGAAAATTAAAAAATAATTAAACATTAACGAATCTATGCAGTTATCTACATCCAACTTAAATTTATTACATTTAAATAATTTAGTCAATAAATAATAATAATAAAAAAAATGGAAATGATTAAATTAGCAAACTCAAATATATAAAATTAAACATTAATAATTGATTTTGAGATCTTAAAATTCAGATAAAAGTTCATTTTAAAAATTAGGTTTACTTGATTAAAAGTTTGTCAAATCTTGACGAAAGTTCTTAAGTACTTTTTTTAAAATTTTACAGTTCATATCTTACAGTAGAAGAGCTCCTGGTTCCTGATGCCAATTCCTGCAAAGTCTTTAGTGGAAGACCAGTCTGTTGTTCTGGAGGTGGCTTTAGCTGGTTCATCCTGGTACTATTTTATTGTAGGACCCATATGATTTGGATCTACAATAGAATCATTCATAATTCATCAGTCATTTTATTTGAAATAAGAGAGAGGGTGAAAAGTGCATCTTATCACCCTTCTCAAAAAAAAAATCAAGCTGGAACTGTTTTAATTTGAATAATTTTTCTTTTTATACCAATCATCCTGATTCACTGAACATGATTTCCTGTTCCAAATTGTCATTATGGTCTGAGCATTGGTTGATGCTTCTATTGGACATCTAATTTTTTTATTTTCTTATCTATCTTTCATCTGATTTTTTTATATAAGAACCCCAAGGGCTAGTTTGCTTTTCGATAATTAATAACACAATCATTTCCATTTACTGAGATTACACAGGAATCTTTTTCATTTATGTTACTTTTTAATAAAAATATTTTATATTTAGATCTTTACCTTTTTTTATAAAAAAGTACGTTCAAATACTTTTTTTTTTATTTTAAAAAAATACTTTTAAAGTTTTGCATCTGTGCAGATATACATATAACAACTCTTTAATTTTAGCTTTTAGTTTTTAATAAATTTATTTTTATTTACGAACTTAAGTTTTTATTTTAATTTTAAATTAATGTAATGCCATATTGTATACCCTTACACTTGGTTTGTGTTTCCTGCAGACTGTGAATCTTTTGGCTAGGGATTCTGTTTTTCTTAAACAGTAAAGATTTTGGTTTTCCTATCTTTCAAATTATGTAATACCATAATCTTTTCTTTTTTTTCTTTTATCAGAATCAACATTGAAGGCCTTAAACATAACCTTTTATGAGTGTTTGCAGGCAAATGACAATCCTATTATGTCCTGATATTTTTCCAGGTTTTAGGAAAAGATTGCACTGCACTGTTCATTAAATTCTGCACAAAATCATTCTTTTTGTTTTTAAATCCCTAGTTAAAGGAAACTGGAGTTTGTTTGGATAAATCACTGGCAGGAAGATATTAAAGTGCTCAGCTTAGAGTATGATATTTCAAATTATTAAACAATTGATAGACAGGCACAGTAAACAAACATCAGCTACATTAAAATTAATAATATAATAATAATGTCTATTACAATTAAATGAAAACAAAGAAATCATAAAATTAAATAATATTGCATTGGTGAATGTTGTAAGAGAGTATTTATTGTTTTCCTGAAGATTTTTTAAAATGATATTTTAGTTTGTATTTATACATTGGATTATTTCCATCATCTAATATAAGTATCGAATGTCTTTAGAAAATTATTTTATTTAAATATTTCAAATACATTCAACTGTTAGTAATAGCACAAAGGTTAGTATATGCACACTATTTCTCCCCTCTTCTTTAGGTCTTGCTGGCATGACCAGTGACAGTATTACCATGAGATTCAAATCTGAACCCTTAGATTCTTGAGTATTGGATTTTAAGGTAATGCTAACCAACAGCCATTCTGCCAAAGGCAGCAGTAAGTAGAAATTTCAAATACTTATCTATGAAGTTTCTTCTGATTTCTCCACTTTTTCCTAAGAGCAAAGTTGATTAGTGGTTTCCATACATTATGTATAGTCACACTAGGTTGGCTTATGGGATTGTTTGCCATTGTTATGTGAGCAGCTTCTTTAAATTTTCTTTTTTGTACCTTTTCTTCTCTATTCAATATGTTTATATTTTCCCAATTGAACATATGTTTATTGATACACACATGGTCTTTTACCTTATACACATCTGTTTTCTCTCTTTTAATCATCAGTTTGTGTTCTTGCAAGCACTTTTCAATGGGATGACTAGTCTCACCAATATATGTTTTTCCACATTCACATGGTATTTCATAGATGCAGTTTCATTCAGCATTTGTAGATGTTAGAAATTCTCATACTGCGGTATGGCAGTGGAAAGCTGTTCTGATGCTATACTGATTATAGATTTTTCTTAATTTGTCTGCTGTTTTTGGAATGTATGGGTACATTATAGTGTAATTGTTTTTTTCTTTTGATGGTCCTTTTTGTTATCTATTTAAGGTTTTCTTAATAACAGCTGATAGATAACCATTTCTCACAAGAGTTTGTTCTATGTAGATCTTTTCCCACAAACCACTGCTTTCTGAACAAACTTTTGCTCTAGTCCATGGTGACAGTATAACTCCATGTTTTGGATTTCTGGTGTAATTGGATATATAGGCTAGGTATTTTCCTGTAAGCGTGGGTTTTCAGTAAACTGTAGTTTTGATTTTGCCATATTTTATGTGTGCACTGGTTGAGGGATCAATGAAGTAGTATGTGTGATCAACTGCAAAGTGTTCATAACAGTATCTCACAATTATTGTTTTGTAGGCTTTCCAGCAATCTGTGTAAATTATAGACCCCTCTTCCACATTTTCTTTGATGGCTTGCATGAGAGTGATTGGAGTTCAGTCCTTAATTTTAATTATAAAATATTTCTCCATCTTCTTACAAATTTGATCAAATATCCACTGTTCTGGAATTATTACTCTGCCAACTTGACTTTTTAAATTTCATAAAGAGGCTTTCATCAATCTGAACTATTTTCTCTGGATCTGCAATTTTCCATCTCTATGTAACAACCTCAAACATAGTTTGTGTACATAGTTGTTCCAATCAACTATGGTTTGGAAGCAATTTCCAGCTGATCATTATGTCATTCAACAGACATCAATTATCATAATCAGCTATATATAAAGTTCAGTGCAGTTATGAGCTTAATTCTTGAGCCCTCAAACCAAGATCCCTTATGAATAGCTAGTTTTTTGAGACAGTTTGTAATGTAACATGGCCATTGTTTGTCAGAAATAAGGATATACATTTTCTTATCATGACTGTCGTCACACAATTTTTTTGCTGGCACAAATCCAAATTTCTGAAAACATCTCAGTGAAACAATCATAGTGTTCACATGGACAATGTGATAGTACAATAGACAGTGATGATATCCCAAAATCTCATAGGCAACATACTTTTTTAATTTTACAGGTCACCATGTACATATATATCTTAATCGTTAACATGGATTAGTCATACTGGTATTTTGGTTGCCATGACATTGTTAATTTAAACTTTAAATAAATATTACTGGACAAACATGTCATCAGAATAATACATCATAGCAGGATTAATACCAAAATATCTCAGAGTAGTTTGGTATTTGTTCTGCTATGATGTATTACTTCAGTGACATATTAATTTAAGTTTGCGATCTTTAAGATAACATCTCCAAGAAATGTGCAGATTATTTAATTGATAAAATTTGTCTGCCGGTATCATGAAGGCATTATTTTAAACATATCGCAATCTTAGAATAATCCATCATTGGATGTACTACGTCATAATGTGTGTAATATGAAAAAAAGTAATGGAGACAAAATGGCAAACTATAACTTTAAGGTAGCGAAGTGTAACTTTACGATATTTTAAAATTATTATTTTCAAAAGAAAAACCAAATATTTCTGTGAAATAAAAAAATTACTTGCAATCGACGAACTATGCACTATATTTCAGAATGGAAAGCCTCTTCTTTTTATATTACAAAATTTTTAAAATCATGAATGAAAGTTTTAAAAATAACAGAAAAAAATCTCAGAGCAGTGATCACTGCATTAGTACGAACAATGTAATAGCACAAAAGCTCACAGGCAGCATGTTTTTTAATCTCACAGGTCACCATGTACACATCTTAATCACTGGCATGGATTAGTCAGGCCAGTATTTTGGTTGCCATGACATCAGTAACTTAAACTTTGAATAAATATTACTGGATGAAAACATCATCAAAGTAATACATTGTAGCAGGATTAATATCAAAGGATCTCAGAGATTTAAAAGTTGGAAGAATCATTGTATTATTTATTTTTATTTGATTGCTGGAGTAATCTCTTGGCCACTTGCACACAGCAACTCAATATATAACACCACCATTATATTGTGATATCATAAAAAAAATTTTTTTCCTAAATTAAATTAGTTTATCATGTTGTTGAAGCAAAATTGTAATCAAAAAATTATATCAGGATTTTAAAATTGCTTTTAAAAAAAATTGACTTTATGTATGCATTTTCTATAAAACTAATATTATTTTTTAATCAATAAAATTATACTTATATAAAATATTAATTTGCCAACGATTCACAATTTATAAATTTGTATTAATCAGCAGCATAATTAATATTTAATCAAAATTTTTATTTTCCAGTTTATAAAATTCTGATGGAAAAAAATGTTTCAAGATATATCATAGCTCAAATAGGAATTTTGAAGTTGATTTTTTTTTTAACAAAGTAAAGAATATATTTGTAAAAATTTATATTTATATATAAGGTTTAATTATTTTATTATGAAATTTATGATGTAACTCCAAACTTTAAATATTGGATTAAATTATGTCAAGTTTAAGGTGATTGTTTCCAAAAAATTTAAATGATTATGCAAAAATATAGGCATCACTTAAGGAGAAAATATTTTTATAGTAAAAGATCTGTTTGCTTATCATATTGTTTAACAATTATAAGCTATTGTGTGTTGTTAAATTTTTAAGCATCAATTTGGCCATGATTATGAGAGCTAAGTTCTCTTGAAAGCGCTTGGGCACTAGTTATTAAGTATTATAATTGGCATTAATTTTATAATAAATTGTGATTTAATTTGAAGAAGTTCTGCTGTTATGCGCTGATTTATGCATTAAAATTATATATATATATAGTAAACAGCTGAGTGTGAAATCATTTCTATTTAAAGTAATTTATATATTTATTATGATGTTGATAAGCGACCATTTTGCTAAATAAATCTAAATTAGATGACTATATTTATAATAATATTTATTAATAGACTATAGTTAGGGATGAAAAAATTTTAATTCAAAAGATAAAATATTCACTTTCTATAAAGTATATATAAATATATTAAAGACTTGATGTCTTTTACTATTGTTTGGCAAATGATGTCTTTAGTTTTTATTGCTTTTTTTTTATGACGGATTTTTTCCAAGCGAAATTTTCCCATGTAAAATCATGCATATTTATTGATTGCTTATACTTAATTCAAATTTTGTTTCTTCTTATTTTTCATTTCATTAGATTGAATACATATTGTGATTTAATAATATCTAATCTGGTCCATGATCCAATCAGTTTTGCAATTTTCACAGTATGAACTTGCTGAAAAAATCATGCTTATCGGACATATAAGATAATTAATTGAAAATTTTCGAATTGTATCAACCGTGAGAAACTTTAATAAATGGATAATCTTACTGCATTATCTTGAACAGAGATAAAGCAAGATTCCAAACAACCACAAAGATTGCATTGAGGAATTTATGCGTGTATAAGCAAGGATTCAATTGGAAATAGATTTTTTTTTATATTAATTATATAGGAATCATTTTTATAACTGAGAATTCAAATAATACAATTTTGGCTACTTGGGTATTATCTCTGCTATGAAGCATTACTCCAGTGATGTATTATTTTAAGTTTGCAATATGTTAAAAATAATGCCTTGAAGGGATGTCCGGACGAAGTTAATCAATAAAATTTGTCTCCAAATTCGGTGGAGGTATTATTTTAAACATATCGCAAAACTTAGAATATTTCATCATCTGAGTAATACATCAAATCAGGTGTAATATCAAACTTCAAATCTAAAAAAAAAGGAAACATATTCATTTTGGAAAAAGGAAAAACACATTATGGTACTAAATATATCATACCATTTACACCTTTCTTAAACACTTTATCAATACTTTTATTTATGTCAAACTAACAGTTTCAAGCTCTGATGATGACTGCAGGTCAGCTGAAACTGTTAGTTTGATATAAATAAAAGTATTGATAAAGTGTTTAAGAAAGGTGATTGTCAAGAGCTCTGATGATGACTGCAGGAGAGTCGAAACTGTTAGTTTGATATAAATAAAAGTATTGATAAAGTGTTTAAGAAAGGTGATTGTCAAGAGCTCTGATGATGACTGCAGGATAGTCGAAACTGTTAGTTTGATATAAATAAAAGTATTGATAAAGTGTTTAAGAAAGGTAATTGTCAAGAGCTCTGATGATGACTGCAGGATAGTCGAAACTGTTAGTTTGATATAAATAAAAGTATTGATAAAGTGTTTAAGAAAGGTGTAAATGGTATGGTATGTTAAAGTAGAAATCAGTACACAGGAAAAGAAGAAATAGAAAATTATGCTAAATAATAACAAATAGTTATGACTTGTGATTTTTTTTTGGCATTTCATGGCACTTCATGCTATCATAAATACTCAGCATGTGTAATACCAAAACAAAACAAAAAACATCTTATTTCCAATGATAGAGAGATATATTCATTATGGAAAAAGGAACAATATGAAGGAAAAAACCCTGAAATGTTTTTTAAATGGTGAAGTGTAACTTTAATCTTATATTTTAAATATATAAAGTTTTAGCAACAAAAAAAACCACAAATATAAAAAGCTTTGGCTGTAAATGTATTTTTAAATATAAAACCATATTATTTACAAATGATGTAAGAGATATATTATATTGTGGATGAAAAAAAATCACTAAGGTGGACTGACACAGGTCAGCACATTTTACAACTTAATGATGCATTAATCATGCCAGGATTCTTGGATGGCATGACATCATAAACGGAAACTTTGAATAATTATTACTGGATGCAAACATCACGGAAGTAATACATCATAGCAAGAATAATACCAAAGTATCCAAATTTGATCAGATTAGGTCTGAACTTTCACTCGATTTATAAAATGATTTTATTTTGAATATACTGAGTATCCTTCATTCATTGAAAATGATTTTAATACTGAAAAAAGTTGATAATAAGAGTACGAAATTAAACACAACAACATATCAATACTAAATCATAGGGACATCCGTCCACCCAAGCACTTGACTATATCAGTAGGCACTATCTGGAAATGCAGCAAACTCCTAAGATTAAGTTTTTGCCCAATTGTTTCTCTCTTGGGAGACATTAATTTAAAATATATTCATCTAATATTCAACTTTCATTTCTATGTTGTTATTTTGGCTAATGGTTTAAAAAATTCAAACGTTTTAAAGTTTAAACCCTTCCTCATATAAATAATGTAGTATAGTAGTTATTTATCTCTTTCCCATACCCAAAAATGAGTTTGAATCCAGGACAGGTAAAACCTGGAATAACCGAGTTAATCAGCTGACATTAACTACTAAAAACTTTCACCATCTAGAAAATGGCATGCCTGATAAGTAATATCTTTTTATTTGCTGTTTTTTTTCTAGGTGTGCAATTGACTTTTTACAATCTTTTTATGTATATATACATTAGTGATATCAGTTAAAAGTAAACTGTAGTCAAAATAATTGATAATCATAATAATAATTATTTATATTAATTAGAAAGTAGTTAGTGCACGGCCATATAGTGTCTATTGATTTTTTTCTGAGATCACATAATTTGTTGTTGTTGTTTTTTTTAAAAAAATGTGCCAACACCATCTAAATAATGTATGCTAGAAAGATAATTTTAGACTTAGCATTTTGTCAATGAGTTAATTATTCATTAATTGTTTGTATAGTTAGCTAATTACTGAGATTACTAAAGTCCATAGTTATATAAATTCTCAATATGGTGGCGTTTGAACAGGATTATTCACCATCATAAGTGAAATATTTTTAAAAAAAATATTTTAATTTTATTGCTGACATTAAATATTTTACAATTATAAAAATTCAAAGATACCAATTGAATTATCTGTAAAGAAAATATCATTTACATCAGCTACAAACAAGATAACTTAGTATTTTTTTTTTATTGTCCTCTTAGAAGTTGAAAACATGAGTGAATATCACATCAAAGCCATTAAAAAAAGAACATTTTTTCTAGTAAAGAAAATATTAAAACGGCCTAATACTATTTTTTTAATTTTAGCTGATCCCCTGTGAGAATATCGTGATTTTCTAGAAGATCTTGAATAATAGATTAAGAAATACAGTGATAGAACTTTATAAAAGAAATAGAATTAACAGCCTAATTGCCTCAACTAGCAATGGGTATTTTTAAAAAATAATCATGTAAATAGAATCTGGTAACATATTAACCATTATACAGTAAGACCCTCTGTATCATTTAACATGAGTTTAAGTGACAAAGAAAAGTTGCTGTCAACATAATGAACACTAAAAAATTGTAATATGTATCGTAATTTGGCAAATATTCATCAACAATGTTAAAGTGGTTCCTGATTTATAGACTTCAGGGGTGGATTTTTCTGCTTTAATATTATGTAATTCATTTTATTAGTATATCATACTTATGTCATTCTGGGTAATATATTGAAAATATCAGTGGCAATAAATGAAAGAAATTTTGCTGATAAAGTATTTTACATCTTGTTCTCATAACCACAACAAATCCATTGTCATAAATTGTTGCTGTTGCATTTTTATAAATATTCTTTAAAATATGACAATATCCTGGATCTATACCTTGATGATCCAATGCTTTAATCACTGAAGAAATGTTAATAGAATCAAATGCCTTTTCATAATCTACAAATCCAAAGCATAATGGCAACTCATATTCATTTGTCCTTTCTATAATTTCTCTCAATACCCTGGATATGATCTACTGTACTAAAACCACTTTTAAATCCAGCTTGTTTTCTTGGTTGGTGGAAATCCAATGTTCTCTGTAGACGAGTTGTAATTATCTTGGTAAAAATTTTGTATAAAACTGATAAAAGGCTGATAGGTTTGTAATTTTTAATATCTTCTTTCTCACCCTTTTTAAATATTAATATTAATACTGCATTCTTCCAATCATCTGGTACATCTTTATCATTTAAATATTTGGTATATAACTTTGCTAAAAAAAAATTCTATTTCTTCACCTGCTTCTTTTAATATATCGATTATAATTCCATCATTGCCTAGAGGCTTTCCTTTCTTCATACATTTAATTGCACGTCTCACTTCTTCATTTAAAATTCTGGGCAATTCAGAAGATGTAATAGATATAGGAGGTACTTGTTCTTTATTACTATATAATTCTTGATAAAAGTCTTCTACCCATTTCATGATGTCATCTCTCTTTTTAGTAATAATTCCATCTTTTTTTCCTTATTGCAGATATAAATTTTCTACCAATACCAAAATGTTATTTTACACTCTTGAGACTTTTATTCTCTTCTACAGCTTTCTTTGATAGTTCACAGTTATACTTTCTTATATCATATTCAACTCTTTTTTGCACCATTTTACAAAATTTAAGCTATTCAATCCTTTTAATGCATCATTTTTGTATATCTTCATATTTCTTTTTTTCTTCATAAATTCTCTAGTCTCAGTAGAAATGTTATTGGTCAGTTGCTGCTTTTTTTCTACCAGTTATCTTTGTTGCAGTTTTTAAAAGTGTACCAGTTATTTTCATATTAATTAAATTCAAGTCTGAATCATGTTCAAAATCTACTAATACTTGAAACTGATTTGTAAGTTCTAATTTAAATTCATTAGAATGTTTTTGAAGATTAGGAATATCAACTGTAAATATTATTTTTCTTAATATTTTTGTCTCTCTAGTTTTGCATTAATGCATGTCTTACATCTTACTAATCGATGATCACTTCCTGGGTTAAATTTATTAAGAACATTACAATCTTGAAATACGTATTTTCTGTTAGTCAAAATGTAATCCAATTCTGTTGTACCTTCATTTGGATGCTTCCATGTCCATTTTCTTTTAACATTTTTTTAAAAAAAAGAATTCATAATATAAAGTTTTTCTTTTTCTGCAAACTCCACAAGTCTATGTCCTCTCTCATTTCTATTACCATAACCAAATTTACTTACATCACTTTCATCTTTTATTTGTTTACCAATTCTAGTATTAAAGTCTCCCATAACAATTTTAAAATGCTGTTTACTCTGATCGAAAGCCTTTTGTACATCCATATAAAAATCTTCTAATACTTCATCACTAAGAGAACTTGTTGGGGCATAAACCTGAATTATCTGCATTTGGTATCTGCTATTAAGTTGTATAACTAATCTTGCCACTCTGTCCAATACACCACCAATCTTCACAATGTTGTTCTTCCACTTTTTATTTATAATGAATCCTACTCCACTTGTATTTTAACTATTTGTGCCTTTATAATAGAGTACATGTCCGCTTTTTAAATCAATTGTCTCTTTACCTTTTCTTCTATCTTAACACAGTCCAATAATGTCCCATTTTATATAAGACAGTTCTTCTAATTCTTCAATCTTCCTTCACTTGAAAGTGATCTCCACAACCTTTAGTATCTGGATCAAATTGGAAAGTGGCTGTTTATGTTTTCATAATCATTGGACTTAAGCATGAGTTAGAATTTATTTAAGCAACATTTTTTACTTTAATGTTCAATTCTTACACATAATGCAGTAACTAAATTAATAAACCTATGCATTTATAAAGGGTTTTGTAGTTTAGTAATTAAATGGAGTTCAAATTTTTGTTACTAAAACCAGCAATTTACATGTTTCAAACTGGTTTAGAATTGTTCAGTAATTGCCTGTAGACAATTTAGCTAGTCATACAATATTTATTGGATAATATGAATATCTAAATATTTTTACTAATAGATAGAACAAAACTGGTGCTCTTTTAGTATGTGATCTCCACCATTTTGAATTTTTAAATTGGCCCAAAACATCATCTGACATATCTAAGTGACCCGAGTCCTAAATTTTTTGCATTTTCACATACTTTTTTATCACTTAGATTTGTCAGATAATGTTTTGGATCATTTTTGAAATTCAAAATGGTGGAGATCACATACTAAAAGAACACCACAAAATTTCTAAAAACCTTCATTACTCTGAAATTGCCTTGCTTCAAGAGTAATGCATTTTTCTTTGCTGTTGGAGTGGGGGAGGTGACTTCTATTCTTTATTGGGTTATATAAAAATTGTTTTACAAATAAACAAAATTAAAGAAAAACATAATTTTGTAAATATATAAATTATAGATCCTAATTATTGTGAATACTATATATATATTATCAATAGATGGCGTTTTTACCAAAAACACGATCAAGCATTTGTTTATATAAACAATCAAAGAGTCAGAATTAACTATCTCTTTCGTTTTAGCCCACTTTCAGATCAGCTGATTTCTAGCTATTTGCTATCATCAGTGAAAGACAGAGCCAAGAAACTAGATCTAAAAACTGACTCCAAGTGTTTATGCACAGAGTTTCTATCAGTTTGCAAGCATGAAATTTTCCAGACCGATAAAGTCTTCAAATTCAGCCAAACAAGCTAGATAGCTATATAGGTCTGATCTCAGTTCAGCTTCTCCACATAGTCAAAGCCTCTGCAATCTGTATCATTGTGGAAATCCTTAAAGGTAGATTTATGAAAAACAAAAACAAGTTTTAATCATGTTAAAACCTGCTGACGCTTGTATTTATGATCAATAGATGGCGTTTTTACCAAAAACACGATCAAGCGTTTGTTTACATAAACGATCAAAGAGTCAGAATTAACTATCTCTTTCATTTTAGCCCACTTTGTTTTTGGTAAAAACGCCATCAATTGATCATAAATACAAGCGTCAGCACGTTTTAACATGATTAAAACTTGTTTTTGTTTTTCATAAATCTACCTTTAAAGGTTTCTGCAATGATATAGATTGCAGAGGCTTTGACTATGTGGAGAAGCTGAACTGAGATCAGACCTATATAGCTATCTAGCTTGTTTGGCTGAATTTGAAGACTTTATCGGTCTGGAAAATTTCATGCTTGCAAACTGATAGAAACTCTGTGCATAAACACTTGGAGTCAGTTTTTAGATCTAGTTTCTTGGCTCTGTCTTTCACTGATGATAGCAAATAGCTTGAAATCAGCTGATCTGAAAGTGGGCTAAAACAAAAGAGATAGTTAATTCTGACTCTGATCGTTTATGTAAACAAATGCTTGATCGTGTTTTTGGTAAAAACGCCGTCTATTAATCATAAATACAAGCGTCAGCAGGTTTTAACATGATTAAAACTTGTTTTTGTTTTTCATATATATATATATATATATATCAATCAATAGTAGTCTGTCCAATAGACAGGTCCAGAGAGTAGTCACTAAATCAGTTCATCCATTCTTCCATTCCATTCTCTTCATTGCCCACCTCCTCAATTTCACATAACCCCTTCCATCTCGTATATCATCCAATAATGTCAATCTCTTCCATCCTTTCTTTTTATTTCCACTCACCATTCCTTCCAAAACATCTTTCATTAAACTATAATCTTTTCAAGTATATGTCCAATCCAGTTTCTCTTTCTCTCTTTGATACTTTCAATCAATCTTTTTTCCTCATTAACTCTTTTCAAAACTTCTTCATTTGTTATTTTATTCACCCAACTGATTTTTTTCATTTTTCTCCATGTCCACATCTCAAAAGCTTCCAGTCATTTCTTAATTCTATTACTCAATGTCCATGTCTCACAACCATACATTAATACACTCCACACATAACATTTAATTAATCTTTTCCTTAATTCTCTTTCCATAGGTCCACAAAATATCTTCTTTCTTTTTACAAATGTCACCTTTGCCAATGCTATTCTTCTTTTAACTTCATCTTCACTTCTTCCATCCTCACTCAACCAACAACCCAAATATCTAAATCCCTTCACCTGCTGCACCATGTCATCATGGATTCCAATTTGCAGTCTTTTTGCATCTCTCCCTATCCATAAACACTTAGTCTTTTCAATGTTAATCTTCATTCCATATGCCATACATCCTTCTTCCAATTTATTCAACATATTCTGAAGATCCTTTTTTTCCTCAGCAATAAGAGCCATATCATCTGCAAATCTTATACACTTTATTATTCTCCCTCCAACATTTGCTCCTCCACAGTCCAAATAATTATTTAGCATATCTTCTAAATAAATATTAAACAAAACAGGTGACATACTACATCCTTGCCTAATTCCACTTTCTATATTCACTTCATCAGTCTCATTACATCCAAATCTAACTCTTATTCTTTGCCCATTATACATATTCCATATCTATCTTCTTTCTTTCCAGAATACTCCTTTATCTCTTAAGATAGACAACAGTTTATTCCAGCTTACTCTATCAAATGCCTTTTCTAAATCTACAAAACATATACCAATTTTTTTATCTCTTTCAATATATCTTTCTGCAATTGTCCTCACAATACCAATAGCATCTCCTGTGCTTTTCCCTTTCCAAAAACCAAACTGTTCTTCAGCAATATAATGGTCAACCTTCCCATAAATCCTTTGAGTTAAAATCCTCAATAACGCCTTAGAAACATGAGACAATACACTTATTGTCCTATACTCTTCACATTTAACAGCTTTCTTCTTTTTAGCAATTGGAATCACTATAGTTCTTAAAAAATCTTCAGGCCAAACTCCACTATTGTATATCAAATTGCAATGTCCAACTATTTCCTACATAGTAAATTCTCCCATTTCTCTCAAAAATTCTATAGGTACTGCATAAAATCCAATAGCCTTACCATTCTTCATTTGTGCGATTGCCTTTCTTACTTCATCTGGCAGTATGTCCATGCCTCTATCATCCATTGCAACATCTTCTTCATTTTCAAGTTCATAACTAATTAAATTATTTTCTCTACTAAACAGATACCAAATATATTCTTCCCATCTTTTTAATATATCATTACTATCGGTTAACCTTCTTCCATTCTTATCCACAATCTCACTTGCTACCCATGTCTTTTTCTCCCAAGAAATACTTTGTATTCTATCAAATGCTAGATCATATCTTTTCATCTGCTGAAACCTTTCTATCTCTTTACATTCTTGCTCCAACCACTTTTCTTTTGCTAAATCTGTTTCTCTTCTTAATTCATTATTAAATTTCCTATATTCCTTTTGCCCTTCCTCAGTATTTACATTCTTCCACCATCTCCGCACTTCCATCTTTTCCAACATACCTTCAGTTATCCAAGGTCTTTTAGCTTTTCTCGCATGAATAATACCTATTTCATTTTTTGCTATTTATTTGGTATAGTCTGCAGATGCCATATTGAATTTTTTAAAAAAAACTGACCTAAGACACAATTTTCACAATAATTTCAGTTTTAATAATGTTAGAGCAAAAAACTTTACATTGATAGAAACTAGAAAAACAATAAGTCTAAAACAAATAGTAATAACCACTTAAAAAATAAGGGAAAAAAGAAATTTCACTATCCGACATAATTATTATTTTATTGTTCATAATTTCTAATTTATCATTAACTAAGTTTAAATTACATCTTTATTGATAATTTCTTTGTATTCCTCACAAAATTATCTTTCAAACCATATATAATACTTCTTACCTGAGATAATCTATAGCTTCAGAATCCCCAAAAGTATTCACATAAGAATTCTTCATTTTTATCTTGTATCCCAAAAGCTGACAAATCTCAAAGGCGTCGATAAGTAAAAGATTCATCTTAATAAAAGATACAAATAGAATCATTTCCAGAAGGTGGATATGCATTAGTCAACATATCCTTTAGCTTATCTATGTAAAACTAGAAATTGTTGGCTACTGTCTGTATCACTGATAAAATGAGTTTCATCTCTTCATTTTATATTTTTTGTGTACATCAGTGGTGTTTATATTTTTTATGCACACCATTGGATGCTATCTTGTTATATTTATTGTCCCACAGAGATATAATTTATTTGCAAATACCTCATTTGCTAGCTATAGACTTGAAAATAATGTGATGCAAGATGTGGAAAAACGATTGACTCCACAGCATGAGTATCAAGACAAAGGTGAGAATCACATTTTGATTCTTTGCCTGTATTCAATTCTATGTGGTATATGCATAACCATTATGGCTACCACTACACACACACACCATTTGAAATCTGTTTTTATTGGCTTTAAGTATTTATATTTTCACATGGTACTATGTCCAGTGAATTGTGTGATTGCTTTATCAATTGCAATCTATAACGTTTCTGTACATTTGATTATCAGTTTTTAAAATTTACATTTCACTGCTCTCTCTATATAAATCTTTACTTGTTATACAAACACAATGCAAGAACAAACACAATAATACAAATATAAACATAGTAATAAATTATTAACCTTTTGAGAATCATTATGTCTATAAAATAAGGTTGCTTCAAACTTGGATCAGAGACCCAAAATTACACTTTACAAAAACCACTTTTGTTCTATTTGAATACAAATTTATATACTGTATAATAAAGAGCATAAATGATTTAATATTATATAATTTATATACCACACACACATCAATACAAATGCAAACAAATAATATATCATTTATCAAAAATTAAAAATTAAAATTAATAACTTACAATATTCCGTGATTATGCGATTGCATTTACGTTGCATTGAAAGCCTTCATATCTGAATTATCAGCATACATTTAATACATTATATTAGGGTTATAAGGCCGATAAAGATTTTCTACCTTTATCGCTCCATGTAAACTAGCAAATTGACCAGAAAATTAAAATAAATAAATTAATCTACTTTTATAAATATTGATAAAAATTCAAATTTTATCTGATATCATTAAGATACATCATTTTAAAGATGGAGTCAAGCAGCAATGAATTCTGGGATTTCTGTTGACATCATGCTTATAGTTTTTGCACAATTTAAAAAAGAAAACAAAATTTCAACCAATCAGCTGAAGTGAACTGATGAAAAGCTACAAAGACCCAAGATTAAGTCTGAAAGAAGCTTATGCCTTTTGCTCCAAAGTTACTCTATTCTGACATCAATGCACTTTTTAATTTTATCACTTTTTACGAGTCTTACGATTGGCAGAATTACCCCAATTATAAAATCCTGATCATCCTGATCATTTTTACTTAAAACATTGATATTCATTTACTCTTAATGGTTTTAATTTATGACATGTCCAATACAGAGGCAAAACTCTCCATACAGTAGCACCACTCAGTGCAAGCCAGAGTAATCAATGGATGCAGAAAGGTTTCTGCATAAAATCCCTATTTAGTGACTACTCATCCAATATTCTCAGACTAGTTTTTAGCTTGTGGCTTTCATCAGTGAGGAGCCTTAGATCTGAGAGCACTGCACCTAGAATGGTGATCATGTGATGTTTTGAGGTTTAAAAATTTATAATGTTAGTCTTTAAGTCACTATTCTGTCAGATTCTTTCTAAGCATAACTGACTTATTTTTAGACAACAGTGATTGGTGCCATTCTACCATGTGGAGTTAAATTTACCAGTTGTTAAAACTAAACCATTTTTAAAGGACTTGTATTCTGCTGAGATATGTAATAAAAACATTTCTTAATCTGCTTTACTTGGGCAGAAGTTTTGTGTTATATTATAGATTTAAATTTTAATTTAATAGAACCTGTCACAATAATGCACTTTTACAAACTTTTGGAAAATCAGTAATTTTAAACAGCTTTTACTAAAGACTGTAAAATGTTTTTGAGTTCACAATAGACTGGTATTATTATATGCACTGAGAACTATATGAAAAACGTCACTGAAAAATAATTCAGACTATATTTGGATATGTTAATGTATATGTCATATTCTATTATGATTCAAATTTGGCAAATTAATAATTAATATAGCTGCTCTTGTTACTATAGCAACGAATTGCAGTCTTCACTACCTTATTGCCATTTATAGGGTGTCATCCATCAATTGCTCACTCATTTTCTCCTTACCTATTTTTCAAAAAATTCACCTGTGCTTTTATTATTGTATAAACAATTATTTTTCAATTTGACCTGTAAATTATAATTATTTTTATAAATCACCTAATAAAAAACTATATACAGCATATATTTTTTTTTTTACTTTTGAAAGTCAATTTTTGTTTTGTTTTGTGTTTTTTTAAAAATCAGTTAATAAGCCTTTGTATGCTTTTTCCTCATCATCTACAAAAGTCAGTGTTATTCTTATCAAAATTGAATTAGAAAAATTAGTATTTTGAATTAATTATTTATAAAGAAATACAAAAAATAAGCATTCTTATTGTAAAAATATAAACCGCTTTATTAATGCTTATTACATTGCTTTTTTAGAGTGATTCAGTTAAATTATTTACATATACACAATCTCTCCCTCTCTCCCTCCCTCCCTCTTATAAAAAAAAACTCCTATGTTGTTCTATATATTTTTTAATTACTAATCTTTCTTATTTCATTGCCAAATGTATATCATATAATACTAAACCATCCATGCACTTTACTACTGTTACACAATGCTTTATTTACCACCCTCTTTTACAACTTCCAGTTTCAATTGCCCTAGCAATCTTCTTCAGAACAAGTGAAGAAGATTGCTGGGGCAATCGAAACTGCAAACTGTAAAAAAGGGTGATAAATAAAGCATTTTGTAACAATAGTACCCAATAAAGTTAGGAGATATAAAAGTTCCGAAGAAGATTGCTGGGGCAATCAAAACTGTAAAAGAGGGTGGTAAATAAAGCGTTGTGTAACAATAGTACACAATGAAGTTATGAGATATAAAAGTTCTGAAGAAGATTGCTGGGGCAATCAAAACTGTAAATGAGGGTGGTGAATAAATCATTGTGTAACAGTAGAAAAGTGCATGGATGATTTAGTATTATATGATATTTTTTAATTACTTTCTATTCTGACAAAAAACATATTTATTTCTTTTTCCAACTTCTGTTGTGTTAGATCTCATTACATTCTATTATTATTTTATCATTGTTCAATATTAATTAATGAAATAATTCAAAATGTGAAGTGATTTGATGGAAACAGATTTGTTGACCCAAAAGAATCTTTTGATTATAATCATCAATCAAGCAACAAGAGATCACTTGTTGACCCTCACTTTCTTACTATTCAATAAACATCACATGACCACCATCTCTTATGCTTGTGTATAACTGTTGTTAAAATAGGCAAAACTCACTATATGTATTGCCACACACAGCAAGCTAGAGTAATCAATGGATGTCAGAAGGCTTGGGCATAAAATCTCCGTCTAGTGCCTACTCATCCAATATCCCCAGACCAGTTTCTGGCTTTTGGCCTTCGTCAGTGAGGAGCTTTACTATTCCTGATTGTTATAACAATGCAATTATTTCAATACGATGAAATGCATATTAAAAAAATATTATGTTTATTCACTCATGAATTTCTGACCTTAAGTATTATTATAATTAAAGATTGTCTTCATTTAGGCATAAAAATTTGCTATTAATTTTATTTATATAATTTTTAAAGCATTTTTTAACTTTACAATATTTTTAAATTACGTGCTTTTTAAATAATAATAATAAAGATAATCAACTTATTCAATATCTTTTTTTGTCTTCCGTGTATTCAAGCACCTGACAGTTCTGTCAGATGGAAATCCCATTTAATATTGATATAAAAAAATGAAATTTCCAGCATTTATTTTAATAAAACGATTAAACAAATATAATGTATTTTTATATTTTTAATTTTATAAATGATTTTTCTCTCTCTTTATATAGTTTAGTAGGGGTTATTTTATATTATATAGCTTCAAGTTTTATTAAAACCATCTAATAACGAACTCAAAGAGCAGTAATAATTTTTTTAAAAATCGAACAAAGCAAAAATAGTCTTACAAATCATTTTAATCTGAGCTAGAGTTTTAATAGATATCTTTGGAAATTATTCTTTTAAAAATATAAAGTGCATTTTTTAAAAAATAAAAATAACATTTCGACGGGGGGGGGAGGGCATTAATTTGAATTTTTTTTTTTTTTTTTTAGTTATTTTGTTTACCAATTGATTTAAATAATATTTAACTTAATGTTATTTAATAGTATTTATTTATATAAATATCTCAATTCAAAAAATGTATAAAATTTATGACAAATATCAATATGTTTTTGTATTGTAAAAAAAAAAAATCTGTCATAAATTATTTGAAGCCAAGCGTCGGTAGCTGAGAGGTCAGCGCAGCTGCCTTGCAAGCAAGCAGTTGCTTGCAGTCGGTTGTCGCGGGTTCGCTTCCCGTCCGATGCTTTGGCATATGAAAAAAAAAATCTGTGTATTTGAAATCTAGCCATTTTTTCATCTATATATATATTTCCTTTGATTGCTTTTAGTTTTATTTATATTTTTATTATCCATATATATATATTGGTTTTAGTTTGAAATCAATTTCATGCTTACATTGGTAATAATTTTTTTTTTAAAAATCAGAAAGTACCAATTTGTATAGGAATATAATACAATTTTTTTATCATCAAAAATCAATTTATGTAAATGTAGAAACTTATTTTCAAATGGTTACAAAACAAAATTTTTATTCAATAATGAAAATGTTATTTATAACGCTTAGTTTTTTTGTTTAATTTTATGAAGTTCTTTTGAAATTTACTGTAAGTCAAAAATGTAATGTACAAAAAATTTATTTCAAAACACCTAAAAAAGCATTTGATGTAATTAACTATATTATAGTATATGTATAATAGCATATTTTAAAAAGTATAAAAAAAGGAATATAAAATATTAAAGAATTAGAATTTAATTTTATAAAATTTTAAAGCATTTAAGGATTGAGTAATCTAGTAATATAATGTAATAAGTAATGTATAGTGTTTAAGAGTGTTATTATATGTATAAATTGATTGTTAATTTATTGATGTATATATAAGTTTTGGTTGTATTGTTATAATATTTAAATTTTTGTAGATCTGAAGAAGACTGTGAGAAACAGTCGAAACTATAATTATAATAATAAATATTTTTTGCTTAAAAGGTGTAAGAAGATTGTAATTATTTTAAAAGATATATTGTTGTAACTGTACAGTTGTAAGTCATTTAGAAAAATCTAAATGACCTACTAACTGCATAAAATGCCGATCGAATACCATTATTCCAAAAGCCTTCCTTTTTGATCTTTCCCAAATTGAGACATTTTATGAAATTAAAAATATTCAAATAATTATAACAGTAAAAAGGGGAATTACTTTATAAAATTGCTAATTAAAAAAATAATAGTTTTAATTGAATAAAATTTAATATAATTTATTACCATAATTTAAATGTAATTTATTAATATAATTTATTAGCAAATGTTATTTTAAAAAACTAATTAAAGAAAAAACAAACTAACTAAAAATAATTTAGTGATAGAATTAACATTCAACTACAACTTCTAACATTCTTTTTTCTTGTTTTTCATTTTTTCTTTTGTGGAGTTTAATAGCCATATACGTTTACAAAAGTTGCTCTTAATATATACATATACAATAAATTTAGTTAGTAATGATGTTAGTTTATAAATGTTATTATAAAATGTACTGACATAAACATGTTTTCTGCTTCTATTAGTGCAATTCATATATTTTTTATGATGTGAATTACTTTAGCCAAGATGCATGAGATCATATGGTAAACCATGCTTAATATCTTTATATTAATATCTTGTTGATTAAGGAAATTGCTTTTCTATAATAAAAATTGCTACTTTTATTTTTTGTTGATTCTCTTCTCTGCAATTCCATGTTCTTCAAACACTGATAAAAATTGCCCTTTTGTTACTCTGTTGAACATGCTCATATTTTTTTCTCATGTGTCATAGCATCAGCTGGGAAGTGAACCCACTAACCCGGGATAATGGTTTGTAAAGCAGCTGTCACTGATCTCTCGACCACCAATACTTGACATGCCCATATTTTGTATCTCTTTTTGAACACAATTCTAGTTTCATTTTTTTTTTATGTTTAAACTTCTTTTTTTTTATATTTATTTTATGGATATTTTATTGTTTTCTCTATATAATCAATATTTTAATGATTTATCTTGTTTTTTTTATCCAGCGTATAAAAACATTTTCATTATACCTTGTATATACTTTAATGTCACGGCATTGTTAAATTCACGAATAGTTATAATTGGCTGGATTGAACATTCAAATTATCATGTATATTTAATAATATCAACATCATTATCATCACCCATGGTTCAGTAATGGCCATCTAATTCCAGAAGAAGGAAAACAGAGAAAACAAAAAATAAAAAGTTAGAAAACAAAGAAAGAGAAGAAACGAGTGGAGTCATAATTGCTACACATGTAATTTAAGAATGGAAAAGTTGCATAAACACTTAATCTATTATCCTTGTTACATTTTAGCAGATAAGATGGAACATAATATTTTTTATAATGTGTATTAGACTTTTACATTTATTATATATATATAAGACATATTTTGCAGGTTCATCCATGTTAAAAAATTTAAATATTGATATCCCAACATTTCAACTTGATCACACAAGTCATCCACTGGGTAATAAAAGGTAGAAAGACTGTTGTAGAGGCACTACAATTCTTTTATCACCCAGTGGATGATGTGTGTGATCAAGTCGAAACGTTGGTATATCAATATTTAAATTTTTTAATCCTTTTATCACCCAGTAGATGACGTGTGTGATCAAGTCGAAATGTTGGTATATCATTATTTAAATTTTTTAATCCTTTTATCACCCAGTGGATGATGTGTGTGATCAAATCGAAATGTCGGTATATCAATATTTAAATTTTTTAACACGGATGAACCTGCAAAATGTTTTTTATATATGCAACCCATGAAAATCTTCGTATCAACATATATATATAGTTACAAGGCTAGACTAAGAAAAGTACACTTTTTAGTTAACCTTTCCATTTATAAAAGAAATAAAACATACTATAGTTCCATCAGTGTTATAGAATTATACAGTAGCATTATTAGGAAAGAATGAATAAATAATATAGAACAAGTTTTCATAATAAAAAAAGATTTAAAAAAATAAAAAAAATATCGTAAGTGTATTAAGATTTATTGACAAAAAATATTGCTACATATAAAGATATACATAAAGAATAGCTCATGGGGAGGGGGGTTATCATGTGTGACTCATATTTGTAATTACGCTCTATGGCATTATGAAGATAACAATTAAGCAAAGAATGTAATAGTATTTGCTTTAAAAATATACAAAGAAACATTGATGATTTATTCCTATGCAATAATGAAAAGGCCATTAGTAATAGACTACAAAAAGTACATAGAACCAATCAAAGAAAAGAACATTGTTTATTCTGCCAATCTCTTTGTTACTATATGTAAGATGGCAGTGGGGTAGGAGGTTTAAGGAATTTCCTACACAAAAAAAATAAGTTATATAAATAACAATAAATCTGTTTCACTGAATAAATATGTTTGTATGTTTCTAAATTGCATTACAAGTCAGATTCTAATGGATTATTTTTTAAATAAACCTATAAATATACCTACATTTTTGTTAAATCAATGCCAATTTATTTTGTGAAATAAAAGATGATCCTCTTCCATCGGGCCTTTGGTTTGTTATATTGTAAGTAAATTAAGCATAGATACTTGAAAAGGCTGAAATTTCAAATGAGCAGTGACCTTCGTTTTTATATCAATCAAACCAGTTTAAAGTTTTACATATTAATTTAGTAATATATATTAAGGCTATGTGATGTGATGTATTGTGGCTTCTCCTTAAACAAAGTCAAGAATATCTCAGCAATTATGTGGCTAGATGTGACAGTAGGGACCTCTACAAATCTTAACACAAAATTTAGATATAATACTAATGATTTTAATCAACTTATAAATGATTTGACAGATAACCAAGTGTAATGTTAGAAATATAAATCTATTTCACAGAAAAAATATGTCCGAATATGTTACTAGGATACATTACAAACCAGATTTTAAATAAACTTGAAAATATATCTACTTTTTTGTTATATCATTGCCAGTCTATTTTGTCAGATAAAGGGAGATTCTCTTCAATCTGATCTTTATTTTGGTTATATTGTAAATAAATTAATACTTGAAACTGTAAGATGACTTGATTGATATAAAGACAAATGTCACACTTATTTGAAGTTTCAGTCTTTTTGAACATCAACATTATTTGCAGTATAACAAAATGAAAGTAAGATGACAGAGGATCTTTTTTTATCTGACTAAATAAATTGGCATTTATATAACAAAAAGATAAGTTTATTAAAAATGATTCATTAGAATCTGGCTTGTAACATATTATAATAATGTATCTAGAGGTATTTGTTCCATAAAATAGTTTATATTCCTAATATTTACATTTTAATTAAAATCATTAATACTTAATGATAAAACTGATCCTTCAAAAACATATATATGCCTGAAATATAATCTGTGGAATGTAAATGAAAAATATCACAAACATTGTCGAAAAAATTTAAAATCTGTAAATGCATATAATAGCAATAAATAGTGGACATTCTGTTCTTATGCAGAAGAAAACTACCAAAATATAAGTGAAGATGCTCAGAATATTTTAATGCCAAACCTGAAAAATCCATTAAGTAATTAAAAAGTTATAATCAACAAAACATAATTTAAAAAAAATTCTCAGATTCTCATTTGGTTAGAACATTATCTTAAAATTCAATATTCAAGAATCTAAAAGTGCATTAAGGTTAGAATTTAAGTATTAAATAGGCTAGATTTCAAAGGGGTTTTTTAGCTACATACAAACTGGTAAACAACCAGATGTTCAGTAGTAAAAGTGTATAAATAGTGCAATTTTTTTAAACAAGGGATATGTACTATATTGTTTATGGCAGATTTGCAAGCTGAATCCATGCCCACTTTATCTTTAACATGGCAGGGTAAAAATGCATAAACTCACTGCTTTCTTTTGCAGGATGTGGTAAACTAGGGTCCTGTTTTAGTATGTGGTTGCAGTTACCCATCACAACTGCAATAGACCAAGTTATAGTACAGCCATCAGTCTACTATTATAGGGAGATTCCAATGGAAGCCAAGCCATCCACCAAGAAGGACCAACATGACAGTCCAGTGTGCCTGAAGCTGCAAAGAAAAAAAATCAGTAACATTTCTAATTTCTGCAGAACTCTGTTTATAAACTGTTAATTTCCCAATATCTACCTAAGCTAGCTATATAATAATCTACATTTAAAATTTGTTTTCTTAAATTCTGTAAATGTATCTATAAACTTTAATAAGTGTAAAGCTCAATCTTGTCTGAAATTGAAACTTATTTGAAATCATTTCTTTTAAATGTAACACACTGTAATAATCTGATTTAAGCTATAAGTTATTAGGGTCTTTTATGCCTATTTATTCTATTTCAATTTACTTTCGTAATTTTATTATTGTACGTATTTGATGTGCCAAATAACTCGAAATCGCAAGTATATGTATAATTTTAGTCTATTTCTTTGTGAAGATATTTTCATATCTTCATTTTAATAAATATTA
Organism: Epiperipatus broadwayi; assembly: GCA_028023455.1. Classification (NCBI taxonomy): domain Eukaryota; kingdom Metazoa; phylum Onychophora; class Udeonychophora; order Euonychophora; family Peripatidae; genus Epiperipatus; species Epiperipatus broadwayi. The sequence continues at coordinate 3,288,436 of JAQFVV010012407.1, forward strand.
AATATTTGAATTATTACTCTCAACTTGCTGATTCGAGATCTTATATTATTTATACTGATTAATTTTATGAATTAATATTGTAGTAATCATTTACATCCTAGATAAAGTTGTAGTTTGCTTAGCTATAGTTATGAATTATAACTTTCTATATATGTAACCTGTATATCATAGGAACTATTTATTAAAACATATTTCGAATGTTTTCTCAGTAATTATCCTTCAAATATGCTTTCTCCTCTCTAGATTAATATATATTAGAAATGCAGGTTTTGTATCTTAATAGGATTATTAATTAATTTAGTCCTTAAGTAGTATGTTTGAGATAGTAGTTTTGAGAACTGGGTTATATAGATATGCAAGTAAACAGTATATCTTTTAAGGCATGTTAAGTTGGTTAAATGTATTTACATTTTATATATGTATAGGTTGTGACCATGTCGTTACAAAGTACTTATAGTACACTAACTGCTTGCTGCATGTTTTTCTTATGAGTGTTGGTGGAGATCACCCTCATACTTCTAGTTTAGATAAAAGCAAAGTATTTTAGAACTGGAATACAAAAGTCCAGATTGTTATTAAAGCTTATCTGACTCCCTGAACTATTAATGTTTTCATATTTGTAGCAAGTTGTTTAGTCCGAGGGCACCAAGCATTCGATGCTGAAGCCCATGAATAATGACCCACTTACACCCTCTTTATTAATATTTTAATATGTGCCATTGCTGGTGTCAGTAGACCTAGCATAAACCAGTTTTCTCTCCCTTATGTTAAATAATTATTCAGCATTAGGCTGAACCCTAATCTAGATTATCACGCTAACCTGCGTATCTTGGAGCCTGATTATGTGCTTAACTTTTAACCTGTCATATATAGACAGATGCCATAGAAGTGCTGTATGTTAGTTATATAACTTTGGCTAATATGTTCCATGTGATTTGGCAGACTGCAAACTAGCTAGGATTTGGCATATTAATATAGGCATAAATCACCGCAGATTAATTTATTATTATATATATATAATGAGAGAATATGTATTTCAGAGTCTCTTGCTCCACCCTTTGTACCACCAGCCTGCAATTGAAAATTGAACTTATAAGTAACTTGGGAAGTGTCATTCATAGGATACTAAGTTAAGGAGTAGAGGTGAATGGATTGAATGTTGGTTGAGCTCTGGATCTTGCCATCTAGATTTGATCAGCTTTAGTGTGTTTACCTATACTCTGGATTTTGTTGCATGGATGTACAAATCTTACCATTACAATATACACTTTATTGTAAATAAAAATAATATTTAGCAATTATGAATGTTTATAATTTGTTTATAATAAATGAATGTGTATATCACTGCAAGTGTTTATTAATCAAAAATATTGTTTCTTTTTGCAATCATAAATTTTAAAACATTGTAATCAAAGTTGGATATTTCTTAAATGCTTAATCTCTGTTTCTGTTTGTATTTGGTTTCCTTGTTTGCAAACACTTTTATTTAAATTATAATAAAATTTTAAAATTGAGGTTTAATACATTTATATACAATAAATTTCATTGAAATTTGGTATATTTGATATATAGGTTAATTAGTTTCTTAAATACTGAGCATTAATAAAATTTGAAATATTTTGATATTAAATTTAAAATAAAGTGTTAAAAAATTTAAAAAGTTTTTAGTAATGAATGAGGGTGGTGTATATATATATTTTGTTAGATTGTTTCAATTAAATTCTTTTATTGAAGTTAAAATAAAATATTATAATTGAGGTTCAAAGTATTAATATTCAATATAATTTGTTCAAATTTGGTACATTTCTTATAAATCATTGGTAATACAATATGACACTACTTAGTTTCTTAAATTTTGATCAGTGGATGCCTGAATAAAACAATGTTGTAAACAAGTTTGATTTAATACTTATGATTCTAATTTCAACATTATTTAAAACTGAAATAAAAACAAATCTTTAAATTACAATCTTAACACTAAGAACTAAATAAAAATAGATATAGAATAAAATTTTAAAATTGAGGTTTAATATAGTATTCAATATAATTTGTTCAAATTTGGTACATTTCTTATATATCACTCACAATGCAATATGATGCTAAAATATTTTAGGTATAAAACCATCAAAACATCATATGATCACCATTTCACATGCTTACACATGCTGTTAATAGGAGTACCAAACTCTCTATACAGTAGTGCCACCAAATGCAAGTCTTCATAATCAATAGATGCAGGAACATTTGTGCATCAAATCCCTATCTAATACCTACTCATTCAACATCTCCAGACTAGTTTATAGCTTGAGGCTTTCATCAGTGAGTGGCCTTGGGGTTGGATCACTGCACTTAGATCTAAGGATCTAATGAAACCTTCAGCAGCCACCTTTTATCTAGTTGGTTAACTGTAAAGCTAGGAGCCCAAGATGAAAACACCATAATGTTTCCAACCCAAGCTCTTTTGCTTGTATAGTCATATAGATCTGAACTCAATTCAGCATCTATATATTTTGGTACCTTTGGTTTTTCAAAAACCACAGTCATCATTATCCTATGAGCAGGATAGGTATAAACTCATCAATGCTTACACATGCTATTATTAAGAGTACCAAACTTTCCATGCAGTAGTGCCACCAACTGCAAGCCTTTGTAATCAATGGATGCAGGAAGGTGTCAATTTTATATATTTCTGAGAAGAAAGACTTTAAAAGAGATAAAATTATCACGCATTGTTAGATAAATTATTAGTATTCTAAATTTCTCAATGGCTCAGCATTTAAGGATGAACAGTCTCAAAAAATAATGACTATAAAGATGAAAAAAATCAGATCTCCCAAAAGTAGATGAGGGAGCTCAATGGATATTTTTAAAAAGTTTAAACACAATGAAGCAAATCATTGTAGGAGTCATGTTACCATTTCAAAGCCGTAGGGGTCTGATGCGAATGATTCAGTATGGAAATGCGAATATGAAAATAAATACTATACAACAGATCTCAACAGCATATATGTTCTACTTTTATTTATTACTGGAATGATTTATGCATAGTGATTACCTAAAGAGATTTATCAGCCAGATTGTTATCTCCCAATCATATAAACATGGAAGTAATTCTCTTTTCAATCATCACTTGGCAGTTGCAGATTATTTGAACATTTTAGAGGATCCGGTTGCACATTATTTTTAGGCAGCTTCATTTTATGCAAGCACACAGTCATTGTTAGTTTGGTGAACGTAGAAGTATTGGTTCACTTTTTTTAGCTTTTCAGTCACTTAATTGGACTATTTTTAAATAATGAATGAGGAATATTATAATTTTTGGTAACTGTTCACATATTTTATGTTCCATCCCATATTGAATATAAGCACTGCAGTGACAGGGAAGCGAACCCGGGCCAGCTGCTTGGAAGGCAACTATGCTAACCGTTAGGCCACCAACGCTTGACAATTATTTTGTTTTAATCCTCTGAAAAACAAAACTTTACAATTATTTTTCATTTTAAAACATATTTGTTTTTTGTTTTTTCCAATAAATAATCAAAAAAAAACTTTTTACATCATATCTGCGGCCATAATAATTATAAAACAATCAAAAATCGTCTCTATATTAAATCATCATATATATAAGCCTTAAGTGTCAGTCATTTTTTTTTCCAGACAAATTTAATCTTCACCCCCGCCCCTCTTCCAAATTCTTTTTACTGAATTTAATCAGAAGAAAAATTGAAAATAGCTGATAGCTAATACTTAAAAAAAAAGTTTAATATTTTAAGAAAAAGTGATTTTTAATAAAATAAATGCTTTTAATGTGTCTTTATGAATAGTTTGGGAAATATAAATTCTTACTGATTGGTTTGCAACATATATATATATATTATTGCTGTTATTATTGCAATCAGTTGATTGTCGTTAAAAACATATTAATAACAATGTTTGGAACTCATATAAGTATGAAGGATGCAACATTCTTTTTTTATATTTTATCATTTACTATTTATATAATAATTTTAATATGTTTGCATGTTTTTTAAAAAATTGACAAAATATTCTTTTTTTTAAACGTGTGTTAAGCTTTCTATCAACAACGAGTTCTGAAAATAAGAAAAAGGATATACTTTTGGCTTACATTTTCTCATCATTGATAACTTCAATTGTTTGTCACATCCTTAATGCAATATAGAAAACCTAAGATAGGCAAAACTCTCCACACAGTAGTGCCACTCAGTGCAAGCCAGAGTAATCAATGGATGCTAGAAGGCTTGTGCATAAAATCCCAATCTAGTGTCTACTCATCCATTATCCCGATACTAATTTTTAGCTTGTGGCTTTTATCAATGAGGAGCCTCGTATCTGACAGCACTCCATCTAGCCTTGGATCTGAGAGCACTGCACCTAAGATCTTAGGTGCAGTGTTCTCATATCCAAGGCTACTCACTGATTAAAGCCACATGCTAAAAACTAGTCTGTGGATATTGGATGAGTAGGCACTAGATAGGGATTTTATGCACAAGCCTTCGGGCATCCATTGATTACTCTGGCTTGCACTGAGTGGCACTACTGTATGGAAAGTTTTGCCTGTTTTAGTAACAGTTATGAGCAAGCATAAGAAATGGTGATCATGTGATGTTTAGTGGTTTAAACCTAAGACAGTATATGTATTTTGAGTTCTAGGAGAAAACGAATAATTTACAATGAAAGTAGATCTAGTGAATAAGCTGTACAAATGAAGTATTGTAATAACTTTGATTAAATATAAAATTGTAGCTTTATGTTTTTAAACTAGCAAATTTTTTACTGATATCATTTGTTTGAATAAAATTTAAAAGTTCATGTTTTTTTTAAAAAAATTGAGGATAAATTGGTCTTTTCAGTTTTGAGGAACTTTTTCATCTGATACAGTTATGGCAGGAAATGATCAATACATCCTTATAGAAATTGAAATATTTGAAAATGAATCATTTAAATTATATTGGTCAATAAAACATCCAAAGGACTCATGTTATTGTGTAAAAACATTTAAAATTTTTGTCTTTCTTCAAATAGTGAGTGACCTTACATTTATATCTGTACAGTCAGTATTTGAATTGTCAATGAATTTTATTTTTTTTTTTTTTTAATAAGTCAATTTAAAAATGACATTACATGTGTCACTGCACTGTTCTAGAAGTTCAAATCATTCAAAATGTATTAAGTACCAAATCTATTTTTCCCACTCCAATTCGCTCAACTAATCTAAGCATGAGTAATCATTCCATGTGATAGATAGCGCTTAACAAATCCTTAGTCAGTGCTATCCTACTCATATCTCCAGAATAATTTTTGGTTTATGATTTTTCTCGTTGAGAACTTTAGATTGAGATCTTGTGCTCCATTCCTGTGCAACCATCTTTTATATCTTTCTTTGCTATTAAGATACCAGCCTGAAATTAAAAAAACATTTAAATGTATTGAATCTAAACCAGTTGTTTGTATAATTACACATATATAGATCTGATACCAGTTAAATGTTTATATATTTTGATATTCTCATTTTTTTCCTCTTTGTCCAAGATTGTCAAGAAACCAATAAAACATAACATGAGGCTAGTCTATATAATATTTTTAAGCTACAACCTAGAATTTAGTAAAGTGAAAGATTTGATATTTAAAGATATTATTTAAGCTCAAGTCATGTGGTACCTTTTTTTTTGTTGTTCAAATATCTCATTGTGATATATAATACTGTAAAAAATTTCTTTTAAAATTTAATGTTGGGTTAGTAAGTACTTTTGTTTACAGATTCATAATTAAAATTCCTCCCCCTTTCTCTGGTATATATTACCTGGGGGGGGGTAATATCAAGAAATAAAGCACTTGTTAGAATTTTTAGATATTTTAGAATTTTATTTACATTAAAATGTGTAATTTGAAACATTTTGCTAATCATGTTGATTTTATTCAAAATTTGCACTATAAAAATTTGCTTAAATTCTTGTATCTAGGTCTTTTGTTATATATTTTTTTTCCTCATGTGTCATAGCATCAGCTGGGAAACGAACCAGCTAACCCGGGACATCTGCTTGTAAAGCAACTGTCACTGACCTCTCGACCACCAATGCTTGACAAAATATTATTGATTTTTAATAAAGTCTTGAAAATGTGTGCAGTCTGAATTTTGAAAGTTTAAATACTTTTATTCAACTTTCACACTATTTAAATATGTATTATCTGGGTTTGAATCTAGACTGAGTAATTTCAACAGGTATAGAATTTACTTTTCAGATAACTGTTCATAGACAACTCATTAACTGCCTAAAATTGGTCAATAAATTTTGTATCTAGCTATTCTTAGCTTAGGTGAGTAAATAGAATTGGAAAAACATTCAAACTTTTACTATTTAGCAACTATAAGTCTGATAAGCATTTCTTCTCACTGATCTCGTATGATGAGCTGTTGGAAATATTTTGGCTCTGCAATAACCTATTTAACGACTTATTTTTTTATATTCTACCATTTTGTTTTCCGGATAATTTTCGTTAATATCAATAATAACTAAATTGAGAGTATGAGTAGAGAAAATATCATAAAAGCAATTTTCTGTAATTTTTAAAACAGACAAAACTGACTATACATATTGCCACACACAGCAAGCTAGAGTAATCAATAGATTCCAGAAGGCTTGTGCATAAAATCCCCATCTAGTGCCTACTCATCCAACATCCCCAGACTAGTTTCTGGCTTGTGGCCTTCGTCAGTGAGGAGCCTTGGATCTGAGAGCACTGCACCTAGATCTTAGGATCTAATGCAACCCTCTAGTAGCCATCTTTTATCTCCACTTAACTACAAAACTATGAGTCTTAAATTAAAAACACCTTAATGTTTCCAATCCAAGCTCATCAGCTTATATAGTCATATGGGTCTGAACTCAGTTCAGTACCCATACATTTTGGTGTCTTTGGTTTTTTAATAACCATAGCCACCACTATCCTATTAGGCAGGATTGGTTTTAACTCAATAAACATCACATGACCACCACTTCTTATGCTTGCTTATAACTGCTTTAAAACAGGCAAAACTCACTATACGTATTGCCACAAACCTTCTGGCATCCATTGCTTACTCTAGCTTGCTGTGTGTGGTAATACGTATAGTGAGTTTTACCTGTTTTAAAACAGTTATAAGCAAGCATAAAAAGTGGTGGTCATGTGATGTTCTATAATTTTTGCTGCAGATTTATATTTATCTTTAATACTTATATCACTATCGTATTTCTGTATTGTATTTATCAGTACTATTTATACCATTATTATATAGCTCTAATCATGAAGATTTTTAATATCAATAGTCAGTTTTTTAGAAAAATCTAAAATGAATTCCTATAATTATTATCCAATTGTATTTTGAGTATTAAAAAAAATCTAAAAAATGTTTTTAAGTTTTTATACTAGCTTTTTCTTTCTTATGAGGGATAAAATTTGGATTATAGTAATTATTTGGTCAATGTGAGTTTTAAATGTGGAATTTTGTTTAAAATGGTAGAATAATATTTTACATCTTTTTAAAATATATTTTGGCTAATAGTGTCAGAAATTTAGGGAACAATCTCATTTTGAATTTGAGTTCTCAAATAATAATCTATACTTTTGAAAGTTAAATCTTAATATGACATAAATATTCTGATGTAGTTTGATCAATTTTTGAAAACATTTTCATTAACTTTAAACAGTTTTTGTTATTATTTTTAAACAATTTTTTCAAGTTCATTTTAAGGACTAAAACTGACTTATATAAAATACATGTTTAATTTCTGAATACCAGTATTTTTTCAAGTGTCATTTGTGTTACTAAGTATTGGGTGTTTTATTTTTGATAATACTTTGAAGACAAAAGCAATATTATATTTTAATATGAGATTCATCTTTTTTTCATACTTAAAAATATATAACAAATATTAATTTTTGTTTTATAATTTATTTTACTCTTCAACTGATTATTATGCCTAGGAATCATCCTTGCGCCAGGTCTTGGCAATTTTTGGCCACAAAATTGTCATTTTACACTCACTTCATAGAAAATCATGTATTTAAAATTTTAGCTTCAACAACATCTGAATTTGGCAGTAATTTTTGAAAAAAAAAATCGATTTTTCTTTTCTGTCTATTGTTATATAGTACAGCCTTTTTACCCTTATAAGGCACTGTAAGCACTGACTTAGGCCATTGTCCACTAGGCATGTCTAAGTGTCAATGTCAGAAATCAAACCAAAATGTTTTGTGGATGTTTTATGCTTTCATAATACATTTTGAATGTAAATAAATATATTTCTAATAATTTTTTACATTGATAATTAAAGTTTTTACATTACTTTACTTGAATATGTACTTTGCTTTGAATATTTTTAAATTTTAGAAGAAAAATAATAAAGAGAATGAGGATAGCTTTTGACTGCGATTCAAGATAAGAGACTGCTATTTGCATATCGAAGAGATATGTTCTAGAAAAATGTAATTATTTTTCATAAATATTTAAATATTTTATGACTAGGTTTGTACATTGTATGGTTCAATAAAGTGTATATCTTGACTCTGTAGATTTAGATTTTTATTTAAAATATTAAATGTTAGATGAAGATAAAACGACAGAAATGAATATTCAGAGATTGTAATTTATAAGTCAAAAAAAAAAAAACCTGTGTTATCACGTAATGATTGGTTGAAATATAATTCCTTTGTTTTACTTGACTATTTTTCAAACGTTTTTCTTATATTTTTCTTCAGTTATTAACATTATTTTTAATTTTTCGTTACATTTTACCAATTGAAGTAATTCGATTTTTATAGGCCAAATTTAAAACAGCTCTGTTTATTGAAGGTCGTAATTTTTTTGAATAGAAGCGTACTCTAAACAAAATTGACGAATAGCATTACTTCAGACTTTTAGATAATTGACCAATAAAATTAATTCCCTGTTTTTCCAAAATAATTATGGGCAATAATAATTCATTTGGAAAAAAGTAAAGTTAATAAAAAGAAAAAAAAATCCTTTAATTATTTAAAAAAAAATACACACATTTTTTAAATTGCAATTTTAACAATTTTTATAGTATTCTGTTTCTAAAACAGATAAAACTCACTATATGTATTGCCGCTCACAGCAAACTAGAGTAATCATTGGTGATCATGTGATGTATTCTGTTTCTTCTAGAATAGAAACAACAGTGCTCTCTCTTTTTGCTTCTTCTGCATCTTGGAGCATCTATCTTGTTAATACACTGGAGAGTCTTTAGAAATTTTTTTCTGAGTTTTTTAAGAATTTTTTCTCTCCAGCTTGTTTTACAACATTTTCTTTCTTGTTTTTAATTTCTTGCTTTTTCTTTCTTTCTTTTCCAATATTTCATTAATTGAATATTGTGATTAAATGACTATAAAATTTTAACTTAAGAGAACTAATTATGAGTGTCAATAAAAATTGTGTATTCATTAATTAATAGCAGAACTATTAAAATTGGAAAAACAATCAATTAATTAACTTGTTTTAAAGAATATTATCAACATTTAATTTACTTAGTTATTATTTGTAGAAGTTCTCTACATCAAACATTATAAATATTACATATAAATGATAAAAAATAATTTTGAGAAAGTAATTAAAATAATTTACTAATATGCATTGCTTAAATTTGTTATAACAATTCTTGCTTTTACTATTTCATCTACAATGTTATCTAAAATTGGTGAAAAATTGATAGATGTTCTTGATTTATATTTATGAAAAAAGAAGACATGGCAATACGTTTATTGAAGCATTCAGCTACACTGATAATTTTGGAATATTGCCTTTTTTATGACTTGATATTTAACATTTGTTCATAAGAAATGAAATCAGATGTGTAGAATATATATAAATATTTGAAATACAAGCACTCTTCACATACCTGGAATCTAATTGCAAATATAGGGGATTTGAACTCAGACTTTCGAGTACCCATCAACTATCTGATTTTCAGTGGTATGGATGGCTGAAGAGTTGGAGATTGGAGTAGATTGAAGTCTGTCCATTAGTGTGAAGATTTGCTATCTTAATATAAACTAAGCACTAATTATATATATATGTGGGAGATGATAATCTGGACCAACTGATGAGTGCTGGTTTAGCACGAAATATGTATATTGGTGATTACTTATTTTTCTTCATGTGTGTGGTCATGGGTATCAGTGGTATGAGATAGTGTGGATAGTTGACAGGTACTTGAAATTCTGAGTTCAAATCCCCTATATTTAGAATATAGATAAATAATTAATTTTTAAAAACTTAATATATAGCTCTCCTCTTATATCTTGCATATAGCTGCTGTAGATATCTTTACCTTAATTTTTGATTGTTTTAAATAATTTTTATTATATCTCATTAAACCTAGAAGTCTAAAATCAAAACAATTTGTTAAATTATCATTCTTAGCTAAGGGAATAAAATTTGATTTTTAAAAAATACCATTTTAATACTTTTATAAAATAATTTACCTTTGTTTTGAATAAAAATAAATGAAAATATTATGTATGTAAACTCAGAACTGTGGTGAATATGACATCTGACAGTTGAAAATTTTTAGAGGTGTAACATAATTTACATTCCATGTAAAAAATTTCTAGATGAAAAGAAAATCATCTTTCTTAAAAAATTACCTTCTATGAAAATGCACAAACTGTATTATTATTAGTGTTTTCCTGAAGGTTTGTGATGATGGTATTCTAGTTGTATTTTTATATTGGATTATTTCCATCATCCAATATATGTATTGAATGTTTTTAGAAAAATTTAACTTTATTTAGATATTCCAAATGCATTCAACTGTTAGTAATGGCACATCAAACAGGTTAGTATATGCACAATGTTTCAAGAGGTATTAGTCTTCCTTCTTCAGGTGTTGCTGGCCTGACCAGTGAGGTGTACTAGCACAGGATTCGAACCTGGGTTCTTAGATTCTCGAGTAAATTGTTTCTAAAATCTCTACATTATAACTATAATTTCTAAATCAAACTTCCCTTAATTAGTTTATGAAGTTTTTAAAATATTTACAATTTGAAAATTAAAAAAAAAATTTAATTAATTAATTTGAATTTTAAGAAATATTCTGAGTCATATATTTTTGGCATAAAAATAATTTACGTTATACAGAAAAAAACATTAGCTGAGAGCAGCACTAAATAGCACAATATCATGTGACGTTAATTTACTACTAGAATAGCTCACTGTTGAAATATTGCTGAATGAATTCCTGTTTTCTGGAATGAAAAAATACACAAATGTATTAAAAACAAAAAACTGGTCCAACAAATATTATTATTGGAGAACTGGTGGGTTTTTATTTGGCAATAATTACTGTGAAATTTATAACCAATTGGATGATAGCTAGAAAAAAAAATTCATCAAAAGGGGAAAATGGTAAAAAATGCTCAATTAATTTCAACAAAATTAGAGAACGGTAAACATTAAGTGTACTGTATATGATAGCCTTAATTACAGAAATAGATTGAGAATCAAGCTATCCATAATGTATTTTTAAATTAAATCAATATTCAGACCACATGTGAGATGGATCGATGAAATAAGAAAGTGTGCAGGGGTGATATGGAAAAGAGAAGCTAAAGATCGGAGAAGATTGATTGAACTTGGAGAGACCATCATCCTGCAGTGGACTGATAATGGTTGATGATGATGATGATGATATCTCTCATAATAATAGTTAAAAGATGCTTAGAATTTTTAAAATTAATTTTATTAGAAATCAAAAATCAATAAACAACATTCCATTCTGGCCAGCAATTCTTTTATTAGGTTATTGACGTATAATCAAGCTATTTCTCATATTTAAGTACTTTGAAGAAAGAAGATTATACCCTGGAAGATTTTCATCTGACGAACTTTTTATTTTATATAATTTCTTCTTTTTTAAAAAATCTTTTGGAAAATTTAGAAATTTAAAATATAAAAAATAAAGCACTATCGTATACAATCATTTTTAAAGCCTTTGATAAAACCTTAAATTGTATAATTTTTTGATATGATAACTAGGATTAGGTAGTGCATATTATTTTACTAATTTAATTTCATCTATGTGGTTGCATACACAGTCTATCTCTTTGTATATTTATAAAGACGGTATATTTCAGTCAATAGAGAATTAACAGCTAATATTTAAATAAACACTTTAAATGAAATCTTTTTAATAACTCAGTATATTTGATTTAAATGAGTACAGACACAAACTTCTTTTAGCTTATTTTTTATTTATTTAAAATAAATTTAATAAGAGTAATTGTAGATAATTAAATCTAAAATATCCATAATTAGTCATCAATTTATTTAGGAAAATACCAAACAGAAAATAATTATTTAATTATCTATTATATTATTCTCAAAATAAATAAATCAGAATTTCTCCATGAAATTATTCCTTCTTATTACTCTAATATCAATACTTCGTATGTGTGCTTTGTAGTAATGCTTCCTACTTATTTTTTAGTGTTGTTGTTGTTGTTTTTTATCAATAAATACTAGTATCATTAAATATCAATTTGTTTTTGGTATTTGCATATATCTTTATCAAGTTTCCAAATTTTACAGAGTTATTAAATATTGTTGTTTAATATTTATTAGTAGATTTGCATGTTAACTAATTATTATTTTTATATCAACTAGTGCTTGTGACAAAACATATTATAAACAGGATTGATACTAGATTGTTTAGAGACCATCTTCAAAATAGCTTAGAGAGTCTTTTTATATATACATTTTTAAAAAAAAATTATTAACAAGATTTAATGTATATTAATATGAGCAGAGTATTCATCATTATCAACCATTATCAATCCACTGCAGGATGAAGGTCTCTCCAAGTTCAATCCATCTTCTTCGATCTTTAGCTTCTCTTCTCATCACTCCTGCCACATTCTTATTTCATCAGTCTTTTACAATCCTTTGGAATCCAGTTTAAGAGTTCAATTGTCCATCTATTACCATCTCTTCTAGCAATATGTTCAATCCAACTCCACTTTAGTCTTTTAATTTTTTCAATGAGGTCAGTAACACCTGTTTGTTCTCTTACCCATAAATTGTGTTTTAGATCTCTTCTTGTTACTCCCAACATGCATCTTTCCATACTTATTAGAATTTATAAATTTATATTTTTCATGATTTTTGTATTTACAAAATTAGAAATATATCTTTTATATCTAATTGAGCACATATTTCGTGTACAATAAGTATTAATATGACATTTGTAAACCTTTTTGTATACACAATAGTTTCATAAATAGACATTAATTAGAATTAATTTACTATTGCCTGTAGTATATGATTTACTGAAAAGATATTATTTGTAATTATTTTTAAGACAATAAATTAATTCATAGAAGTTTACAATTTTTAAATCCATACAAATGAACTATTATGCATTATATAATTAATAGATACATTTCATTATGTTTTATTATTTATTAAATATAATAAATATATTGATTAAACATCTTGGAAGTAACATTATCTTTGCTTTACATGAATGTGTTATTTTAAATATCAAATTTAAAATGCTTAATTAAATGAGCAAAGTTTATTTGATTGATGTAGATCATAAAATAGGATTAGCTCACCAGACAAAATCATCACTAGATCACCATTTTTTATACTTGCTCTTAACTGTTATTAAAACAGGCAAAACTCTTCATACAGTAGTGCCACTGAGTATCAGACAGAGTAATCAATGGATGCCAAAAGGCTTGTGCATAAAATCCCCATCTAGTGCCCACTCATCCAAAATTCCCAGACTAGTTTCTGGCTGTGGCCTTTGTCAGTTGGTTATTAAAGAACCAAAGACACCAAAATGTATAGGTGCTGAACTGAGTTCAGACCTATATGACTTAATAAGCTGATGAGCTTGGATTGAAAATATTATAGTGTTTTTAATTTAAGTCTCATAGTTTTGTAGTTAAGTAAAGATAAAAGGTAGCTGCTGGAGGGTTGTATTAGATCCTAAGATCTAGGTACAGTGTTCTCAGATCCAATGCTCCTCACTGACAAATGCCACAAGCCAGAAACTAATCTGGGGATATTGGATGAGTAGGCACTGGATGGGGATTTTATGCACAAGCCTTCTGGCATCCATTGATTACTCTGGCTTGCACTGAGTGGCAATATATAGAGAGAGTTTTGCCTGTTTTGATATCAGATAAAATCATCGTGAACAAAAAAAATAAATTCTAAAAGACATTTTAAATGTTATTTCTATGATTAATGAAACAGACATGTGCTATATGGGTTACTTGAGAAGGGTATGTTTTAAAAGTATCCGTGGTGTGAGAGGTTCATCTGACTTCTGAGCTGGTTGATAAATTGTGATAGAATTGACATAAAAGGTGAAAATGCACTGATAGAAACAAAAAACCTGCTAATTAGGAAATATGAGAGCTTTAATTGCAGAAATAGATTGAGGATCAAACCAACCATAATGTATTTTTAAATCAAATCAATATTCAGAGAAAGGCATTCATTTCTTCATTCTATGAAAATTAATAGAGGAGAGGAATTTAAAGAAGAGGTTCTTTAGGTTTAAAAAATGAAGTCATCTTTAGAGTATTATAATTTAGGTAAATATCTCATTTATCTTAATATCATTTTTTATTTAAGAAAAAACTAATTTTATGAAAAAGAAAAAAAAATATTGTAGCAAAGTAATTAACTAAATTAAAAAATTGAATTACTATATTTTTTTTTAAATTATTTTTAATGTAGTTAGAAACGTTTAATTACTTATATTAATAAAATAATTTATGAAATATGAATATTTAATAAGAGATAACCATGTTAATAAAATAATATTACGTTGAAAGTAACTTTTAATCTATCTTATATGTATATATATCAGTTTATCACTGTACATTTGTGTGTTGAAAAAAAGATTATTCATTTAATAGCAAATAGCACTTAATAAGGGGGGGGGGGATCCTGTCTTTATTCTATCGTTAAATATTACTGTATTACGAATCTACAGTTTAATACAATCAAAATAATAATAATTATCAATATTTTATCTGATTTTTTTCTCTTCATATTAGTCAATCTTATTTGATGTAGAGTATCCTGCAGTGGATTGATAATGGTTGATGATGATGATTTAGTAGCTCTCTTTTTAAAGGACTATTGTAATATGTAGAAAAAAAGCATGCTTATTAAAAAAATACTTTTTAAATTTATATTTAATTATGCATTATTATAAACTCATTAGTTATAATCAATTATTAAGAAAAATTAATAGTTAATATTTAAAACTTCCATATTTCACTAAGCATGCTTTCAGCAGACCACTTTCAGAGAATCATGGTGCCGCTTTGTTTAGCAGTTGAAAATTGTGCCTATATATCGATGTAATTTATTATGTAAATGAGGCATTTAAATATTCCATTTTTCTTACTATAGAACCAAAAATGGCATATTTAAATGCATCATTTACATAATAAATTGTATCAGTGATATGAGATAGAGTGGTGAGTGATGGGTGATGTGAAAGTCTGTGCTCATATACCCTATATATGACATATATTGATACAGGTATATAATAAGCCTGTATTTCAGTTATTGCATAGTAGAGATGTCTGCCCATCCCTTATATATGTATTAAATGGATTATGTCCTGTACACGAGGGGTCAGATTGACTTTAGGTCAACATAGGTGTGACAAGAATCTCGGCCTCAGTGTGGCCTTTGAGCGTTCCCATCAACAGATTTTCAATTGGATGGATGGTTGAAGAGTTGGAGTGTGGAGTGGATTGAAGCCTGTCCATTAAAGTATGAAGATTGGCTATCTTAATATATATCTGAACACTTATTGCATATATGTGTGGAAATGATAATCTGGACCAATTGATGATTGCTGGTTTAGCATAAAATATGAATATTGGTGATTATTTATCTTTTCAGCATTTATGTGTTCAAGGGTATCAGTGATATGAGATAGAGTGGTGGGTGGTGTGAAAGTCTGTGCTCATATACTCTATATATTATAATAAATTAGACATTATTTTCAACTGCTAAACAAAACAGTACTATGATTCTAGCAGTAGTCTGCCAAAAGCGCACTTAGTACATTATAAAAGTTTTGAATATTAACTATTATTAATAATTACAATAAAAAAGAAAAGAGAATTAAATATATTTTAGAATTAATTATGCATAAGAAAAACATTTTTTGCCTTGAAAGACTTACTAAAATTTTATATTAGTTCAAGCATCCATAGTAGTAAAAAAATGAGAAACGATGATCACTATTTTATTTTTTATTAGAAACAAAGACCATAATCCAGAAATGCTTTTGACTTGTCAATTTCCAGTAGCATTTCACCAAACTTCAGCAATCTGCATGTAAATCAGTTTCTGTTTATATATGTACTAAACATGATTTATCCATTTATAAAATTACCTGTCCTGAATGAAATGCTTTTTTTTTTAAGTGTCATAGCATCGGCCGGGACGCGATCCCGCAACCCGGGCAACTGCCTGCTAGTGCAAGGCAATCGCGCTGACCTCTCGACCACCAATGCAAGACATGACAGTTTTCAACATTATACAGATATATTTACATTTAAATTACCTTATCTATGACGTTGAAATTCATCTATAAATCTATATACACAAAAATGTACTTATTAGATAAATACAAAAATACTTTCAATCATATGTATATTTCTTTTGATTTTATAACAATTAATTGAAAAAATACAAAATTCATATAACTATAGGAAAGGGAAATCTATAAGTGCTTTGTGTACAGATAATGAAGCTTTAAATTTAATTGTATATTAAGCTAAGCGCTTTCGGGAGATACATACTCCCGTATTCATAGCTAGACATATAATGAGAAAATATCTATAATGCATATGATATGCAAATATATGTAAATTTGAGTGCATCTTTTACAATGTCCATTTTCTTGATATGTGAAGAAGCAAGTTTCTTTTCTGTTAATTGCTACAGGATCACTTGTTATGATTCTAACATGTCTCATCTTTATTGTTATTCCTTTTTTAACTTAAATCTGGAGTAGATAACCTCCAGTTTGTAGGCCAAGCCCGGCCCTCAAGAACTCTCAATCTGATGACCAGACATTTTCACAATATTTATTTTCTCAACTACATCTTTTTTCTCTCCAACATTTATAATAGTTCTACTTCATTCTATTAGCAGTACAATGTTCTAGCAAATTATCTCTACTGTGTGGTTTATTGTGTGATTTAATCTACTATGTTGGAAGCATTTTGTTTGTGTTTATAGTGGATTTACTCGGGCAAATATATAATTAAAAAAAAAAAAAAACTCAAATTTTACTTCATTTTATTATTATTACTTTGTGCTTAATTTCTTTTTTTTTTAGTTGGATGACTAGTTATATAGAATAAGGAATTTGAACTCAGACTTTCAAACACCCATCAACTATCCATATTATCAGTGGTATGAAATGGGTGCTTGAAAGTCTGAGTTCAAACCCCTATATTTCCAATTAGGCTTTAGGTATGTGAAGAATGCCTGTATTTCAAGTATTTATATGGAATAAGAAAAATTGACACAGAAAATTGTGCATTTCAAAAGAAATGGACTGATGTATATTTTTTTGAGGAAGTAGTAAATCCATGTGCCTGTTATGTTTGGAAATTATTTCAGTTAATAAAGACTACCTTATTAAAAGACCATTTATCAAAACATTCTGACTACAACAAAATTATTGAGAAAGAAAGAAATATTAAAACAGAAAACTTGAAAAGAAGCCTAATCAAATAGCCGACATGTTTTTTTAAAAAAAACTACAAGCAAATCAGAAAATTCTGTGACAACAAGTTATATATATATTTAAAAAAGCAAAAAGATTGAAACATTTTCTGAAGAGAAGTTTGTAAAAGACTGCATCCTAGCTGCTCTAGAATTAAACTGTCCAGAACATAAAAAGAAATTTGAGAATATATATTATGAAGATAGGTTCAAGAAGAATCTGAAAAATTGTCATTAAATGTAGAGCAATCATTCATAATAATGGTGTTACTTTATTTTTAATGCAAAAAAAGTATGGCCCTCATTTAAAAGGGAAAAGTTGACATTGGCCTGCCAGTTAAAAAATTGCTCACCATTAATTATTAGAAGTAAATTAATTAAATTTTTGATCAAATATAGTAGGCTAATTTTTTTAGTTGATAATTTTGTGTGGCCTGCGAATAAGATTATAAATGTTCAAATAGCCCTTTCCAAAAAAAAGTTTCCTCACCCCTGACCTGATTATTACTAATCATTTATTAGGTTTTCTATTTTGGAATGATCTTATTGAAAGAGTGTACTGTTATGGAACAAATTATAATATCTTATGATTTTTATTTTGGCCTCTCCTGTTATATTTTTTAATTTATAATGAATATTATAGAAATGTATAAGCAATTATTTTGACTACTGGTGATCCAGAACTTCTCTCTGATGATGAATCCTAAGCTCTCACATAAGATCATAGCATTGTAGCTAATGTGATCAGGTTTCTTATTCACATTGGTTTTTTTTTAAGACAAATTTTTTTTTTATAGAATATTACATTAAATCTGAGGGTAACTCAATATTTTCCAAACATCAAAGGTCCATAGGCCACACGTTTAAACCTAGAATGGCTGAAATGGTTTGCATGGAGTGCAATGGTACCAAAGACAAGATAAAGGAGGCATGCTTTATAGCAGATGACCCCAATGCCATCAGTAGGAGAGATGCTTGCTTCTTCATTTTGAAAAAATGGGCGGTCTAGATAATTTGCATATATTTGCATACATATCTATTAGACAAGCTAACAATAAACATTATTATTATTTAGCTATGAATATGGGAGCACAAAGTTCCTGGAAGCACTAAGCAATTATAAATTTTTCACATAGTTTCAAGGATGTGCGTTTCCAAGCGCAACATATAGATAAAATTGCTCAATGTAAATTAAATATTTTTTAAATTGGGAGTTTAATTACTATCAATTTTTACTTACCATATTAACTATTTGTGAGTGCTATTTAAATTATTGCCTTTGGAACAATTTTAATTAAAAAAACCAAAACTTTCAGTCATCATCATCAGAAAAATCAAATTATTTGTAAACGTTAAGAACACGTTTTTTGATACATAGAAGGTATATATCAACTAATTCCAGGTACAAGTATTTCTGGCACCATCAGAACTTATCCTTTATGGCAAAGTACAATTAAGATTTTTTTTTTTTTCATGTGCCAAAGCATCAGCCGGGAAGCGAACCCGGGACAACTGCTTGTAAGGAAGCTGTGCCAACCACTCGGCCACCAACGCTTGACAATTAAGATTTTTTTATAAATAGTGAACGCAAAACAATAAATTAGATTAGATAATCAAATATTTTTACTTTGTCATTTCAAAAAGAATACATTTGATTTCACCGCTTCAAAAAAGAATATAAATACCCTTCGAACTCTGCCAGGATGCAAACATACTAGGGACATCGATATTCTTTTCTTCCATAGCGTAAGCTTGCGGTTAAAACACCTGTAGAGGTCCCTACTATCGCATTTTATACGCATATTATCGAGGTTATAGCCTCAGTAAATATTACTTATGTAATCAATGTGCATTTAATAAATTTATAATTACAACTTTAAAAATTAAATAAGTGTATTATTGAAAAATTTGATTGACCCCAACTAAACATTGCAATATTACATTCAACCTATAAAATGTACTTGATTAATATAGATGGTAGTTTTCCGGTTTACTATCGTCTTAATACAATTTATTACATCGTCTCAAATTTACCCTTTCAACATTAAGATTTTAAATAACTGCCAAGAAAATTGGTTATTTTTAAAATTTTGTTTTCATAAAAGTTATATTTTTTAACAAGCATATAATAAGATATATTATTAAAAATATATTATACTAGTAATATTCATATTTTTTGTTGTTGTTAAAATATATTGTAATTTAAGTTCTACCAAAAATATTTGAAATCACGTTTAGTGTAATTTAAAAATTTATATTTATTCAATATTATTTTTTTAGATACATTATTTGATAAATTATTTTCATAAGCTGGTAAAAGTTTAAAGCTATGATAATTTTGCATTCTTGTCAGTCAGTTTGATGTATTGCTTCTAGTAGAATTATGACAGTATCGTTGTGAAAAAATTGAATTTAAAAAATATATATATTTGGAATTCCTTAGGAAATATTATACTTATGTATTAAATGTGACATTCGCCACCATTTTAAATTTTGAAAACTAATATTTGTGGGGGAAAAAATTTAATATAAAAATATACAATATTTCAGTAAAGATCAAAATTGTTTAAAGAAGACTAAATTCATAACGGGCTGGGGATTCAAACACTTTTATTGTGCCACAAATTAAATCATTCTAAAATATTTTTTTTACATTTGTTTTTGTTTCCTGTATCTATATCTAAGATTTGAAATACCAGACACCCTTATACCTGTAGCCTAATTGTAAATATAGGGGATTTGAACACAGACTTTCAAGTCCCTTCACTATTCACACTATCTCATACTACTGATACACATGACCACACACATGCAGAAAAGATAAATAATCACCAATATACGCTAAACCAGCACTCATCAGTTGGTTCAGATTACCAGGTACCTACATATATATAATCAGTGCTCAGTTTATATTAAGATAGAAAATCTTTACACTTTATTAGACAGGCTTCAACCTACTCCAACCTCCAACTCTTCGGCCATCCATACCATTGAAAATTTGATGTTAGAATTCCCAAATCTCATACTGGTGCCAATATTGTTATCATGCCCATGTTGACCTCAAGTTACCCTGACTCCTCATGTATAGGACAGGTATAAGAGTGCCTGGTATTCAAATCTTACATATTAAGCCTGCATTCTGCCCTTCCCTCTTCTATGTATCTAAATGGATACTGTCCTATATGTGAGAGGTGAGAGTAACTTGAGGTCAACATGGGCATGACAACAATATTGGCATCAGCATGGGATTTAGGAATTTCTATCATCATATTTTCAATGGTATGGATGTCTGAAAAGTTGGATGTTGTAGAAGGTTGAATCCTGTCCATTAAAGTGTAAGGATTTTCTATCTTAATATAAACCAACTGATGGAGTGCTGGTTTAGCACAAAATAAGAATATTGGTGATTATTTATCTTTTCTGCATGTGTGTGGTCATGTGGATAGTGAAGGGGCTTGAAAGACTGTTCAAATTCCCTATATTTGCATCTATATTTATGCATTTTTAAAAACATAAAGGTAATTCTTAACATTCTTTTTTTTATTAACATATTTATTTATACATCCACAGTGTGCGTACACATGTATTCTATGTCACTCATTATCTGTTTGCAATATTCACAATCTGGGGTTTGAATTTTGGTCAGGTAAATTTGGAATAAGTTCCAAGCAGACTTACGAATTTTTTTTTAGGAAGACATCTTGTCACCAGTCCAGCTAGTCATCCAGAGTTAGCTGGTAAATAAATGTCTATTATTTATTAGAAGATAAAGGTCATAGGTTAATCCATATTGGTGAGTTAAGTATGGTTGAATATACTTACAATGTTTTTATTATTGGTGATAAGATGGCATACTCCCATAGATACTGAGTTTGTTGTTTATTTATATTTTTATATCATTGATTAATCTAATATAGTTAATACATAGGCAGTTAGTATTTTAATTTTAAAGTACTGTTTTGTTATCCCTGATGATTTAAGAGGTACGTCCCTGAGAATGTATAGTACAGCATTTTTTTTTTTTGGATACTTCATTAAGTTCTCTGCCATAAGGTTTATGGTAAGTAACTACTAAAACATTTGTTTATAATGACCTAGGGACTTAATGAATAATAACACAAAAGTACTATATTAAATTTAGTCAATGTTTTATTATATTCAGAAATAAATATAAGTATGAATGATTTAATCTTAATCAATTTTAATCCTAAATGTGAAGAATTAAAATGGTCAAAACTCAGTGCAAGCCAGAGTAATCAATGAATGCCAGAAGGCTTGTGCATAAAATTCTTACCTAGTGCCTACTCATCTAATATCCCCAGACTAGTTTCTGTCTTATGGCCTTCATCAGTGAGGAGCCTTGAATCTAAGAGCACTACACCTAGATTTTAGGATCTAATGCAACACTCCAGCAGCCACCTTTTATTTCTATTTAACCCTCCGGCAGCCACTTTTTATCTCTACTTAAGTGGGTATAAAAGGTGGCTGCTGGAGGGTTGCATTAAATCCTAAGATCTAGGTGCAGTGCTCTCAAATCCAAGGCTCCTCACTGACGAAGGCCACAAGCAGAAACTAGTCTGGGGATATTGGATGAGTAGGCATTAGATGGGGATTTTATGCACAAGCCTTCTGGCATCCATTGATTACTCTGGCTTGCAGTGAGTGGCAATACGTATAGAGAGTTTTGTCTGTTTTAATAACAGTTATAAGAAAGTACAAGAAATGGTGATCATGTCATGAAATGTGAAGAATATGATAAATTTAGATGTTAAATTCCATAGTAGTTGAGTAAGAGTTATTCCTGAAAATTAATGAATATTTTATGAATGAAATTAATTGTAATGATATTTTAAATAATTATTTTAAAATAATGGCAATTAAAGGTTAATTTATAAATACACGAACCTTGCTCTATGAATTAGATTCAGTCTTGAGACTGGAGATTGAAATTAAGTAATGTTAATTTATGAAACTTGTTTTATTAAGACTTTATTATCTTCAATGTATGTTTTCTAGTGAAAAACAGAATGAAAATACTTCCTTATTATTGACGAATGGATATTCATAAGAGAATGTTTGGGTTTTATATATATATATAAGTATATCTCTTTATCCTAACATTGTGTCTCTAATATATTTTACTTCATTACCAATAATTCTGTTGCTATCTTTACATTTGAATTCCCAATCCATTTTTAACATACCTCTCAAGTTATAAATGCACGTTGGTGAGAGAATATTTATTTCCGACAATACATATTCAGTGTCCTTGTTTGCACTATTCACAAGCATTATGATAAAGCTATGCTAAAGAAAGTTAACTAATAATGGAATCGTCTAAGAGCTAGGATTTAAACATTACATATAAGATATTCAATCAAATAACCTGGTCTTATTATCTTACTACAAGAGAGTCAATTAACCTTATGAATATTAAGTTTTATAATTTTAATAGTTTTATTTTAATCATTGTGTGTCATAATGATATTTGATAAACCATGAAGCTTGATAAGAAAGTCAATTTATTTGAAAATGTCAGATGCAAAAAATATGTTTAAAATGATACTTGTGATTGTATTAAAGAAGATGGATTAACTAAACTTATATATTATTTCTGTTTATATTTATTCTATTTATTAAAACAGGCAAAACTCTCCATACAGTAGTGTCACTCAGTGCAAGCCAGAGTAATCAATGGATGCATGAAGGCTTGTGCATAAAATCCCTATCTAGTGCCTATTCATCCAATAATCCCAGACTAGTTTCTAGCTTGTGGATTTCATCAGGGAGAAGCTACTGTATGGAGAGTTTTGCCTGTTTTAATAACAGTTATGAGCAAGCATAAGAAATGGTGATCATGTGATGTTTAGTGATATTCTATTTATTATTTATTAGTTTATTTCATTAATGATATTATTAGTATTTTTTTTATACAGGAGGGTCTCAGTCCTTAATTAATAATTAAAAGTTTCTTAATAAAATTGAGAACCTCAAGATAAAATGAGAGCTTATAATCACAATAATTTAGCTTGTGGCAAATAAAATATGATTGGGTTGACCAGAAAGAATGGAAATTTGAAAAGAAAAATTTGAGCAATCTAAAGAAAAGAGGGATATGAGCAACTAATGAGATGCGAGCTAAGTTGCCTAATGAGTTTTATTTAAATATTTAACCTTACAAGAAAATTCAGAATGAGAATGGCATGAACCTCATCTAATTTCCATTCCAAGCATGATTTTTTAAAATATTTTGTACAGATGAATTGAAAGTACAAATGTTTTTGGAAGATCAATTTACTCTGTACTCTTTATCATTAATCATTATGAGCTTGCCGTTCTTATCAGAAGTCTTCTATACTTCATCTCAATTTACGTAGTTATTGTTTTATCTCTAACAAAAATGAATATAATAATAATTTTTGATTTCCCCCTTGAAATCAGATTAAAGGGGGGGGGGGAGACGACTATAAAGATGTGAGCGTTTATGAACATATTTTAGCGACAAAATAATTTAAAAATAAGTATTCTCCACAATATGACTTGAAGCATCAGGAACGTCTTTTTGCTAATTCTAAAGCTTCAATTGAGTTTTTGTAGAGGTCCCTACTATCGCATTTTAGGCGCGTCTTAAGGTAATAGCCTTAATGTATATTACTTATTTTCTATACAGCATACATTTAATCGAATCTCAAAATAAACTTTCATTAAAATCTTTAATAATTTGAGACAAGCTTTTAATCTTAGTAATATTACTTATTCTCATAATCTTTTCTTTTGATGTTCTGTTAGAAACATTCCTCATTATGAAACTATTGTCATCAGCGATTATTACTAGTCTAGACAGATTCGTTCAAAAGTCTGCGTTGCTTTGTTAAACATTTTATTTACTTTTGGCTAAAATATGGATCTTAATTAAACTTATTTGGCAAATTGTTTTTCATTAACTATGAAAAAGAAAACAACTCAGATAATGTATTAAAATAATGATCTTTAAGTACTGTATTTAATTTTTAGCTTAGTTCTTGTTAAGATTAACCGCGTGTTTAAATCAAGAAAGAATGGATAAGGACTAGGAATACAATTCAGACCGAAGCTCAGTAACTTAATATTATAAAGTTAATATTATATCCAAACAAGCGCGCTAAATTTATTTACTTCAGAAAACTATTTGCAGTTATATATTTTCAGAGTTCATTAATCTCAAAATATATTCTCAGAATCGTTTAAAAAAGCAGCCAGGAGTTAAGAAAATGTTCAAATAAAATTGCTTCAACTGCTTAAATCTATTTTGACGTCACTAATAAAAAATTGATAATATTTTTTGGATTGTTGAAAACGAAATTTAATAAAATCCTTTTTAAAAAAAAAAAAATACAAAGTATATGTGTGTCTATCTAATCAAGTTGATCCTTACAAAACATTATATATAATAAGCAAATGCACAGAATCAGGGGGCGTCTCATTTAAAAGCAAAACACACACACACAGAACACGAATCTAATTTTAAATGTAACTTGCGCACACATAGTTCAACATAACATTACAAAAAAATATTTATGCTTACATGCAGAGCCTAGTTAATAAATTTTGATGTCTGAGCCAAGCCATAAAAACTGCATACTTTAAAATCATTGAAAAGAGTATTGAAAATAATCTACTAAACCAAGCAATGAATGTAATAGGAAAAAATATCTAATAAATGAAATATTTAATAACTGAAATACAGGCTTATTATATACCTGTATCAATATCTATAATGTATAGGATATACGAGCACAGACTTTCACATGATCCTCTATTCGCCATTCTATCTCATAATACTGATACACTTGAACATTCATATATGTCGAAAAGATAAATAATCACCAATTATTAAATATGTATGTTTTCAAATATGGTGTCTTATTTTAGTTTATATCTCAATTTGGTGCCTAAGGCAATTGCCTCCCCACCTCATCTAAAATGACCAGCTCTGCCTATATAGTACACATAGTTCTAAATCTTTTGCCATTTTCTGTCTGTAACATAAATTATAGTCTTTCAGGTGTTTATTGTTTTTACATTTTTGTCTTAAAGTTATTAAAATATGAGTGGTATTGTTACATTTATTATCAAAAATGTTTTTAAGCATTTCACAGAGAAGTATTATAATATATTAATTTTTTCTACAGTATAGACTTTTTCAAACCTGCACTCTAATATGTAATATATAGGGGTTTTGAACTCAGACTTTCACACGACCTTCAACTATCCATGCTATCTCATACTGCTGACATACTTGATCACACACATGTCGAAAGATAAATAATTACAAAATGGAAGTAGAGTATATGATTTTAAAAAAAAGAAATTAACTTATTCTCAAAAAAGTATAATGTATAAATGGGACAATTGTAGACAGTCATCAATAGTTAAACTCATCTGAAATTTATATGGAAAGTAATTGAAAGAAATGGTTTCCTTTTTTTTCCAATTTTTAACTATAAGCAAACTTAGGTGTCTACATAAATGATATGTGTTTTCGACACAGTAGACATACACTACTACTTGAAATAAGATTCTTGAAGCAAGAAAAAGTTTAGTCAAAGTATCATCAATAAAGAAAAATTATCTCAAAAAATAATAATAATAATTTCCGAATCCTACCTTATGTTAAACAAGTTGCACCAAATGGATATAGACCCAGTTCATAAGTATCTTGCTTCATTCGTATCATTTAAAATACAATACTTAACACAATGGTTCCTCTCACCTCTCCATCTTCTAACATTGGCTGACGAACTACGTAAGCAAATTGCCACTACTAACTAAGCTCACCCACCAAACACACCAATAGTTAATCAGGCTCACTCATACTTACCATCATATCTCCAAACAGGTGAAGGGCTACCTTGCAATCAAAAAAAAAAAAGAAAAAAATCTGCCTAACCGAGCAACACATGTGGATAAGAGCAGACATATGCAGGGCATTGTATCACTCATTCCCATCAAACATCCCTATAACGCTTCAAACTGACCTATATATATGTTCTGGACATAAAATAATCCACCCTGTATACATTGCATTTAATAATTTTAAACCTCAGAACTATCAGAAACTGCTATGCCTTTCCAAACCAACCAATTTGCTACCAAACTTGCCACCATTGAAAACTCTTGCCACGCTGAACCCCATGGAATTCTTGTATTCATTTTATCTTAGTTATTTCACTTCACTATATATTTATGATCTGGCCAATGTTCTATCCCAGAGATATACAGTGTAAAAGGTTTGTATCCCAATTCCATAGTGCCTTTCACTAAAAAAAGCCTGCGGCTACATTTGATCTAACTAACCTCTGGCTTATCTCCATGGTCCCATTAACTATAAAAATACTAGAAAAAAGTAATAGAAGACCAAATTGAGCCACCCTTATATCCATTTTTATCACATCTATAGTTTGCCAAAAAAGGCTCTTCCACCAATCAAGCAGCACTTATATTTATGACAATTCCAAGCTCAGTTAAGAAAAATAAAAAAACGCAGTCCCATTGTAGTCCAGCTTGACATACAAGTAGATTTTAATTGCATCTCAATTAACCTACTTACTTAAATGCCTGCTAACAACATCATCCTGCTACTCTGTTATAGCTAACCACCAACTTATTTCAGATTTGTGAGTTGCACATCACTCTTAATGATAGAAATTCTTGATCCTTCAATCCCATGCAGTCAATCTCACAAGGGTTGTTCCTAAGCTCATTACTTTTTACACTCTACATAAATCCAATTTTACAACAAATACAGAAGATGACCAGAATCCAAATTCATTGCATCCACCAATACATTCCCTGCATAGCGTATATGGGTGATATCACTGTCGTCCTTTTCAGAAGCATATCCTCATATTACAAACCATCTGCATGGACTCTATTTACTAAGAATTCATGTTCCCAGTTTTCCAACAAAACCCACTCCATTTCTTAGAATTTCCCTTTTACAAAGGTTTCCTTGGTATGAGACACAATACAATTCAAGTTACAAGATTCTGTACTGCAAATTACATCACTTTCTGTTCAATACTCTTGCTATGACAAAAATTACATACCATGCACCTATTACCAAATTTTCAAAGATATTCATTTCTGCTATCAACTCCATGTGCAATATATTGCTCTGGGAATGCAAGACCATATCAATATCCATAAAACAGCTCAAACACCAATCCTTGCATAACAGTCTACACCACAGCATTCAGGGCTTAGCAGCTATTACCAACTGGTTCCAAAATCTCCAGTGCCTGTTGAAAGTAACCCCAACAGATAAACATTCTCCTTCAACACCATATGTCACAGATCTTATTGCTAATCTTAGGTATTACAAACCAGATCAGCGTTTTTCATAATTCCAAGTATACTTACTGGCAAATATATAACCTGCTTTATCCAAACTTTAACAATGATTACCCCTTTCCCATGCTGGGGATTAATAACCATTGCCTACTTCACCAATTTAAGAATTTGGTGCTACAACAAGTATTTTTTACTTCCTAATTAGACTCAACTTGCACATACTTCCAACATCCTTTTTTTTGCGGTATTGTTATCTGTAAAAAATATTGATCCACTCTGAGAACTATGCCATGAAGCCAAGGTGTCTCATCAACATCTCAATGACTACTGAGCACTAAACTCCACATAGCTAATTATGTTATATGCATAATCAGCCATTCCTTCCATCCATCACCTAACTCAGTTCTTCCAAAGATTAGGCATTCCTGCAGCTTGTGCAGCAACCTTTACCCTGTTGTGCTCCTTAGTTTAAAATGTCATTTATGGTTTTATGTGTGTATATACTTGTATATGTATGTATCAATATATATATATGTATGGTTAGGTATTACTTGTATGTGTTTAAATATTGTAGCCTGATGATGACTGCAGGGCAGTTGAAACTGTAAGCAAAAAGAAATAAATTGTATGTTAAAATTGCATTGTTAGTGTTAATTAAGGAGTATATAGTATATTATAATATGCTTAGTGCCAAGGCTATGCCAAACAGGAGTCATTTGCACCTGAATAATCCTACATGCATAGTGAGGATTAGAAATTTGGTAGTTTTATTAATAAGCAGGATTTGGTGTAAGTCTGCATTCAGATCCAATTTTGCAAAATATTTAGATTTTTGTAACAATGTGATATTTTCCCTGGAGTTTGGGATGGGATATGCATGTTTCTTTATTGATTATTAATGGATATGCAGTAATTGCTGCACAATAAAATCTGCACCATAAGGTTTTGTTATTTTCACTAGTGGAGTAGCCCACCCATCTTCTCTGTCAGTTTGAGTACATCGTTCTCAATTAATTCATTTATTTCTTTCACTATTTTTGCTTTCTGAGAAAAAGGGACCTTCTGAGATTATAGGCACTACCTCTGGTGACATTTCTCCTGACACTGATTTGGTTTTAATTATTCCTGGTTTTTCATCAAAAAGTTTAGTGAAACAGTCTCTAATGTGTCTTTCAATGTCAGTATTTTTTATCATGGAGATTTTTATTCCAAGTTGATTAAACCAATCATGGTCAGTGAGGGTTTTTTATATGGGTATGCACTAAATACAATGGCAATTTTACTATTTTCTTATTGTTGGTAGAAATTGGGGCCTTAGTTACGCCTTTGATTTTTACAGCATTGCCATTGAGAGCTTTGAGTTTGGTATTCATCAGCTTGGGTAGCTGTCTTATATCAGCCATGATCACAAAAACCAATGACATGCCACTACCACTGTCAATTTCCATCAATAGGAGTTTCCCATACATTTCTATGGCAATTACAATTAGCTGTGATTGGTCAGTTGACATTTTATTAATTACAGCAAATTTCTCATGCTTAAATTGTTTGTTAATACTCTTGTAGCTATTTTATGGCAATTACAATTAGCTGTGATTGGTCAGTTGACATTTTATTAATTACAGCAAATTTCTCATGCTTAAATTGTTTGTTAATACTCTTGTAGCTATTTTCTCTCTTTTCATGATCAAATTTCTTGTTTGCACATTTTTAAGTGCTCCACTTTATTGCAGTGTTTGCAGTGTTCATCTTCATAGAAGCACTCACTGACAATGTGATCCCAGGTTGCCAAAAAAATACCTTATTATTCAACTTTTTATTTTTATTGTTAATTCCCTTTTGTTTGGCTACCCTTCTCATGGGTTTGTCAACTTTATGAATTTCTGTTTGATTGTTGTTCCCTATTTTCATATCAGTAAATTCTTTCACTTGTTCTAAGATCAATTCATGAGCTATACCATGTTTGATAGCTTCATTATAACTAATATCTTTATCAGCCAACAACTGCTGTCTAAGACTATTACTTCTCATTCCACATAAGAATTGTTCGAGAAGAGCTTCCTCTATGTATGTCATAAACATGGTTTTTTGCAAGTTCGCAAAGAGCTGTTTTGTAATCTTGAGTTTTCTCATTTTTGCCTTGTTGGCAATATCTAAAATGGAATCTGGCAGTATGCCTAGATAGACGAGGGTTAAAGTAGTCAGACAAATGTTCTTTGATCTGATTGAATGTTAACTCCTCGGAATTTTTGGACTCACAGGCCTATTTACTATTTGAATACTTCCTTTTCCTGCAAAACATAATAATGTTGCTGTTTTAAATTTATCGCTATTTGAATGATCCTTTTCATGCAAAACAATGTTGCTGTTTTAATTTTATCCTCTATCACTCTTGTTTATAATTAGGAATTTTTTAATTCGGTGGATGTACTGGGGCCACTGACTTGTTTCTCTAATGTCAAATTCTGCTATTGCCAGTTGCATTTCAGCGAATTTACCAATTAGCATTTTTTTTTCATAAGCTGGTCATTCCAAAAGTTTGATTAGTTTCACTCTAACCTATTCAGATGTCACTGTGCTAATTGTTATTGACTGTCAATTGCACAACTTGTTGTGGGTTTGTCTCAGAAACTGTGACTGTGCCAATTGCTGTGTCCATAGGCCAACTGTTATCCTCTGGATTGCATAAACAATAATAATAAAAGGAATACTCTGGATAAAATGGAATGGACACTGCTAGTAGTTAGAAGTAATAAAGTTTAATTAACAGAGAGTCAAACTTGAGGGTTATAAATAAATAGTATTTTTCTTATATGTTGTAGGTATACACTTTATATAAATACTCTACATAATACAATTATATGTGCCCAAAGGCTTACAAATTGAATTCTGAAGATCTATATGATCTGTAATAATCTTCTTTGTTTAATTTGGAGTGTTTGGAAGTAAGCTCCATGAGGCTATAAGAGAAGAAGGGGTGTTTGCAGCACCCATTGGATGGCATGCATGCATACCTGGAGCTTCATCTCGAGTGTTTTTTTTTCCTGGTTTTTTTTACCTACATATTGTCTTTTTTGATGGGCATCAGCTGCCAATGTGGCAACCCATATCTTGAGTTTCCTTATCCAATTCTTGGGTTCAGATTGCATTCCATTCATATATTTTTAGCTTTCAACCTTCACTATCATTGAAACTGATCAGGAATTAACATTCCATAGTTGCAGTAACTTCCTTTATCTAGCTTAGATTTATCTCTTTGCTATAACTAATTATTTATCAGTATAGCTAATCTTTGGTATAGGATTTATTTCTTTTAATTAATACTATTTAATTAATCTATATAGTAATTGATAATTAATGTGCACGCCTTCTGCATACATGCACATATATTTAATTTTGCACGTATACGATTTAATAAATACTATTTTTATTTATTCTTACTTTCACTTACATGTGTATATAAATATACACACACATGTTAACAATGAAGAGAGAAGGGGGCTCACATTCTCTAGAAGATATCATTGAAAGATATTGATCACTCATTCCTTTAAGAATGGCCAACAGAATCTCAATAATATTTAAATAAGAAGATTGGGAAGGTCATGAGAATATGTGGTACATGATTTTATATTCCTTGTATCAATACTTGATAACTGCATGTGTCTAGATTATTATAATTACCTTGAAGATTTATAAAAATGGATCTGATCAGCCATGTTAGTCAGTCTATAACTGTAATATGTTCATGCAGAATAGGGAAATATTACTATATGGTTGTTAAAATGATAACAGTTCCATTATTACATTTTAAATGATACTTGAGCTAGTGGATTTTCAATCTTTCATCTTTTTTTCTTCAAAGGTAACCTTAATAAAAGATTACAAAAATTTTCAGGTACACTTACCCATTGAGGATTATACAGTGTTCAACATTGAGGATTATACAGTGTTCAATGTAACAAGGTAAAATGTACCTATGTTCAAAAACAATTATATCCACAAAAATTGCTGTAATGTGATTAATATATGTCTGTATGTGGATCCACATGGCCCGGCTGTTGAGAAGTTAACCATCACCCAATTATCCCACCCCTGAGGCCTTGAAGTGGACCCAAATGCTTCATCTGAATAGGTGACGAAGTCTAGCATTGCTCCAATCACCACAACAGTCAGCAAGGTCCAAGTTCACCAAGCAATAAAATCTCAACCCACAGCCGAGCTATGTCAAGACCATTCCAGATACCTCTGCCTCCCAATTAGCAGTCCAAATGGGCAGGGACCACAATCATTCTACCTGCCCAAAATTGGAAAGCCAACTTGGGAAAAAACTAAGAAGTAATAAGTAATGAGCCAGATTGACACTGCCCAAAATTTGCCTATCAGGGGGCACAGCAGTTGACAAGAGCAGGAATAGCACTAAGACTTTGGCCATGTACCCTCCCGGCAGGTATTCCAAGTAGTGGCAAAATTGTCAATTGCCCGCACCATAAACCAGACACCTAATGTCTGCCACCAGCCACCTCGAGGAAGAAAAGAGGAGTGCAGATCCATGCCCACAAAATATTAGAACAAAACTCCATCAATGTTACAAAATTTGGCAGTGGCCCAAAGCAGACCAACCACCTTACAAATGCACTAAATTTAAAGCTAACAAATGAAACCTAATAATAGTGGGTGCAAATCAACACTGACCTATCAAATAATCCATCAAGGGGTGCAGTAGCTCTTCACGGCAAAGTCCATGTGAAGGTATTGACTTTCACCCTCCTGGCAGGTATTCCCGGGCTAAACAAAAGATCATTGAACACCCCTTCAAATGAACCAAGCCCCTTATGACCACTATCACCACACTTGAGGAAAAGGAGTGTAAACTCACACCCACCAATACAACATTTAATTCATGTAGTTTTGAAATCAAACCAGATTTACTTGCACACCATGAAAACAAATCATTTGTCCATATCATCTTGCACCCTGAGGTCAATGGAGCTGAACAACTGCCCTTAATCATTATCAAACTCCTGTGTCTGCAAATGTTCACAGTAGGTGTTCAACCCACCAACCAAAGTACTTCCGGGTTCACAATGATTTTTATTTGTTGATACTAATTGGATCCTGCTTCTTTTGATTGAATTTTAGGTCTTTATTAGTAATCAATGATTCAAGTATAATCTGAAAGTTTGTTGTTAAACTTTGGAAAATTCTCAATAATCACTGTTTAAAATAGTATGATTAATTTGCAGCTTCAATGTCTCTGTTTAGGTCTAAAACATCATTTGTACTCATTTTTGTCTTTAGATCATTATTTTTTAGCTCAAGAATCACTTCGTTGTAATTCTGTGTTGATTTGAATTTTTTTTTTTTTTGTGGCCCCCAATCCACCGGAAGTTAAACTTCTGTTCTGAGAATCGGAGAAACTGATTTTTGTGCTGGGAGATAGCTTAGGTTATTTTCTATAATGTTCAATTCTAAAATTGAAATCGAATTAACATTTAAAACTTGTTTGACACTGCTAAAATCTGATGCAAAGATAAAATTCCTAAAACCATCATTGTTAACATATTATATTCCACGTTTTCTATGAGATTTGATGTCCAAATGAATTTCCTGTTTATTCTATCAATTAAATTAGGATTTCTAGTGTCTATTCTTTTTAGAATTATTTTGCTTAATTTAAAATTATTTTTAAAAGGTTTATAATATTTTAATGATTCCAAGAATTACTTAAGCTAGCTTTTGTCTCTTTCTAATGGCATCCATTTGTGTAAAACGGAATGATAGATAATTTCAGTTATCATTGAATGAAAACTGTTCCAAAACTTCCTCTAAAGATTAAAAAACAATAAAACAGATATTCACGTACATTTTGGTAAACTTTTCTTCTATGAATCCAACAATGGACTATGATTTTGGTGAACAAAATACAGCAGTGCAATGTGATTTCATAAAACTCGGACAGATTCAATATTTTTTCTATAGGTTTAAAAAATTCTCATCAATATATTTTAACAATTCTTTAAAATGTTGTAGGGGGGAGGACCGGGGGGGGGCATGGATTTTCATTTCTATGCTAGATAATTGGTGTTACCATTTTTTTTTTCCAACCCTTATAAGTATATAAGTATAAGCATAAAAAATTAACAAGTAATAAATATAATAAGTTATTAAAATAAATATTTTTTAATAGAATTTATATCTAGATAATTATTTATGTAGTCATTGTTCATAATTAAATTAGTAAAAAAAAATCACATTGAAATGATTGACAACTTATAGCAGACCCTGTATTGGAAATATTTTAAATTATATCAAAATCTTTATATGGATCTCGTTGCTTTCCACATCTTAATATAATTTATTTTTTCATCTTATATTTCAACTCCATCATAAACCTATACGTAAAATGATACAATATGTGGAAAACAAGGATTAACAATCTCCAATAATAGCGATCACTTCTTGATTGTAGTATTTTATAGCAGAGGTGGCCAACAAGTCTATCGTGATCCACTGGTTGTTCGCAAAGCCAATTTTGGTAGATCGCGAGGCCAATCTGGCAAGAGCTGTCGGGTAACGAGTGAAACAAACTAAGTCAAGACTCAAGTTTTTTTGTTTTTGTTCTAAATTTTTTTTTAATCCTAGATAGATGAAGTTCACTAAGTCGTATCATTATTGAAAATAATATTTTTAATCATGACCTAATGTAACTAATTTGAATTAACAAATATTGTTTATAATTACTCGTGTTGTTTTAATTCCCCGAACATGAGTGTTTTGGCCTGTTAAATAATTATGTTTTACTAGATATATACATAAATAGTATGTATTCTCATCTTCCTTCACTTAGACTACGCCTATGGCAACAAGTCGATCGCAATACATTTTAAAAATAAAAAAATAAATCTTATGAACACAAAAGTTGGCCATCCCTGTTCTATAGCTTGACACTTGAATCTCCATTTTTTATCAGAAGGCTTAATATACGTATAAACCCATGTACAAACACTCAAAATCAATTTTGTTGTTATGTATTAATAATAATGGCACGTTATAATATGAGTTTTTTAATGAAGTAATATAAACATAAGCATATATACGATTAAATGTTTTCGATTGATTGGAAAATATTATTACGTAAATGCATGAACTGACCTATACACACATGCACATATATGCAGATACCCATTGGTATAATTTTTGAGATATCTCACCAAAGACATTAATAATTTTTTAAATATGGAAAAGTTTTTAAATATTAAAAATAAAAATAAATAATTTTTTTTTAAAAAAAATTGTTACTGTTTTATCCCCACTGCATGGGAATATATATTGTATACGGCTTGTAAATATTATCTTTAAATAGACTATACCATTCTTTTAGGAATTTGAATCATGTAAATATTTAAAAATTTTAAGCGAATACTTGATTGAAGTTGATATTTTTATTAACTATATTTATGCTAGTCTCTAAAAACGCATTATTATAATTATGAATTTTATATAAGAAGAAGAGGGGGGGATTTAGCTAAAAATAAAATGAAATGTCACATTTATCTTTTTTCTTTAAAAGCAAATATATGCATACTTAAAATAAATATAAAATTTAAAAATAAGATATTTCGTTTACTAAAAAATGAAATTTTTTTATTTATATATAAAAAGATGTCATTTTAATCACAGATTTTTATATTATACAAAATCTTAAAATTTATGTTTGCCATTTAGAATAATATTTTCCTAATTTTATAATGCAGTAGAAGAGAGTAAGAACGAGGGATGGAATAATTAGCTCAAAAAGTTGCCACTGAAGCAGGAAAAAGGCAGCAATAATCTACTACAGATTTCAAGCTATGCAAGGCTGTGATAAAAAATGTATGATTTGAATATTATAAAGATATTGTTTTTAGGTATTCTCCATTATTAAATCACTAAACATCACATGATCATCATTTCTTACGCTTGCTCATAATTGTTATTAAAACAGGCAAAACTCTCCATACAGTAGTGCCACTCAGTGCAAGCCAGAGTAATCAATGGATACCAGAGGGCTTGTGCATAAAATCCTTATCTAGGGCCCACTCGTCCAATATTCCCAGACTAGTTTCTAGCTTGTGGCTTTCATCAGTGAAGAGCCTTGGATCTGAGAGCACTGCACCTAGATCTTAGGATATAATGTAATCCTCCAGTTGCCACCTTTCATCTTTACTTAGGTCTGAACTCAGTTCAGTACCCATACATTTTTTATTCTCCATTATTATCAACTTATAGAAGTCAGAGGACTGATTTCTCTGCTGTTATCAGTAATGTATCAATTAAATGTAGAGGATGGTATATATTTAAACCACAATCAATGCCACTGAAACATAATTTTCCACAGCTTTTCTGTTCTTGTTCTATCACTTAAATATTCATAGCTACTTTCTTTTTGAAGTTATCAATCTTTGGTTTTTCTATCTTTCTATTATCCTCTTCAGTCCCTTCAAATATATTTTTCATAGTTTTCATTTTTTTTAATATGTCAGATCTTCTAATTAGGGCATTGATGAGGGTTTTTTTTTTTCATTTCTAACGCCAGTTTTTTCTTCAATTGACATTGCTGTAATTTTCTCCAGAGACATTTTTTAAATATGGATTTGTGAAATCTCAAGTAGAGGAATTCTTTAATTAGGCTTTTTATCATACTAAATAACTTTTCTACTTGGAAAAATGTCTACTACTTTTTATTTATCTTCTATATTTGTTTCTTTTTTTAAAAAAATTTTTTTAGTTTTTCTTTTAATATGTATCTATTACGATAGAATGACAGCCTGTTAAGCTAAATTGCGCAGACGCTGTGAGAATGGTGTTCCTCTTATATAAATACTATATCGTGGTTGTTCGAAGGTATTCATTTATTAACAACATTCTCACAGCGTCTGCGCAATTTAGCTTAACAGGCTGTCATTCTATCGTAATTCCTTTTACTCTTATATAAATACTATATCATGTGGTTGTTCGAAGGTATTCATTTATTAACGACATTCTCACAGCGTCTGCGCAATTTAGCTTAACAGGCTGTCATTCTATCGTAATTATAATCGCACGCAAGGCGTTATAAAATAAATGCTTATTCGAATATGTATCTATGTAAGATAATTCCTAGATAAATAAAACAATTAATGAATTTTTTAATAGCTTATTAAATCTCTGTAAATACCATGTTAGGACAAACTTTAAAATCTTAAATTCAAGATATCTTAACTTTTTACAATCTGCGAGTACTATTTTCCCCATCTTCAATTGTTATTAAGAAACTTATATTTTTTTGTTTTGGGGAACTTTCTTATCCTATTCTCAAAATACCAGAACACAAATTTTTATGATTTAACTAATATTATGTTACTTTCATAATATCACAAAAAATCATAACTATAAAATATGATAGATAGATAGATAGGTAGGTAGGTAGGTAGGTAGGTAGGTAGGTAGATAGGTAGATAGGTAGATAGATAACTCCTATTAATATATTGATTTCAAATTTTTGTAAAGAATATTTCCTACTTTTTTTAAAAAAATGTATGTAGAATGAAATTTCTTAATGGGGCCTGTGGTTTTTGTCATTTAGCTGCAAAGACTATAATATACATATTTGACTACTGAACCTTTTTCTGTATATAAATACAAATATTTTTCAGTATCATAACTTCCTTTTAGCCTTAATAGTTAGGCAACAAAAATAAAATCACATTTGCTTTGCTTCTACTGAGATTTCTATGTTGTTGCTCTGTAAAAAAATACTCTTCTAGAATACAAAGTTCTGTCTTCCCTAGTGGTATTAGAGAAATTTACAAATTTCTATCAACTTTCAATCAGTAAACATCACATGATAACCATTTCTAGGTGCAGTGCTATCATATCCATGGCTCCTCACTGATGAAAGACAAAAACTAGAAACTAGTCTGGAGATATTGGATGAGTAGGCACTAGATAGTGATTTTATGTTCATTGATTACTCTAGCTTGCACTGAGTGACACTACTGTATGGAGAGTTTTGCTTGTTTTATTACCTTTCAATCATTTGTTTCAGTATGTTCTCTTTTTTATATTTATATATTTGGAAAGCCTAAAATGTTGATGTCTCAATATAAATCCACCAGTGAACAAATATTAATAGTTTAAAAGATAAATATTTATTTTGCCTGAATGTGATGTATTGATTAGCACTAAGCTTAGATGATTTTTATTTTAGAAATGGAATTCTTGCCTTATTTGTAATTATGTGTACTGTTTTCACATTGGCATATCACGGGTTACCAACATACTTATGTGATTATCATTAAATTTTATTTATTTTGGAAAAAATGCTGATTTTACATTGGCTACCATACTTATATAATTATTTATAATTATCAAATGAGAGTCATGTAAATGTTTTGGCAAAGACAGGTACCTTGGAGCATATGTTGTACTATGATCTTATCTAGAATATCACTTACCAAGTGACACTGAACTTTTTTTTACTGGTTGTCACCATATTCCTATTGAATCATATATTATTTATTTATATTCTCATTGTTACTTCTTGTAAATTTTTATCACATACAAAACTTAACTCATTTTAAAATTACTGCCCAATTCAGAATTTTTTAATATACTTTTACACTATTGATTTTCTAACATAGCTTTTTCATTCCCATTTATATTCATATTTCCAAAGCCTTTATTTTTTTTCTTTATTATATATAACGTTACTTTCGAAATAGAAATATAACTTCAATAGACTGCGCAATAATCTTCCATTTTTATTAAAAATCACTGATATTTTTTAGCTTTAATTTCATGATTAGTTATCCAACTTATTAAATATTTAGAAGCATTAACGTGTTCTACAATTTTTTTACTCATTGCTTATTTTAATCTTATATTAGTACCATCTATACCCATTAATTTAGATATATATGTATTTATTTTTATTTCAAATTTTATTCAAATTCCCTCAATTCTAATATTTGTTAAGCTTATCAGTATTTCTAACTACAACACCACATCAAAACAATAGCAGAATACAGATCAATGTCTGATCATCAAGCGATTTAGATCATTCTTTAAGCTCATAAATGGATGTTATTATCATTGTAGAGAATTCTAAATATTTTATTAAAGCAGTTTCATCCCAGTAATTATTCATATTTTATTGATTATTTTATTAAGACAAGTAATTAAATATTTATAAACATAATTAAAAAAAATAGTAATATTACACAACTTTTTGTGTAATCTTCCTTGCACAGTATATATATATGAAATAAATTATTCTGTATTATGCATCATGTGCCTTTGATAGAATAGCTCAGTTGATTAGAGTGTTTGCCTTAAATTCGATATTTGAGAATCTAAAGGTGTGAATTCAACTTCTATGTGAATATTGTCACTGTGCATATCGAGCCAGCACCACCTGGAGAAGAATGGAGAATAATACTATTCAAAATGTGTAATTACTAACCTGTGTTGTTGTTTGTATTTGGAAAGTTTAAATAAAGTTTAAAATTTTCTATACATTGGAACATTCGCTCATAGATGATGGGAATAGTCCAACATATCACATATAATAATTTTGATGTTTTAATAATTACGTAAGGTGCACCGTAAGTATGGGAAAGCTAAATATTCTGTATTACTGTATTGGAAAACCTATTTTATATATAAACAGTTTAATCTTAAGCATTCCACTGCATTTTTTACTCAGTTATTCATATTTTTAGAATTTCTTAATAATCTACACCTTTTAATTTTTTCTTTTCTTATTGTTGCATTCAGTGTATATGCCATAACCTTTTGAACGTCAAAACAATGTTTTATATAATATATATGTCAAAGCGTTGACCGGGAAGCGAACCCAGGCCCAGCTGCTTGGAAGGCAGCTACGCTAACCTCTAGGCCACCAACGCTTGACAACAATGTCTGTTTTTAGTTTGTGTTTCAAAAAAAAATTAATGTTTGTTTTATTCTCTTTTAGATGTAATATTAAATCAAAGTAAGATTTTCCTTATTATAAAATAAAAATAAATTTAATTTTATTTGTCAAACAAATGTTTTTAAAATTGCAATCTTATACTCACATTTACGCAAGAAGTGACTTAAATATTTTACCGTGTTTATTTGTAATAACCAATATTCAAGCTTATTAATTCGTAAAAAAAAATATTTGTATGTGGTTAAGTGGATCACTTTATTGGTCCATTTCTTCCTCAATAATTCTATTTATTTTATCCATTACTTTATTATTTATGTCTACTAGATTTCTTATATACCATGAAGTTATCATTTCATTATATTGGTTGAAATAAACAATTTAAAAATACTATATATAAGATTAGGATATTTAGATATAAAATAAGCTTCTGATAATATAGAATGATTATAGTACATTCATTGAAAATACATTATGCTAATTTTTAAAAACATGAAAATTATTCACTCCATATGATATGCATAAATATTAATTCTATAATTGATATTATGTAATTTAATACACTTTATAGACTTACACCCACCTGCACATGTAATGTAATATATAAGAGATCTGAACTCAGACATTCACCCGACCCTCAACTCTCCATGCCATCTCATATTGCTAACCCACCTGATCACACACATGTTGAAAAGATAAATAACCATTCCTCACATATGTATGTAAATCGATTATTCTCCCATACATGAGAGGTAAGAATGACTAATGTCAACATGGGCAGGATGACAACCTTGGTACTAACTTGGGCTTTGAACATTCCATTATCAGATTTTCAATGAAATGGATGGCTGAAGAGTTGTGGGTTGGAGTAGTTTGAAGCCTGTCCATTAGAATATGAACATTGGCTGTCTTAATACAAAGGTGGCACTGATTGTATATATGTGTGGAGATGGTGATCTGGACCAACTGATTATTGCTGTTTTAGCATGAAGTACATATATTGGTGATTATTTATCTTTTCAACATGTGTTTGATCAGGTGGGTCAGCAATATAAGATGGCATGGAGAGTTGAGGGTCGTGTGAAAGTCTGAGTTCGAATCCCTTATATATAATTGATACTATAATATATTTATATTTGTAAAATAATAAATTGCCCACTAAAAATATACTATATGTAATAGTTTTAAATTATAATAAAGATAAACAATAAACAAATATATAACTTATATAAGTTCTTTTGGTCATTTAAATTGTAATCAGTAGCAATTAAATGTACGCTAACAAAAAAAAAAAGATGTCACATGATTTGTTAGGAACATTGTAGATCCATATTAGCAGATTGTCTATTATAGAATCTTTAAATTGATTTATAAAAATTGCTTCTATAATTTTTCTCTTTCTATAATGTCATTGTTCATGTAATATTTTTGTGTGATCTGAAAAGATATATTTAAAATTATAAAATTTTTCATGATCATAAAAAAACTGAAGTAGTATTAGACTGATTATTTATAATATTTTTTATATGTTATAGAATAGCTGGTGTTCATTTCATTTTTTTTCTATTTTTTCTAAAATCTTATTCATTAAAATATGATTTTTACATCTACATCTAATTTATTAAATAGTATTCACTTTTTTTTTTTTTTTTTTGGAAATAGGATTATTAATAAATTTGTTTACATTTGAAATAACATAAAATGAAATATCTTTCTAATCAAATATTTTTTTAATAAATTTAAATTGAATGTTATTTAGAAAAGGCATAGATATCTATTTCTTATTATTTTTACTTGTTTTGATGTAATTATAAATTTATTTAACGCACA
Source organism: Epiperipatus broadwayi (assembly GCA_028023455.1). NCBI lineage: Eukaryota > Metazoa > Onychophora > Udeonychophora > Euonychophora > Peripatidae > Epiperipatus > Epiperipatus broadwayi. The sequence goes on from JAQFVV010012407.1 coordinate 3,330,345, forward strand.
TTGATTACGTCAGTGAAGTATTGAATAGCTTCACGCTCTCAGATCCAACCGCTTCAGCTTCACCTATTTATATAGAAAAGTAGGTTGAAGTAAAGAAGGGTTCCCCTCTTTTTTTCCAAAGCGTAAGCTTGTGGTTAAGACCTGTAGAGCTCCCTATCTTCGCATTTTCAAGCGCACATAGCTTGAGGTTTATTGCCTTAGTAAATATTACTTGTATTGATGTTGTAGGTTTTATTATTAAATATATCTAATGTATGCAGAATTTGTCTTATATTCTACATTTATAATTTCTTGAGAAACAATATATTTTGAATTTTGTCACTTTTATAACTATGTAGCTTTTAATCCGTTTTTTATAATAATTCTTTATTTTTTATTTGTAGCTTTTCATTGTGATATAAAAAAGAAAATAAAACTAGCCATTTTATGCACCATTGCTATATGATTTAAAGTAAATATTTTGTCTTTCTTGGACAGAATTTCCAATTAACTTGTATATAGTATTGTTCAAACAATCATTTCATTTTGTCAAAGCTAAAAGTTTTATAACTTTATTCTTTATTGATAGTCCAATTTAGATTGTTTAATTTATATAAAAGAGCTTCAATAATATTTTCAAGTCTACAAACAATAACAGCTTTTTTCTCCCATATGTCAAAGCATGCTGGGAAGCGAACCCACGGCAACTCCTTGTAAGGCGACTGTGCTGAAATAATAACAGTTTCTTTCTATTTAAATAATATAAAATTTCAAATTTAACTGGATTTAAAAAATAGTCAATGAGTAATACATTTCATTTTATGTTCTTCCAAATATAAACAAATTAACTTCTAAAAATACTATTCCTAAAAACTGAAAAAGTAATATTATTTATTAAATTATATATAGATACAAAAAGTCATACAATAGTGAATCAAAATGTGCTTTAGAAAAATTCAGTTTTCTTTGATCATAAAATTTTTTGTAATTTTAAATTTACTTTCAATTCAAATCACACAAGAATATTACATGAAGAAAGATCATATAGAAAGAGGAAAATTTAAAAAGCAATTTTTATAAATCAGTTAAAGATTTTGTAATGAATAGACAATCTGCTAATATTAATCTACACACAATTTATCCAAACTACTTCAAACACTTTTTATCAAAACTCTTTATTTGTAAATATATACATACACCCTATGTTTCAACTGTCCTGCAGTCTTCTTCAGAGCCATTTCACTTTAATCTCTTAAAAAATTACATTTTGACTGTTCTGCAGTCTTCTTCAGAGCCAGTTCACTTTAATCTCCAGGGCCAGTTCACATTAATCTCTTTTTTAAGAGATTAAAGTGAACTGGCTCTGAAGAAGGCTGCAGGACAGTCGAAATGTAGATCTATGTATATATGTAAAATAGAATTTTGCTAAAAAGTGTTTGAAGTGGTTTGGATAAATTGTATTTATAGGATATTACAGCAAAATAAAGAAAAGTGTGATTTTGATAATATTAATCTAAACAGTTAATGGAAAATCACAAGACATCTGCTTTTTATCCCCATAATTTCAATTGATAGTGATTCTAATTTAAGTAATCAAAAATACTACTTCTATCTAAGTTATATATTATTACCATTTATTTTTCACTGTTATTATAACTTAAGACTATTATATTGAAACAGTAAGATTCGTATTCGAATCTTAAGTTTCACCTTTTTCTGTCGTCTCTCACTGACCGGTCTATCCCGCCCAAATTTAAACTTTTTGGTATCGAATTGTGTGTGTAACAATATTAAAAATGTATAAATATATGTAGAATTCAGCATAAACACGCACACATTTCGATCTCAAATTAAAGGCAATAGATGGGGATAAAATAATATAATTTAGATTTCTTTTAGTTATATAAATTTGTATAATTTTAATCATTTATTTTGCATTATAAAGTTCGTATTTATTGCTTTGTTTAAATTTCGTTTAATAATAATTCTAAAAAAATCTGATGTAATATTTAATTAAAAGTTAAAATAATCTTATGTTCCCTTTTTGTTTTTGAAATTTAAAAGCATCGGTCAGTGATAGATAATAGATTAATTAAAGAAAAATTCCCCAAAGTATAATTAGTAAATGTAAAATGTAAACAATAGAACGGCAGCTTTCTTTAATTAAAAACCAACAAAATGCGTTGATTATCCTCAGGGCAGATTAAGTAGAACCTAAAATATCTTAACAAAAATGTGAAAGATCAAGATAAAAAAAGAGGCCATCTTAGACTTGCTGGAGACATTCACTTAAACTTTAGCTTTGCTCTCGATCACTGAGAGTCTCCAAAATATAAAAATAATTTGTTCCTGCCAAGGTATGACCGAGTAAAGCACCTAGATTATTCTCCATCGGGAGATGGCCTATCGGATGCTGAACTTTCCATTGCCTGTCATAAATTCACCATGAAGATCTGCTGCCTGAAATAAATGAAAAAGCTGCTGCTGTTGTGAAATTAAATGAAATATCTAAATACAAGAAAGACTTGCCACTCGTGAATTTTTTGCTGCTAAACTAATGGAATCAGAAAACTTCTTATAAAACAGGTACCTGTCTGTGTTCAAACTCTAGAGTACTCTAATAATATGCTATAGCTCTTCTTCATACTACTTATCTAAATTATAAAATATAAAACTACCATATGTATAACTAAAACTGAATAATTAACTTAATGTGTAAATTTCTCTACTAATCTAGCTTCCCTCATTCTATCTTGGGTGCATATTTTTAAAATCTACATTTTATCTATATTTATTATTTAATTATTGCATGCTCACAATTGTCTCTATTTTCAAAGTTTAAATCTATGATCGTTTGAAACAGTGAATGCGTGTCACATTTTTATTAATATGTACTTTGTCGGGCCGAGGCAGAGACCATTCTGACATTCTTATTTCCTTAATAACTTCACTTTCATATAAATCGACATGCATTCAGTGCATCATTTATTGTAATGCAGGGTCTACTACTTCGCAAATGGCTGGCATATTAGTTGTAATAACTCCCAGTTTATATATGTTTTGTATTTATTAAATCTAATGAATAATTCTAGAAAATCACATTTCTTTGAGAGTCGCCAGAGTTCTTGAGTAAATGTTGGTAATGTAGGGTCGAGTCAGAAATCTATTTAAACCTCATCATAATCGTTTATACAGTATACATGTGTTACGTTGTAGAGACGCGATGACCCATTCTGCCATGAAATTTCCAGATTCTTCAGGGTTGAAATTAACCCCAGTCGTCCTACACAAGCGGGCATAATGGGTGCTCCCGTAGGATTTGACAATGTCATGCAGCCAGCCGGCAAACTGTGACATGGACCGCTTGTCCCTGGTTATGCTTATGTGACACCTTACTTCGTCGGGCCGATGGCAGAGACCAGCCCGACATTCTTATAAACTCATTCACGGCATTGCAGTTTCGATATACTGCCATTCCATATCGCCTTTCTAAAGCGTACCACATGTTCCTTTACTTAGTTTTATTATTCTATATATCACTCCACCTCTGCATTATCTTCATAATTCACTCTCAAATAAATGTTTGCCCTTAGTCATAAAATAAATATTTTAATTAAATAAATATATGTCCGCCGCTACTCTTAAATCTTACTTTAGACTCTTGCATTGCAAAGGTATAAATTCCCCAAGGCATGCATTAGAAATACTTATTCGAGAATTTTAGGTAGCTAGATGATGCCTTCAAATAATTGAATTCCTTTTTTAAACATTACAGTATCGGAAATACCGCTACTGAAATCCTCAATATAAAATAATGTCTAAATAAATAAATGTATTCTTTAAAATATAATCATGTCGCAAATCCCGCTACTGAAGCTTTAAATCCACAAAATATTATTAGTAAATGATTGTCTTCTTAAAATGTGTTAATAAATAATTTTAAACTATATGTCTGCATTTACGTTTCATTTATTCGATACCCATTCTATATAATATTTCCTCGATTATGTAAATATGAATGTTTAATTAATATTAGTTTGATTATTGGCTAACTCGAGAATAAAATCATGAGTCTCTTGCATATCCCTGACCACCGTGCCTAAGGAAATATTTACTAATGTCGCATCAGATGCGTTGTTTCGTGGATTGTATTGTGGAACCGATAAACTATGTTCGAACTCAGTACCATGGGTGGCTTCACTACTCGATGGTGCTGCTGTTCTGTATGGTGGTCGAATTCTGCACTATGTTTACGAGTCACACGTTTTCTGACTGTTACAATATATATATATATATGAGTGTGTGTATATATGTGTGTGTTTATTGTAGCATACTAAATGTATTTTCTTTGAATTATCGCATTTATAAAACTTATTAAAATATATTTTTAAATCTATATCAAGAAGCATACTTATTTAATAGTAGTTAAAATAATGTGAATTAATAATTTTGTAATTAATATTGTTAATATTTTTAATGGGTATTTAAATTCATGTGTACATTAAACTATGTCCATCAAGGTCAAAGTTCACTAACTAATCCTAAAACATAAATTAGTTGGAAGCACAGCCTTTGGTTTGTAAATGTATCCACATGAATCAGTCACAATCAAGATTGAAAAATTTAATGAGTAAAGTAATGAATACAATTGAAATCAGATCTTGTTTTGAATTTAACAAAATTAAACCCATTGCATCTTCTTATCTTTTTCAGTATACTTTTTCTTATTAGAAGTATATACTCTTATTCTTCTTTTTTACTTTCTTTGCATATCTTCATATATTCATATATATTTCTTATAATAACTTCTTTCATATACACTTCAATGCAAACAAATTTTCTTTAAAAACTTCTTTATTTTCCTTACAGTTTCGATTGTCTAGCAGTCTTCATCAAAGCAGAGAAAGTTTGAAAAGCTCTGATGAAGACTGCTGGACAATCAAAACTGTAATGAAAATAAAGAAGTTTTTCTTCACCAAAGCAGAGGAGGATTGAAAAGCTCTGATGAAGACTGCTGGACAGTCGAAACTGTAAGGAAAATAAAGTTTTTTAAGAAAATTTGTTTGCATTGAAGTGTATATGAAAGAGGTTATTATAAGAAATATATATATGAATATTTTTTTTTCCTGAGTAAAATATTCATAAAAACCTCGCATGAGATGATAGAAGCAGTAAATCATTTTAGAAAAAGAGCTTACATTTTAAATTAAATAAATCCATGGGAGTAAATTCACAATTATTCAAAAGTATAGAGTTAAATGTTCACTTTCAATTTACGATATTTTATCTAACTTCTAAAAAATCACTATAAAACTTAAAAAAAAGAGTAACTTAGGACAAAATATTTCATTGTATTATATTAAAATAATGATGAGCCTTTATATACAATGTAATATGGTATACTGCAATGAATTTATGCATGGAAATGTTCAAAATGCTTCCATCTTTACAAACTTTGTCCTATGCATTATTTTCAGTTGACATTCACTGAAATTCCGGTTGTATATCATAGTCAACCCTACCAAAATGACAAATGTGAAGAATTTTATATTGGTAATAAAAATATAATCATAACGTTGATGATTGAAATAATCACGGACAGTTAATTTAATTTGCTTCAGAAGGATAAACCATCTGCTAACTTATTGATAAATACCATTATCAAAATCAGTTGCGCTGATACTTATCTGTCATTTGGAGTTTAAAAAGTTCAATGATCATATGAAACAAAACTGCTAATGATGGATTTTCATATGACCTGTCTCATAAATAACTATTAATTTATAGTACTAATGTCATGAAGGAAGATACGGGTAAACTATAAACTAGTATATGTCACATTATTACCATTTCCTGTGCATACACAAGCTGTTAAACAGGCAAAACTCACAATGCAGTAGTGCCACCCAGTGCAAGCCAAACTTTCTTGCATCCATTGATTACTCTGGTTTGCACTGGATGGCACTACTGTATTTAGAGTTTTGTCTCTGTTTTAAACTACTATATGATTATTGATAACAGAGTATTAATATGTAATGTAAAGCTTTGATGAAAAAAAAAGGAATATTTTACCACTCACTACCTATTCTTTCAATTATCAGTAATCTTCTAAATATTACAAATCAAATAAGCATGTTCCCAAAAATTTGTCTCAAAATATCATTCCACAAGAAAACTAACAAAACAATCGTAATTAAATAGTTCAAAACAAAATGAAATTTTGGTATGCTGATGTTTTGAGTAATATTAGTAATTATAATATTTCCCTTATAAATTTTCCCTATGGCTCTTCACCCTAATGTATGTATAGAATGAGGATTATATTACTCTAAAAATATTAATTTGCTGTATATTCATTATTACAATTATTGAGAATGAAAATGTATTTTTAATAATTATTAATGTAAGAATATAATAACATAATTGTCAAACAATTAAAAAAAAAAGAATTGGAGAAATAAAATTAATTATTGGTCTATCGTTAAAAGAAGTTGGTTTGGGCATCTATCCAAAATATCATCAAATTGTTAGTTTACATTTTTTTATTACAAATTTATTTAACGCACATTGATTACGTAAGTAATATTTACTAAGGCAATAAACGTAAAGCATGTGCGGTTGAATATGCTAAGGTAGGGACCTCTACAGGTCTTAACCACAAGCTTACGCAGATATTTATCCAAACTAACAGCCACATATCATAAACTTTAGATATGTCTAAAAGATATATGTATGTGTATTTGTTGTTATATGCACATTTTGTAACAAAAAAAAAAAATTCACATAAATATAATAATATTGATTCAAGTATATGTTTTTAAATTATTAATTTATATTAATTCCAATAATCACACAGTAGCCTCCCTCCCGCATGTTTGGTGCAGGGGTAGAATAGCAAATTCTGGAATTCAAGGTTCGACAGTCAAACTTTTTATGAATTCTCCAGCAATAAACCATTCAAGTTATTGATTATTTTCCCTGCATTGTTTAATTCAGTAGTAAAATGGCCGATTCTAGTCTTCTATGCCCATCGATCAAACAAGAAATATGACTTCTTTTGCTTGAACTTATTATTTCCCAAGCAATATACCAGTCAATTATTATAATTTTAATCATAAAATATACATATATGTAATATGCCAAATGTTTTTAAAATCCTAATTATTCTTTTAGGTACTGTGGTATTAGAGCTGCGACATGAAGAATTATAATCGTTTAATCATTAAATTAATTAGGTTATTAAATCAAAAACATATTTTAAAATCTACATTTAAAAAAAAAAAACAATTTAACAAAAAAAAAAATGAAAAGCATTAATGTGAAGAATAGTTAAAATGCGTGTTTAAATCAAATTGAGTGTGTGTTTGCACCTGCATATTCTGCATAATCTATTTTAATACATTGTACAGGCTTACACCTGCTTTTATATATGTAATATATGCGGGGTTCGAACTCAGAATTTCACACGACCTACAACTGTCAGTGCCATCTTATATTGCTGACTCACCTGATCACACACACGTTGAAAAGATAAATAATCACCAAGGTGTGTATTTCATGCTAAACCAGCACTCATTAAAGTATGAAGATTGGTTATCTTAATATAAAGCTAAGTACCAATTGTATATATGTGTGGATATGGTAATCTGAACCAACTAATGAGTGCTGGTTTAGCACGAAATACATGTATTGGTGATTATTTATCTTTTCAGCATGTGTGTGATCAGGTGAGTCAGCAATATAAGATGGCACTGAGAGTTGTAGATCGTGTGAAAGTCTGAGTTCGAATCCCGCATATATTACATATATAAATGCAGGTGTAAGCCTGTACAATGTATTAAAATAGATTATGCAGAATATGCATGTGCAAACGCACATTCAATTTGATTTAAACATGCATGTTAACTATTCTTTACATTAATGCTTTTTGTATTTTTTTTGTTTTGTTAAATTGTTGTTTTTTTTTAAATGTAGATTTTAAAATATGTTTTTTGATTTCTTCATGTCGCAGCTCTAATACCACAGCACCCTAATTTAATAACATCGAGCACGTATAGTAAGATAGTGAACCTTAGAAATATCTCGGAAAATTATGCAAATTAACATTTCTTTAATATTGTAAGAGATTGCCAATAAAAACAAAATAAAGGGAGTAAGAATTAATTATAAAGTTTGAAATTTGTTTTATCTTTGTATTAACTGCTTTGGTTAAGGAAGCCTAAACAACCTATTTCAGTACGGTTTTACATTATATAAATCATTGTTTTGATTATCTTTTATCTAAGTAAATGACAATCTTTATCAAATCAGACACTTAATTAGCAGTTACTACTATTTTATGTAGGTGGCAGTAGTAGTTGATCGTAGTGCTTTGCTTCAAACTCTATTCAAATATTTATTGTTTGTTTTAATAATGCATTGATTATAATTATGAAGAAGACTTCAGAGTTTATACGATTAATAATCAGGATTCTTTTTTTCTATATATAATTAAATTTTATGAATGATAAATGATAAGATTTTTTTAAAAAATCTTTTGTATATTTTCTAAAAATATATGAACCGTATTAATACATAATTAATAAGCAATAAAAAGTTATATATAATGCAGCGTGAATAGTTTTTTTAGCCATTTTTGTTCAAGGAAAACTATATAGATATGTGTGTGTGTGTTACAAAAGAACTCAACAATATCTATATAAATTTAAATTTAGACTTAAATTAAATTATGTATTCTAAAATATTTTCGCTAAAATGACAGCCAAAATTTAAAAGGATAAGCTGTTTAAAGGATTTAAAAGATAAAAAATAATATAAGGAAGAATATTATAAATATATATATAGAGCCATGGAAAATAGAAACAAACATATAAAAACAAGTTATCTTTCAAAGGATTTTTATTACATTAAAACAACACATGATCACCATCTCATAATAGCACATAATTGTTGTAAACAAAGGCAAAACTCTCCATACAATAGTGCCACCCTGTGCTAACCAGAGTAATCAATGGATGCCAGAAGGCTTGTGCATAAAATCCCTATCTAGTGCCTACTCATCCACAAGCCAGAAACTAGTCTGGAAATATTGGATGAGTAGGCCCTAGATAGGGATTTTATGCACAAGCCTTCTGGCATCCATTGATTACTCTGGTTAGCACAGGGTGGCACTACTGTATGGAGAGTTTTGCCTTTGTTTACATTAAAACAAAGTATCAAACAAGACTAAGTTTGCAGAAAACTATCAAAAGGCAAATTAAAAACAATATAAGAAAACTCAAGTAGATGTATATCATTTTTAATGGGATATTCCTACAGTAGAGAATTTTTATTAATGAAAGATGATGACCTATTAGTCTCAATTCCCTTGCCAAAAGATAAGATCGCTGGAATTGATTGTACCATATTAGAAATTTTGAAGGAAATTGGAGAAAAATCAATAAAAGAAATGAGTAAATACTCCCAATTTATCTGGAAAATATTTAATCATTTATTTACATATTGGAAGAAGTTCATTTTTATTTTTATAATAAAGAAAGAAAACTTGACAAGATATGAAAACTAAATAACCATATATTAAATGCATGCGTACGACTAGCTTCATTGGTCAACTTCGGAATTTGAATTATCCATTGTAAAATATTGTTTGAGAGTGGGATCGATCACCATTGTGAAGACCTCCTAACTAATTTCATTCAGAAGGCCAGGGAGATTGACAAGAGAAGTTGCCCGAACCAGTTGGCGAATCAGACCTGGGATCAGCTTAAAATATAGCAGAGTTTTAAGACATTCTGTTCCAATCAAAATGATGGTTCCCCAAGCTTCATAATGTCTGATCCCTCCCCTACTGCTTTTATGAGGGAGATGGGATGACCTACCTCCTAATTTACTCAATGTGGCGGTAGGGTTAATGACAGATTATGGACCCACAATCTTCCGTTGCATGGACTTTTGTCTTGATTTAATCTTAATGTTATAGGTATTGTCAATTGTTAAATTTGATGTTATCTAACCCAAAATGGGAATAATTATTTGATGGTTACTATACCTAGGTTGCATATCCTGTATCTCCATGTAAGGCATGCTTTGGACTTTATTGGGAACACAAATGTAAATTCCCAGCCTAATACCAATGGTGATTGTCCGTAATTAATTTTATGCTTATTAATTCAACTGATTTTCTATGTAACTCTGATTTTGTAAGTAGTTATTATTTTGTGTGTCTTTTCAACTTATAACATAATGATAATGATCTGTATATAAAATCTTGATTGTATTTTTATGGAATACTAATCATAAAGCTTTGGGTTTCTGATTGGGCATTATTGTACACTCTGTAACCCGATCATGGACTCAAGGTATTATGTTGATATGTCCTTAGTCCATAGGAGTGATTGACACCCTTGGACTGCTTTGTAATGATATCCAACTTATATTGGTTACATTATGTTGGATTGTCCCTTAGTCCATAGGAGTGATTTACACTCTTGGACTGCTTTGTAGTGATATCCAAATTATATTGGTTACATATATGTAATTTTAGGTTTTCATTGATGATTATCATCTAATATTTGATATTATCTAAATGTTAATTGATATAAGTTTGTTTTTTTCTCAATTTATGACCTTGTAACAATAATGTTTCCATGGATCTTTGTACTGTAATCCTGAAGACCCATGGTAGACAATGCTTGTAACCATCTGTTTGAAATAATGCCTTTGTTCACAATTATGTATCTTGGTGCTGTAAGTAAAGTATCCTTTGAAATGTAATGCTTTTCTGGAAATCCAAAGTTATTAGTTGATTATGCTAAATTAATTGTTTTCTTAATAAAATAAGCATACCAAAACATTTCATTATTCTCACTAAGAACTTTTATGTAAGATTTAAAGCTATATTTAGAAATGGCTGTCATGAAATGGATAGATTTCACATTGGCAAAACAGCTAAGTTAGGGCTACATATTATTTTACTTTTTCCAATATGAATATGAAGCGTAAAGAGGAGAGTCAGATTCAACAAAAATGAATACGGGTTTGTGATTCGTGTAAGCATTATCAACAAACATAAATATTCTAATGACACCACACTATAAGTGAAAACAGAGATCTCAAGATTCTCATTAGGAAAGATAAAAAACAAAGTGAAAATGTCTTAATAAATATAAAGAAGATTTAAGAGTTATAATGTTAGTACCAGTGGATGAGTGCATTGTTGATAATGAAAGTTTAGAAATGATTGACAGTTTTTGCCTCTTGGTAGTTTATCAACAACAAATTTATTACATAAACAAAGTTATAATGAAAATTTTGAAGAAACAAATATTTTAAAAGTGCTCAGAATGGTTCAAGCTTTGGAGCTTTGTGGTATTTTTTTTTTTGTATGTAACAGTTGGTTAGTAATGATGAGTAATTGATGCTTTTAAATTGTAATGCTGAACATTACATTTACAGATATTATGGATAGTAAGGAAAATGAATAGGATAAGTGGATAATTGATTAGATTAGACCCGAATTATTTCTTGATGCACAAATTATCAGTTCAAAATCATTCTATTTTAGTCATATCATTAGATGATTTAATTCATTAAAAAAGTATATAATGTTCAGAAATTTGATGTTGTAACAGTGAGATAGGTGAACTTTGGCATCATGATTTTAACATCCCAAGAAACCATAAAGATGGTAGATAATTCTATAGAAGAGCTATTCAAAGCGATTGCCAGAACTTTGTCGTGAACACGCAAAACTCTCCATACAGTAGTGCCACTCAGTGCGAGACAGAGTAGTCAATGGATGCCAGAAGGCTTGTGCATAAAATCCCTATCTAGTTCTTTCTCATCCTATATCCCCAGACTAGTTTTTGGCTTGTGGCCTTTGTCAGTGAGGAGCCTTTGATCTGAGAGCACTGCACCTAGATCTTAGGATCCAATGCAACCCTCCAGCAGCCACCTTTTGTCTCTACTTAGCTACAAAACTATGAGAATAAAATTGAAAACATAATAATATTTTCAATCTAAGTTTATTAGCTTATATAGTCATATAAGTCTGAACTCAGTTCAGCACCCATACATTTTGGTGTATTTGCTACTTTAATAATCAAACTGTATGGAGAGTTTTGCCTGTTTTAATAACAGTTATGAATAAGCATAAGAAGTGGTGATCATATGACATTTAGTGGTTTAATACCAATCCTGCCTAATAGGATAATGGTGGCTATGGTTATTAAAGAACCAAAGACACCAAAATGTATGGGTACTGAACTGATTTCACATCTATATGACTATATAAGCTAATGAGCTTGGATTTAAAATATTATTGTGTTTTTTAATTTAATTCTCATAGTTTTGTAGTTAAGTAGAGATAAAAGATGACTGCTGGAGGGTTGCATTAGATCTTAAGATGTAAATGCAGTGCTCTCAGATCCAAGGCTCCTCACCAATGAAAATCACAAGCTAGAACCTAGTCTGGGAACATTGGATGAGTAGGCACTAGATAGGGATTTTATGCACAAGCCTTCTGGCATCCATTGATTACTCTGGCTTGCACTGAGTGGCACTACTGTATGAAGAGTTTTGCCTATTTTAATAATAGTTATGAGCAAGTATAAGAAATGGTGATCATGTGATGTTTAGTGGTTTAACTTTGTAGTGATTTGACTGTACATAATGATAAAAATACTCATGGTAAATGCATATCAAATTAAATGAATTAACCAATAATGTTTCTAAACCGAATACATATAAATTGAATATTAAGCACGTCATCAGCAATTATTATATCATCAAATATCAGAAACCTTCATTTTTTTATTTGTAATTGTCTTCATAAATTTTCATATTTAATTTTCTTTAATACATTTTTTACTGAATAATCCTTAAACTCTTGTTATTCAGGAATGTATTATTTATTCTGTATAATAGCTGAATGCATATGTTTAAATATTACATGTTGTGTGTTAATATTTTGAATTTTAACAAATTAAAGATCTAGCATTGGTGGTCGAGAGGTCAGTGACAGCTGCTTTACAAGCAGTTGTCCTGGGTTAGTGGGTTCACTTCCCGGCTGATGCTATGACACATGATAAGAAAAAGAAAATAAAGATCTAATGGTAATAATGTTGGTAGCCTAGCGGTTAGCATAGCTGCCTTCCAAGCTGGCCCTTGTTCGCATTTGACATATATATATAAATAAATGGTAATAATGTCTAGCAATACTTATAAAACTTTATTTGTTTTTTTATCACGGATGTTGTTCAATAAATTCTTACTGAATTTATTGAAATTAAATCTTTTAATTTTATATTGTATCATCTTCCAATATGTTTGAAAGATACTTATAGAAACACACCCCCCATTTTCTACAAGCTTTTTAAATCATATTAAAGACTGGGAGTTTCCTGAAACAATATTAATTATAATTAAAACTGAAAAAATATTCAATTGAACATTTATAGACCTATTGAATTATATACTGTTGTTTTTATACATGCATTTTTATTGACGGAGTTGTGAGATGTTGCATAACTTTTAAGTTGGACAAATTCACTTATATTTCATTAACTTGAATATTTTCTTTGGGAAGAAAACTATTTTTGGGGGTTACCTAGCAGGGTTGTGAAGTTACAAAGAGGGTTCCTGAATAGTGGATGATTCATATGAGTTAAATAAAGGGAATGTGAAACAAAGTAGATGAATGAATTCCTAATATCAAATATAATTTTAATAACATTAATTTAAAGTGAAAAAAAGATGAAGTTTGAATATCTTATTGTTGGGTGCTAAAAGAAAGATTTGTTAAAATTTGTCATTTAGTTTTTATCACAGATGTCTCCATGCTATGCAATCCTGTACATAGCATTAATTATGTATATATATATATTCCACTACTATTATTATTTATAGATAAAATAATAATAATAATAATAATTATTATTATTATTATTATTATTAGTAGTAGTAGTAGTAGTAGTAGTAGTAGTAGTTAGTAGTCGTAGTAGTAGTAGTAGTAGTAGTAGTAATAGTAGAAGTAGTAGTAGCAGTAGCAGCAGCAGTAGCAGTAGTAGTAGTAGTAGTGGTGGTGGTGGTGGTGGTGGGAGGGATAGGGGTAGGGGAAGGAGGGGGAGTGGTAGTAGTAGTAGTAGTAGTCAAAAAGGTTACACAAGTTACATTTGACAACATAATTCTTACATATAAACTGGTTCACAAATGATTTGATCAATGTATTGTGTATGCATTAGCAAACAAGAAGTATTTAAGAAAAAAAAGTCCAACAAAGACCAAGGTGATCACCAATAATATGATTATATACAATTAGATATACTCCAATTAAACTAAAGCAGGAATGCATCCAATTTGTATCAGTTGACTTCAAAACTGGCACAAGGGTCCATGTTAGATATAGTTTTTCTGTTAGTATTTTTATATAAGTTCTAACATATTCCAAGGGACAATGTACTTAGTATGATTTGTGATCTTCATATCTCTTTCATGTATGGTTTGCAATAATAATAATAATAATAATAATAATAATAATAATAATAATAATAATAATAATAATAATAATAATAATAATAATAATAATAATAATAATAATAATAATAATAATAATAATAATAATAATAATAATAATAATAATAGTAATAGTAATAGTAATAATAATAATAATAATAATAATAATAATAATAATAATAATAATAATTTGTAATAACTTCTCTTATTTTAAAATCCTTGTAGTAGATAATTCAGATAAATTTCAGTAGTTTTTTTATAACTTAAAAAAATGATTATATATATTAACTAAGGTTTTATAAATTATATATAATTTAGGAAATCACATCTTGGATTATCAAATAGGTAATAAATTTAATGATGCAGATGAGAAAATAACTAATATAAATAGTAGCGTGATTTCTTTTAACAACAGATATCTTTTTTAATTACATTAATGTATGTGATATATTATAAGTAAACAAACCAAATATTAAAAAAAGAATTTAACAAAACACTTAAATGATTTAATTATGAAGAGAGTAACTTTTCTTATAACTGAAGTCAGTTTGTAGATAATCTGAGGTTTTTTTTCTGTATACAACCAAAAATTTTGACTATTAAAAGATTTTAATTTCTGTGATGAGACAAAGTACAAAGAGTACTGAATGATTACTAAACTTAATATTAATACAGACAACTTTTTGTTAATAATAATTCAATATAAATCTAAATCAAGACCTTAAGCAGATCACTTAAACTTCTGCATTAAGAATTGTTCAGTATAGATTTACACCAATAAGAGATTATGATATGAATGAAATAGTTATTATTCTACCAGCTGTAGAATATCTCCTTTAATCAAATTAAAAATTTGGTCGAATTTAAAAATAATATATAATTAGTCAAAATAAGAGTCATAGATCACATGATCCTATTCTCTTAAGCTTGTAAGTTATAAACAATGAGGATTGCTAATTCCTCAACAAGCTTTGTGATAAATGCTTAGCCAGAGCCAGCATTGCTAAGACTACTAATATATGGTATGCCTGAAGACCTATCAGCTCCATATAGCTATTTGAGTTGGATAGCTGGGTTTGAAGACATGTAGGCATCTGAAAATTTCAGATTTTCCACTCAGTATATAACTTTTAGATAAGTGCTTGGCTTTGGGTTGATATTTTTAGATCTAGTGTCTGAACCTACCCTGGCACCTCTCTGAGGAGTGCCAAAGCACAGAACCATGGTCAGGGGTTGGGGGGGGGGGTTCCTGACAGGGATATTTTAAATGCTGGCTCTGGCTAAGCATTTATAACAAAGCTTGTTGAGGAATTGGCAATTCTCATTGTTTAATATATAAGTATTTCTGATCCATCAGCGCTAACATTGTTTATCATAGGGAAATAATTGTATTTGAATTTTCATGTTTCTCAAAAACTTCTATTGTTTATTAATTATTGCTATGACTTGACAAAGATATTAAATGATCAAAATGTTGGTATATCAATTAATGTGTAAAAAATTTGTTCGTATTAAATTATTTCAGTACTAAGTTTAAAAAACAACAACAAAAAAGAGGAATGCAGTTTATATATTAACATTTTTCATCTAAATTTGAAAATAAAATTTCCAGAATGTTAAACAACCTGTTTTATTATTAAGAATTATTGGAAAATATATTTACAATTTTTCTTATATTTTCATTATTTTACTATGCTGAGAGAAGGAAGGACTTTTGTTAATATGAAAGAAAAAAATGTCATTTTTTTGACAAAAAATAAAAGCAACTTTCCCTCACAGTTGTGATTTACGATTAAAAAAAAAGTTTATATTTTTTTATAAACCATTTAGTGTATTATTAAATAATCATTATTTAAATAACGATTGATTTTTTTATTTAAAATTTATATAAATTTATTTAAACGCACATTGATTACGTAAGTAATATTCATTAAGGCTGTAGCCTCAAGCACATGCGTATAAAAATGCGATAGTAGGGACCTCTACAGGTCTTTAAACCACAAGCTTACTATCGCATTTTTATACGCATGTGCTTGAGGCTACAGCATTAATGAATATTACTTAAAATTTATATATATATTTTCAAATGTCAAATGCGTTGACCGGGAAGCGAACTCGGGTCAGCTGCTTGGAAGGCAGCTATGCTAACCACTAGGCCACCAACGCATTGACTTAAAATTTATATTTATAGTGATAAATTCAAATTAACTGCTTCTTCACCCAGCGTTTTAAAGCGCTTGCATATACTAATATATTATTTGGTGGAATATTACCCAAATATTAAAATCTACTGAACATGTGCACTAAAATATTTATGTATTAGTTAAATTCTAGTTAATTTCCATGTGGAATTTATATATATAAAATTGGTATATATATAATATTACAATTGCTAATGTTATGACCAGGTATCCTTGATCCACAAATGTTCTTGAATTAATTAACAATTGAAAAATGTGGATAAAATATGAAAGAAAATCTAAATCTCATCAGCAAACAGAAATTGATATGCCCTGGCAGCCATTTTAATGCTTTAACATAACTTGATACTGCAAGCTATTGATTATACAATAAACAACTTATCAGCATGATAATAGACTGATTTCTATTGGTCAGGAGTTCATAAGAATCTTGAGCAATGGAAATGACAGAACCGGAACCGTGATTTATGAATCTTATCTCCTGAGTCGGCCTTCTACTACTACGCTAAACTGTTCAGTGTTAATTTTTATTAAATGCTAAAATTTTAAAAACATATTTAAAAATCCCTTTTTTTTTTAATGTTACCAAGTGGCACGTGTTTCGCTAATAGCGCAGTACTCTATTTCCTGAATTTTTAAACCCACTTTCAGAAAATAATAAATCTATATACAAGGAATATTATATCTTTATGAAGTATTATAACTTTATCTGGTAAAAGTTCACTATAACGGTCTATGGTTGTTTGCCCTCTATTGTTTAAAATTTAAACTAAATTGCTTGAGAATCTGACATGTATGTTATTATATTACAAATAAATTAAAATTTAATCAAATGTAAAAGATAATAATAATAAAAAAAACCTTTTGAATGTTGGATTAATTACACGACATTAATTAAAATAATTACTTTTAATTTTTTTGAAAGTTAAGATTTTAAACTGTCTACAACTTAAGAATTTAAAATAAAAAAGTATATGCTACTGTCTTACAATTACAGGAAAATTTATTCAAATGTAAAAGATAATAAAAAAAACATTTACCTTTTTAAATATAATTACGTCCTATACAGACTAGGAAGTTGGAGACTGCTGATGTTATTGTACGCAGCCCAGCCATCTGAAATAATGTGCATACACTGTCTACAACTTAAGAATTTAAAATAACTACATTTATAGCACATGTTGCAAAAAAAAAGACACCTTATGTGTTCAACGGCGCGAATTACACGCATACGTGTACAGTTTTATAGTTACAAAAGATGTATGCTACATGGTTAGTACCTGATAGTGAAATTTTAAGCGTTGTTGCTATTCTGGCAGAAGAATGGAATATGCGCCAGTTATGGGACGGCATACAAACTACGGAATTGGCCATCAAATGGCTTCACGAAGACTCCTTCTAAAGAACTACGCCTTATGCCAACAGTGTGGTGTTCGGTGTGCGCTGGTGAAGTATTCTACAGGCTTAGATGGGTGTAGATGGCAGTGCAGAATATGCCACCTTCGCATCTCAATCAGAAAGGGGTCTTTGTTTTTCCAAAGTCATCTGCCTCTGGGAACAATTACAAGCATCATGTATTTTTGGGCGCATAATATGCCCCAACAACACATTGTGCATGAGACTGGCGTGAGCAAAAGAATTATCATTGACTGGGTGAATTTTTGCCGGGAGGAATGTGCCAAATATTTTGACACAAATACGACAGTTCTCGGTGGATTTGATGACAATGGGGAGCCATTAATCGTCGAAATAGACGAAACCTACTATTTCCACCGAAAATATCACAGGGGGGCTATACGGACAGGTCATTGGGTGTTTGGCGGCATAGAGAGGGCATCAAGAAAGTGCTTCTTGATAGAAGTGGCAGACAGGATGGCTGATACACTGGAGGGTCTGATACAGTGGTTCATTTTACCAGGTACGCACATTATTTCAGATGGCTGGGCTGCGTACAATAACATCAGCAGTCTCAACAATGGTGTGTATTTGTATTCGGTTGTCGTCCATCAGGAAAACTTCGTGGATCCCGAAGACTGAGACATACACACCCAGAATATTGAAAACATGTGGATGAGAGCAAAGTGTAAGCTGAAATTCCAATGTGGCACTAGCAGAGCTTTGTTTTCATCGTACCTGCACGAATTTGCCCTCCGGAGTAGATACAGCAATACCGCTTTTTCTCCAACTTCCTAGTCTGTATAGTAGGACGTAATTATATTTAAAAGGGAAATGTTTTTTTTATTATCTTTTACATTTGAATAAATTTTCATGTAATTGTAAGACAGTAGCATATACTTTTTTATTTTAAATTCTTAAGTTGTAGACAGTTTAAAATCTTAACTTTCAAAGAAATTAAAAGTAATTATTTTAATTAATGTCATGTAATTAATCCAACATTCTAAAGGTTTTTTTTTTTATTATTATCTTTTACATTTGATTAAATTTTAATTTATTTGTAATATAATAACATACATGTCAGATTCTCAAGCAATTTAGTTTAAATTTTAAACAATAGAGGGCAAACAACCATAGACCGTTATAGTGAACTTTTACCCTTTATCTTTCTTATTGCATTGCCAAATCCATGTAATATTGATATCTATATTCTTTATTACTTTATACAATGCTTTTTTACAACCCACCATTGGCAGTAGAAGTTCTGAAGAAGATTGCTGGGGCAATTGAAACTGTCATCAGTGAATTATAAAAAAAAGGGTTTGTGTAAAGTAATAAAAATATAGATAATATTATAAAAAATATTATATAGGATATATGAGCACAGACTTTCACATGATCCACCACTCTCCACACTATCTCATAACACTGATACACTTGAACACAGTCTGTGCTCATATACCCTATATATTACATATATAGACCCAGGTTACTAATAAGCCTGTGTGTTTTTCCGTTATGAAGAATATTGTAATATTAAAGTTATATTTAATACTTTTATAGAACAATATATAAATATTTTAATGATCTCTTTTGTAAATTAAAAAATTATTATTATTATTATTATTATTATTATTATTATTATTATTATTATTATTATTATTATCATCGTCATCATCATTATCTTTCAAAGGACTTTATTCGGGAAAGTAAAAAGGTCACATTATTTATTTTGTCTACATAATATTAATGATTATTAGAAATTCAAATAACAACAATTTTTTGAAAGCAAGAAAAAGTTCACAATTGGATGAGCTGTTTTTCATCTGAGGTGTTGGAATAGTGACAAGTGGTACCTTTTAGTTTTTGCTTTTCATTTCAGATTTATTAATCTTGCGTGTTGATTTCTTTATTATAGGCTTAAAGATAACTTCAAATGAGATCAGGTCTCAATGAAAGGTTTTTGGTTTGTTATTCTCTTGTCTCTTTGACATGTATTGTCCAATTTAGTTTTGAACATGTTAGGATTCCTTCTTGGGCTATTGTTATATATGAATTTACATCTGGTACATCATAAGCCTAGAGGATGAACACTAATCCTGATTTCAGCAAAAAATCCTTTTTTAAATGAGTCATATAGGCTTTTTTTAAGAGTGTGTATATTATTGAATGAATGTTATTGTATTTAACATAAAAAAAGGTGATTCTATGTTTCTGAATTTTTGTGGCAAAGAATGTGTAGATGCTCTACATTTTGGCAGTTTATTTATATTTTAGGAAGTGTTGTATGGGTAGTGAATCAAGGTTAATTTTAAGTAAAAAAAAATCATAATATTTTGGTTCAAATGACCAGAATTTGAATTTATGGAAAAGTTGTTTGTTGGTGATGTTGAATACATTTTTATCATCTTCTTGTATAGGGTGTAAAGGTGAATGAATTTTCCAGTCCTTGAATTGGTTTTGATGTGGTTTGAAATCAAATCTTTTATAGATAATTGTAAGTAGTGTCTTCAGGTATCCTTGAGTAAGAGGTGATTTATCTATGGGAGTGATTTTACTGACTGTTTGTAGATACGAGATGTTTTTTGCACATGTAGAGATTATATTTATTGTTTTTTGGATTCTGAATGGGTGAATTGAGTGAAGCCCTAGATCCTTTTGTGAGTAAATTTGTGAAGTATCTTATGGATATTGAGATTACTTTTTTTCTCCACAAGAGTTTCCTGCAAAATGAATCTATTTGATTAGAAAAGGTTTTGGTGTAAAGTATTGTTGAAGTACAGCATGTGATTTTGGCATGATCAGCATGTTAAAAAGTAATAGGTAGGATTTTGTTATTGAATTGACTATAATTTCTATTTTATTTTTAAGACTATTCTGTATAAGTGACCTCATTGGTGAATGATACAAGGAGAAATGGAATCCAAGAAACGGGTCCAAGAAATGGGTTAGGTTTGTCTTTAAAATGTTTTGTTATACTGCTGGTGTAAATGTACCAGGCATAAGATTTTTCCATGTTAAGGATTAACTTATATTTGTTTATATAGAGAGAGTCTTTAGAAGTTTGGGAATGTTTTTGGTTGGCAAAAAGATTGAGAGATATTCATGTAAACTGTGCATGAGATGATGGTGTTTGGGCAGGGTACATAAATTCCAGATATTTCCTTTTCTATGTTGTTAATTAGCAGGGTTTATGTAGGCAGTTAATAGCAAGGCACTAAGAAGGGATCCTTGTGGGATAGATTGATAAGGATTAATTGGGAGTGAAGTTTTATCAGTCAATGTATATTTCATGGTTTGATATAAGTAGGCCTTTGATACTTAATTTTGTTCTAGAATTTTAAGATTATTTATTGGTATCATGTCGAAGGCTACTTCCATGTCTAGCTGAATAACAATTGGAATTTCATTTTTGTTGTTTTTTACTGTTTCTGTAGTTATTTTGAATAGAATTGCAGTCTGCCCAGTTGATGATTCTTTTTTTGCAAATTGCATTTTTGATCATTTGGGTATAATATATGGCTCTGTTTTGTCTTTGATTACTGATTTTATTATTTTGATCCAAGGGGATGTGGACTGAAATTGATCATAAGTTTGTTATTATGGATTAACCTTTTTTTCCATAAATAGTACAAGAGATATTTGATAGAGTCCCGATATTCTATGTATAGCGTTAGATAGAAAATTTATGTGGTTAGACATATATTGATCTATAAATTTATTAAGATGTGCATATATGAACTTAGGGATTCCATTCATTCCAGGATGGCATGAATCTGGCATTGACTTTATTTTTTGTATAAAATTATTAGAAATAAATTGAATTTCTTCTTCTGGTATGCTGTATGAATGTTCTGGCAGATTGAGAGGAGAATTTATTTGCTCAGCATGAAATCTCCACACATAGTATCTGGTTGTATTTTAATGGTGAATAATACTTGAACTGGAGGGAGGGTGGGTTTTTAAAGTATACTTTTCTCTTTTCTGTTGTTGTGTATTCTTTAAGTTGTTTTGAGATGGTGTGTTTTCTTTACTGCTACAAATCTGGGGCAATCATGGTTAGATTGTGATGTTAAAATGGATTTTTTATAAGGGTCATCCATAAGATTTAGGAGTTTTGTTGAGGATGGTATGTTCCTGGTTAGATGGTTGATATTGAATGATAATATATTAACAAATGCATGCCATGTTTGGACAGAATACATCTGTATATCTTTTGGGAATATATGATGGAAGGAGAATTCTGATGGGTCTTCCAGTAGTGATTATTGATCTGACACTGAAATTAAGATCCACAGTTACCATAACCAATATAGAATATTATTAGAGGCAGTTGGTCAGTATAAAATATTAAAGTACATGGGAGAATAGACTTCTGCTTTCTGGTTTGAAAAGGCTGAATGGCTTATTCATATGATATCCAAAGGTTTTTCTTGAAATAACACATAATGATGGTTTGAAAAAAAATATTTGAAAAAATGAATTTTCATACTAGTTGTATTTAAATATCATTCAATAATAATTAATAGTGTGTGGTCAATGAATTTGAGGCAAGTCTTAAAAATATATTTACAAAATTATTAAAAATGCTTTAATTAAAATTGTCTACTAAATAAAGCAATGAATACAATAGGGAAAAATATGTATTGAATAAAAATATATTTATTAATATATATATAATCAAAATTACCCCAAATTCACAACTCAATCAGACTAGCCAAAAAATACACTTTAAAACAATACCAATGGTTTCACTTCTACAAGCAGACTTCTCAAGTGTGTAAAGAACTACAAAATAAAACATATTTAAACTAAAATTACCCACAATTCCACTTACCTCCTTTATACCCTTAATATTAAAAGACCTTCTAAATAAGTTAATTGTTTCAGAATCATAAATTCTTAATAATAAAGATTCTTTATTTTTTTCTTTTTCTTTTATTTTTGTCAAAGAAGACAACCTTAGCTTCATCAAAATTAATAGTGTATCCTGTATCTTTTTATGGATATATAAAGCAGAACTAAGATATTTATTTTAACACTATTTTTATGTACCTTTATTCTTTCATTTAAGCTTAAACTACTCTGACCTACATATAACTTCTTACAAAAATAAGAGATAATTTACACTAATTTAGGAACAATCTATCAAAAATTTCCTTTGTATTATTTAATAAAAAAGGAAATTTTTGATATAAAGACCATTTCTGGAGTAATGTATATTATCATTTGTTTTTGTAAGAAGTTATATGTAGGTCAGAGTAGTTTGAGCTTAAATTAAAGAATAAAAGTACATAAAAGTAGGGTTATAAATAAAATATCAGTTATGCTTTATATATCCGTGAAAAAGATACAAGTCACATGGAAATGAAATAAAAAGAAAAATTAAAGAATTATTATTAAGAATTTATGACTCTGAAGCAATTAATCTCATTTAGTAAGTCTTTTAATATTAAGGGTGAATGGAGATAAGTGGAATTGTGGATAAAGTTTAGTTTAAATATGTTGTTATTTTGTAGTTCTTTACACTTGAGAAGTCTGCCTGTAGCAATGAAACCATTGGTTGTGTTTTAAAATTTATTTTTTGGCTAATCTGGTTGAGTTGTGAATTTGGGGTAATTTTGATTATTTATTGACGAGTTTAGCTTTATGTTTTTACTGTTTATATATATTTAATATAATGTTATTTTAATGCCTATTTCATTTCTATGCCTGAGGCAGATGGTTTGCCATCTCACCTATCAACCAGCTCTGATAAACTTATCCATATTCAGATTTGGGTTTTGTTTTTAATAAATTAAACTTTTTTGTCATTTATGTAACTGAACTTATGGCCTTCACTTTTTATGCATTTTTTCTGCTGTCATATTTTTGTTCAGCGTATTTGTATTCTATCACCATATTTTAAAAGTAAAATACTTTAGTTTAAGCACATATTTTTTTAATTGATTCTTACATTAATTTAGTATTTTTTTTGGTCAAATATTAATATTTGTTAAACTCTAAATATTGTGTTTGAAATCTTTTTTTAAAAATTTATTATAATAAGCATAGTGCTTTGCTAAAAATTTTAATATTTGCTAATTACTGTTCAATAGACACTAGTAATTTGGATTTTTTTTATCAAATATTAATATTTGCTAAATATTAAATATTGTATTTGAATTTTTTTTCCATTTAACATAATATCTGTAGTGTTTTGATTACGTGAGTAATTTTTTTTTTTTTTTTTGGCATGTTTTTATCTTGGTTTTATTTTGCTGACATAATATCTATAGTATTTTGATTTTAATATTTGTTAATTACCATTTTAATAGATGCTAGTAATTTGATTTTTTTTTATATATTTTTAATCAAATATTAATATTTGCTAAACTCTAAATATTGTTTTTAAAATTTTTATTTTATTTCATTTAACGCAATATTCATGTTTTGATTATGCTAGTAATTTATTTTATGTGGATTTATTGTTTTTTGTTAATTGTAATATTAAAATACTTTGGTTTGTCAAGCATTGGTGGTCGAGAGTTCAGCGACAGCTGCTTTACAAGCAGTTGTCTCGGGTTAGCGGTTCGCTTCCCGGCTGATGCTATGACACATGAAAAAAAAAATACTTTGGTTTAAACACATATTTTTTATTAATTTTTACATTTAATCATGCATTTTTTTGTTGTTGTTGTTGCTATACATATATTAAACACATGTTTGTATTTTGCTGCCATATTTTAAAAATAAAATAGTTTAAACACGTGGGTTTTTTTTTTTTAAATTCTTATATTATAACAAAATTATAAGCGTGTTGAGGCGCTGGAAAGAAAAGCTATAATAAATACTTATATCAATCAATAAAATAATTAACAGCTGAGTACTTTTGACGCGTTTTGCCTCATATTCATAATTTAATAATTTGTTGTTGTTGTTTTTTGTTTGTTTGTTTTTGTCAAATATTAATATTTACTAAACTCTACATATTGTTTGTGAAATTTTTATTATTTTACATTTAACATAATATCTGACGTGTTTTACTTATGCTAATATTTTTTTATCTTAGTGTAGTCATTTATTTTCCTGCCATACATTAACATAATATCTGTACTGTTTTCATTTCAATATTTGCTAAGAATTGTTTTAGTAGACATTGTTCATTTGTTTTGGGGTTTTTTTTATTATCAAATATTGATGTTCGCTGAACTCTACATATTGTTTTTAAATTATTATTTTCATTTAACATAATATCCATAATGTTTTGATTTTGTTAGTAATTTTTTATTATGTTTTATCTTGGTTTATTATTTTATTTTGATTTTAATATTTCCTAATTACCATTTTAGTAGATGTTAGTAATTTATTTTTATCTTGGTTTAGTAATTTATTTTTTCACTGTACATTGGATAAGTAGTTTTTTTTTTCATATGTCAAAGCATCGGCAGGGAAGCGAACCCGCAAACCCGGTACAACTGCTTGTAAGGTTGTTGTGCTGATCACTGGACCACCGATGCTTGATTGGATAAGTAGTTGTACTTGATTTTATGCTACTTTAGTATTTCATTTTGGAGATAAAACATAGGAAATAATTGTATAGCTATGTCTATGATATTTGTCCCTCCCTTGATGAAAATTGATTTTTTTATTAGTCCGGACAAAATATCTGGAACAGCTTGTTGCCGCAATTGAAGTAATGTCAACAGTTGATTATTATGTGGTCATGGTAGTGACGTATATCTATCAAAAATGACATAGAGCTTACTAAATGACACGGATTTTTTTTTAAATCTATGTTGCTTTCTATAGTATTTAATTTTTTTTCTTTAGCAAATACTGCTAAAATTCCATGTATTCTAATTATTATACAAAAACATCATTAATTATTTATTAAACTTTTTATATTTAGTTTTAGTTATGTTTTTGGTATTTAGTTTTTTACAATATCATTTTTTTTTTTAGACAAAAGTGCACGTTTTTTATATTTGTAAATATTTTATGTTGTGGGTACTTTTTTGTTATTATTTTTAATTATACTCTTTCTGATTAATTTAATACAGTTATTTTAAAGAGTTTGAGACCGTCATTATTTAATTTTTTTAATGTTTTTTTTTAATTTTTTATTAAGAAATAAGAAGTTACATCATGATCTTGAATCATGTTATATTCATTGTTAGTTACATTATAAATTTTGCATTGGTACAAGTAGACTCTGCGGTGTTAGCCCTTCGTTTGGAATGAAATGATGCGCCCAGGTATCTTCGTGCAATCTTTCGGGCGCCAGAAGACGGTCTCTCCTTTTCATTCTTCCCATAGTGTTCCGGTAAATTGTCCAAGTATTGAGGTTGGACTGCTTGAAGACCGCCATCCTAATGATTGCAAAGACAAACGGTCTTAAGTGCTTCTTTAATGAAAGAACGTCCCTACTGTTTGGTAATACATTTGACACTATCATGACCCGCATCTGACCCATATAGGGACAGGAGTGGAAGAGGTGTTGTAACTTTTCCTATTGAGACCTGCAGAGGCTACATTGAATGTTTAGCCGCTGGAAGCCTCTTTGTGTCACTAAAAAATGGTTTGTGGGTAGAGAGGTCAAGTTGTATTTTAATATGAAATCAATATATTTGGGTTCGAAGACTCAATGTCTCGACCTCTTGATGATTTGCTCTAAACATATAATTTTGCTCTTTTTATTTAAATAGCAAATTTATTTTTTTTATAGCTATAATCATTATTAAAATGAGAATTTATTAGAATTATTTTAATTCTATATATATACACACACACTTTCGTTTCTATGAATTTATTTAATTTTTTTTTTAAATATTTCTGTTTTCAGATAATTAATTACTGTATTGACATTGTTATAAAAAATAGTTAATAGCTTTTTTAATAATGTTGAAAACTAAGAGATGAATGAAAATGTCAATACAATACAATTCGGAATGATGGGATTTATTTGATAGAAATTTATTGTCCATAATAATAAGTTTATTTAGATCAATTAATATTTATTGAAGGCCAGCTGTTAGTGAAGTCATGAAAGTTGAACTAAACAAGCTGATTGCCACAACTTCATTTAACTGAAAAAAACACATGACCTACAACTCTCAGTGCGATCTTATATTGCTGACCCACCTGATCACACACATGTTGAAAAGATAAATAATCACCAATATACGTATTTCGTGCTAAACCAGAACTCATCAGTTGGTCCAGATTACCATCTCCACACATATATACAATCATTACTCAGCTTTATATTAAGATAGCCAATCTTTATACCTTAATGGAAAGGCTTCAAACTACTAAGGAGATTATAATGTGGACCAACTGATGAGTGCTGGTTTAGCATGAAATACGCGTCTTGGTGATTGTTTATCTTTTCAACATGTGTGTGATCAGGTGGGTCAGCAATATAAGATGGCACTGAGAGTTATAGGTCGTGTGAAGGTTTGGGTTCGAATCCCGCATATATTACATATATAAATGCAGGCGTAAGCCTGTACATTGTATTAACTGAACAAAATAAGATATCTGTGATTGTTTATCTTTTCAACATGTGTGCGATCAGGTGGGTCAGCAATATAAGATGGCACTGAGAGTTATAGGTCTTGTGAAGGTTTGGGTTCGAATCCCGCATATATTACATATATAAATGCAGGTGTAAACCTGTACATGGTATTAACTGAACAAAATAAGATATCTTGTTTGTTATTATCTTACTTTCTTCCGCTAGTGATAGATCTTGGAATCTTCAGCTTGTGTTAGGACACTATTACAAGTAAACTAAACTAGTAAGAATAAGACGGATAATGCAGAAGAAATCAATTAAAGAATTTAAATTATATAGAGTGCATTTGCCAGATTTAGTATTAAAGAAAACATAATATATGCTTAAAAAGGAAAGAAAATCTTTAATCAGAGTGGTCTTAATTTAAATCATGGGTTTGGAATTTTAAAATGAAACTAAGATTGCAAGAGACACAAAAAGCATTTTGAAATAAGTACAATGGAAATAGTGAGGAAAAAAAATGAATATATTCATTTTGCACTTATAGTACTGACATTAAGATTAAAAAGCTTAAATGGAGATGGATTAGGACAGTAGCAGGAAAAATTATAACTAATAAGCTAGAACATTTTTTAACTAGATACCAAAAAATAGTAATCTTTAAAAAAGGTATATATATATTGATATAAAATATGAAGTAAGGGCATTTTTATGGAGAAACGTTGAAGAGTGGTTTGACTCATCAGATGCTTTCAGTGATTGATAATATGAACTATTATATTAATACATTTTTCTTCTTTCTTTCTTCTTTTTTACTTTCTTTCTTTCCTTCCTTCCTTCATTTCTTTCTTTCTTCCTTTTTTTCTTTCTTTTCCTCGTTTTTCCTTCCTTTCTTCCTTTCTTTTTTCTTTTTCCTTCATTCCTTCCTTTCCTTTCTTTATTTCTTTTTTTCTTTCTTTTTTCTTTCCTTCTTTCTTTCATTCCTTCTTTCTTTTTTTCTTTTTTCGTCCTTCCTTTCTTCCTTTCTTCTTTTCTTTCTTTTCTTCCTCTCTTTCCTTTCTTTCTTTCTTTTTTCCTTTCTTACTTTCCTTCCTTTTTTCCTTTCTTTCTTCTTTCCTTTCTTTCTTTTTTTCTTTCCTTTCTTTCTTTCTTTCTTCTTTCCTTCCTTCTTCCTTCCTTCTTTCCTTCTTTCTTTCCTTCCTTCTTTCCTTTTTTCTTTTCTTCTTTCTTTCATTCTTTCTTTCCTTCTTTCTTTTTTCCTTCCTTCTTTCTTTCTTTTACAGTTTGCCACAGTTATATTAATAGTAAATTATTAAATTCTAATAAAGCTTTCTAATTTTTAAAATACAATAAAATCTTAATATATTATGAAAATGACTCCACTCACACATAATGTTAATGAATTCTGAAAGTTATATGGCTTTATTATGTTTCCACATAACTTTTACGGCTGCTCTATGTCCAATTTCTCAAAACTGCTTCCTTATTGTTGTTGTTGTTGTTATTGCTGTATATAAGGAAAAAATATAGAAATGGAAATATTAATTTTAGCATACTTTTAAACAAGCTTAAATTATTAAAAGTATATGATAGTTTCTGTATTTTGGGGAAATAAAATCTTTTTTTTAATGTTTTATTTATTTTTAATCTTTATTCTATGTATTAAGTTATAGTTAGTAATCTTTTATGTTTAATCCTATGAATTTTGCTAAATTAACTTTCCCAAACAAAACTCATTGTAAGTTGTCAAGCGTTGTTAGTCGAGAGGTGAGCGCAATCGCCTTGCAAGCAAGCAGTTGTTTGCAGACGGTTGTTGCGAGTTCGCATCCCGGCCGATGCTATGACATATGAAGAAAAAAAACTCATTGCAAGTTTGCTACAAAAGTATTTAATTCTGATGATCAGTTGACAAGATTTTTCTCTAACTGTTCGTATTTTTTTAAAAATATTGTCAAATTTAAATAAATATTAAGATAAAAGAATCATAGAACTGAGTTATTTTATGTGATTAAAAAAATGATATTATATGAAAATAAGTATTTTTGAAGTAATATTTATTTATTACTTCAAATTAGATTCTTATCAAAGTTGCACGTGATAAAATTAATCAACAAGAATCACGTTAAATATTTTAGTCAATTTACAATATTTATTACCTCATTACGAAGATGATATCAATATTAAAATAAAAGATAAATTGCATTCTTCCAATTTTCAAACATGCCCTGATTAAAAATGAATATTTATTTGCTCCGATTAACATTTAAAATGTAAGCCATATATGGACAAAATAAATTTTGTAAATAAGTGTTGTATTCAAAAGTTATGGATACAATTAATCTCTATAATTCAATTATTATTCATTTTCTTTTTTGCTGAGCCAACATAATATCTTGTAAAATGAAGATACAGGAACAGATCATACAGGTTTTTAAAATAATATTTAGCTTTATTGTTGCATAGCATGTTTTCATTTTATTTTTACTATATCATATTCCTAACATATAGTGGTATGGTTAAATGGTTGTTTATAATCACACCACTATATGCCACGGATATGGTATAGTAAAAATATGTTGAAAGCATGCTAGGCAGTAATAAAGCTAAACATTATTTTTTAAAAAATATCTTTTCTGTGTGTATTTTTATTTTACCAGAAATTAATCACTGTGTTTAACCAATATTTAATGAATTAATTACATTACATATCTTTCCATTGCAATTATGCATTCATTGACTTTTGAAAGCACAAATGATGAAAATGTAAGCTGGGAAAGAGGAGTAGACTTATGAAAAATTAATATGAATAGGAAATAGTTTAGAGAAAAAAATATATGAGAACATTAAGAACAAGAACCTTGGATACCAAGAAAAGGAGATGAAAATGGGATAACCATCTGAACTATAGAGAGAATATATAACATTTACTTTTAGGATATAGAAAGTTGAAAGAGGAACAGTATAATTTGTTTAAAGAGTAGTTAAACATAAAGACAAGAAAGATGCAAGAAATATAAATTTTTGGATCTTTTTTTCTTTAGGCCTGTATGACTAGAACAAAGTTTATGATGAATAATAATGTGAACTAATGAAATATGTACTCTTATTCTTCTCTTTTACTTTCTTTGCACATCTTTATATATATATATATATTGCTTATAATAACTTCTTTCATATACACTTCAATGCAAACAAATTTTCTTAAAAAAACATTTATTTTCCTTACAGTTTTGACTGTCCAGCAGTCTTCATCAGAACCTTTTTCTAACCTCAGCAGAAGTGGTTTGAAAAAGACTCTGATGAAGACTGCTGGACAGTCAAAACTGTAAGGAAAATAAGTATTTTTAAGCAAATTTGTTTGCATTGAAGTATATATGAAAGAAGTTATTATAAGCAATATATATATTAACTAATGAAATTGTTTTTATTAAAGTGGGATATGAAATGAAAAGAGAATGTGTTGTGCTGACAGAATGATTTGGTAACTAGATTGGAAGAGGAAAATGTGTAGAAAGAAATGGGTATATTTATGGTAATATAAAAAAGTTTCAGAGAGAGACTGTTTAACATGGCTAACAGACTTCATGACATATTTTTATAAGGGGATGCTATTTTATATGACATACTACACTATGCATATGACTATTACATTTTTATAAGCATATAATAAATTTGATTTTGATTTTTATATTTTTTTATTTTATTTGATTAGATTTTGTTCTTATTTAGTTAAATGTTTCAATGTTTAATTACGAAAATTTGATTTGGAAGTCACCTTTATTTTTACAGTAATTTTATTTTGAGTAAAAAATAATAAATGTGAGTGAACTAAAGCAAAGCAAGTTATAGGAAGTTTTCAAAATTATTAGGTTAAGATATAGGGTTTACATAATGTAAAGGCAAAGCTTTGATGAAAGTACAACTTTGAAATAAATCCTAAATTACTGTTAGCTCGAAAAAAAGAAAGAAAAGTTCTACATCAATTTCACCATTGTTAATGCTTGAAGATTGCTGAGTTTGCTCTAGAATTTTTGATTTACAGGTATATATATTGAAACAGACACTCTGTTTCACGTATATATTTTAAGATTTATTTTTCCTTTCCACCTAAAGTGATTGATTGAAGGAAAACAGACATATATGAAAAAGACCAACTTTTCTATAAATCTTATTTTTTTAAAAAGCAAAATATTTAAATTTAAAAGAAAATTATTATTTTAAATAATAATTAAGAGTTAAAAGAATTGAAAAAAAAAGATAAATCATTATTGATTTTTATAATTTTTAAATCATGAAATAAATACTTTTCTAAACACTTAAAACAGGCATTTATTAAAATATATTTTGAAACGGTGTTGTTGTACAAAGTATATTAATCACTTGAGGCAAATATATAAAATTGGAAAACATGGCATAATCTACTTAATCCCTCACCTGTTTGACACTAAAACTAAATGATCCAATTATCAAGAAGAGAAAAGCACTCAGGCTTAAATGAAAGCTGTGTGACAAATCAGATAGAGTGGAGTCATACTGGATTAATCCAGAGAATTGATCAGGGTATAAATAGTGGAGTTTGAGGTTCACAAAAAAGTTCTATCCATGTGTTGTTTAGCTGTTTAGTTGCCAATTGATTTTAGTGTAGAGTCACCTTTGGAATATTATATTTACAGCCACACAGCTTATCCCAGCTGAGAAATCTAGTTTTTACTAAGTATGAACCCTACAGTTGTTGGATGTTGAAAAGAAAAGTATTAATATGGAAATCATAAGGATGATAGGCTAAGTCAGTAAGAGCTTTCTCTATCTACCACCATGAATCGCCAAGCATGCCTGGGTGAATACCAATGGAAATTAAATAATGCCATTCAGCTTAAATAAACCACCCCCTTTTTGAAATGCAATAGTAACCAGTAGTGGATGAACACACTGGATAAAAATGAAGGTAACTATTTTATGAAATATTAAATACTTTTATGTTCATAATAAAAAAAACATTTTTCTTAAAATAAATCATAAATGATTATATTTTTATATGCAAATACGTTTCTGTGAGGATAAATCCTAAATGCTTATAATACATATTTATATATCAAATATGTCTGTGTGGATAAAGAATTAATACTTATATGTTTATAATCAAAATACATATTTCTTGAAATAAATCATAAATGATTATATTTTTAAATGCAAATATGTTTTATTGGAGATAAATCATAAATACTTAGATGTCTATAATCAAAATGCATCTTTAATGAAATGAATCATAAATAATTATATTTTAATAAACAAAATACATCTGCACTAGTATAAATCATATATATCACATTTATCAATCTGAATAAAATATAAATGCTATATAATTGAAATATGTCTCTAGTTGATGGAATAATAAATGCTATGTACAAAACATAGTTATACCTGGAAGAATTAGAAAGGCTTAATAAAATAATACACATCTTTAAAAGAAGGAATTTCAAATGTTTATAAGAAAAACACAGTTGTACATGGATCAAGGAATAATATTTGCATCACAACTAAAAAAATTAAAGGACACCACAGATAAATACATCACCAATGAGGAGTAACTGATCAATGGAACCCAATAAAATATAAGCTTATCAGAAAATGGATTCTAAAAATGAACTATGTCAAAACTGAACTAATGATAAACTTTATGGGCTTATTGTCTAAAATAACCATGGAGAAACTGATGATCTTAACAAATGTTATGAAATAAATTTATTGTTATATAAAATCAATCCAATTGTTCATATTGCAACATTTGTCATTCATTGCACTTGTTCATGAGAATCTCATGCCTTCTGAGCTATGTCCAGTGTAATTAGACCTAGGTAAGTCAGGTTGTAGTGAGATGGAACTCTAGTGGCACCATTTGGGAAACTAAACACATAAATTTCTAGGTGTTTCCAGTCTCTATGGTGCTACATCCTCTGATGAGCAGGAAATATTATTGTCAGGGGGGTGACATATTTATTGGAGAATGCCAATTGATGGTTCTTTCCTACAATATGCTCATCAGGAAATAGTTACAGCCAAGGTAAAGTGGTTGTATGGGGATCTGGTTACAATATATAAACTTTAAATTAAACAGTGCAATGTACATGTAAACAAAAGGTGTATAGCACACTCCTCCAGTTATAACTTAAAAGCACTCTAAATGTTGAACAAAGGAATCAAATCTTATTCAATTATTACAATCAAGGTGTTAAAAGTGAAATGCTGTCTCCAGCCTTGTATAATTAATTATGAGTTTAATAACTCTTAAGTGCATGCATACTCCATCTAGTTCATAAATTAATTTCATTCTGAATTACCAACAGTGTTGACAAAAATATGCTTTTAAGACATAGGCAGGGCAGGGTGATTAGCTCCATGTGTTTATACTTATATATATTAATTCTGCTAAATCACTTTAGCAAATCTTTTTATTCCAAGTATTTATATCACATGTAGTCTTTTAGCATCTCTTAAAATAAAATTTTTGTTTGTTGTTGTTTATTTCCGGGTTTTTTTAAGAATGTAGCTGTATATTATTTATTGTTATTGTTATTATTTATTATTGTTGTTATTTGTGGGGCCGGGGAGCTTTTAAGAATAAAGTTTTCTTGTTTTAATAGAACTGTAATATCCTCATTGGGAGGGACTACTGGATTATTTTTAATTGTTAATAACTGTATTTCAACCTTATAAAATTAGGTTGATTTGAATAACAGAGATAATTTGTGAAATTTAAAAAAGAGCTAAGTTGGAAAACTCCACAGTAGCTGAAAATTTGGTTATCATAGAACAAAAACTTTAATTAGTGCAGTAGTCTAATCTGGTATTATATAGTCTCCTTCAATTTCCAATTTTAAAAGTGTCTCCTGTTACTTTCATTAATCATGAAAGATAAAGAATTTGTTATCTGTCATCTTTCACATAATTTTTGCCTGCCTATTCATAAATGTGTAATCCACAGAATAATTCAAAAAATATGCTAAGCAAAGTAACTGTCTTGCGGATCAATTTTTTTTTAAAATAAGGTTCGAACTTAGAATTAACAAAGTGTTAAATTAAAATCTAATGCTATGGAAAAAGAAATTTTATTTAAATTAAAAGACCTTTAATAAAATGAATAATAAGATTGTTTACATATATTAAAGTTAACATTAATATATAGTTAATAAATTTTTGAAGATGTTATCTTCTTTTAAATATGTATTAATTTTTTTAATATTTTTTCTTAAATAATAATGTTTCTTCCTTTGGAAGCATTAAAGCAAATATAATGTAAAATTGCAAATATTTTTTATAACTTTAATATCAATTAATTGATATTTTTCTAATCTACATTGATATAATAATAATAATAATAATAATAATAATAATAATAATAATAATAATAATAATAATAATAATAATAATAATAATGATGATGATGATGATGATGATGATGATGATGATGACGACGACGATGAGGACGACGACGATGAGGAGGAAGAAGAAGAGAAGAAAGCTTTATATTGTATATAAGCATATCTAGGAGCTCATAAATTAAATGCAAGCTAATTAAATGAATTATCTCTGATATGGTTACATATGTGAGTAAATGTATATATATTTTTTTACATGTTGGATTCATCCCTAGGTATTATACTAGTTGTAAATGTAAATAAATTTTGTATTATTTTCTAAGTATCTCTTTTTCTCTCTCATTTCAAATCTAGGTACACATTGCTAACACACACACACACTGTAACACATTGCCATGTTCTCTTTTGAGCTAGTAGTGGGTAAATGGTAGAGCTAATATCTAAAAAGCTAGGAAGAATTTGAACTCAACCTATAGATGTTTCTCTTTTTAGAGTTGGTGCCTAATCTGCAGTATGCCAGATCTTTCTTTAAAATAATAAATATCCATCTGGAATGGCAAGGTATATATGATCTCTGTGCATAGACATTGTGGATGGGAATAATGGACATGAAATATTACTAAATACTCAGTCTGATCATCATCAGTTAGGATATTAAGTTTTAAAAAAATGATTTGTTATTCCTGACAACTATTTACCTCAGAGTTTAATTCCTCATACAATTTGATAAAAAATTGTATATGTTTGAAAAAGAGGAGCAAAACTGTAGGCTCATTTATAAATTACATAAATATTGAATTAAAACATAGCTCAATGTATATGTAAACAAAGGGAGCAAATCACTCTTCCCCAGGATATTGCTTAAAAGCTCTCTAAATGTTTGACAGAGGATTAAGAATAGAATGAATCCAATGAATCTACCTATTCTTGGTAGTTCTGATGTGTATAAGCTTTAATTTTTTCAACCAGATGGAATATGGCACTTAAGAGTTATTAAATCATAATTAACTATATAAGACTGAAACCGCTATTAACTTATAATGCTTTGATTGTAATAATTAAGCAATATTTAATATTAAAACAGGTAAAATTCTCCATACAGTAGTGCCACTCAGTGCAAGCTAGAGTACTCAAGGGATGCCAGAAGGCTTGTGCATAAAATCCCTATCTAGTGCCTACTCATCCAATATCCACAGACTAGTTTCTAGCTTGTGGCTTTCATCAGTGATGTTTAGTGGTTTAAAGACTTAATATGTAAATATTAAATTAAATGTTGAATTAAATATTAAATCTTGTTTAATTATTACAAACAATGTGTTAGAAGTGAGTTGCTGCCTTCAGTCTTGCCTAGTGAATTTTGAGTTTAATAACTCTTAAATCCATATTCCATCTGGTGGATTTAACCCTAGTATTTTTTTCCTATATGTCACAGCATTGACTGGGAAGTGAACCTGGGCCAGCTGCTTGGAAGGCGTCTATGCTAACCACTAGGCCACCAACACTGGACAAACCTAGTATTTTTAAATATAAAAGATTCCAGTTTGATCATAAAAATGTTGGCATAATTTGACTACTTTTGTAATCATTTCAAGTACCTTCTATATGTAAATAATATATAAAATTGAAAATGAAAAAGTTATTTCTTAAGATTAATTATATTAATCCAGTAATAGTTGTAACATGGTGGTGAACATAGATTCCATCATTATGAGATATATAGTGATGTAATATCTAAAGTTATTAAAAACATGGGTAGTTCTGTTTTCGTGTTTTTCAAAATTGTTTGGTTTTTGTTCACATATCAGTTGTCTTGATATTGATTGAAAATGATGATGATTGTGTTATGTATTTTTCCATTAAGAAAGGCAAAAAATAAAAGAAATGTATATTTTTAGGTTGCTGTGTGTGATGTGATTAATAATTTTAAAACAAATATAAAAATAATTTATTAGAAAAATTGCTTGTAAAAAAATATTTTTGTTTTCTTAAAATATGTACAAGTAAGTAACATTATGCAGTTTCTTAAAATCGCATTGTGATTTTCTCAGATTTTCATTTGAGCTTCCATTCACCAATGTAAGTGTAAAGCATTTTTATAGTTTATTCCACAATAACATAGTATTAAAACAAGTAAAAACTCTCCATATAGTAGTGCCACTCAGTGCAAACCAAAGTAATCAATGAATGCCAGAAGGCTTGTGCATAAACTCCCAACCTATTGCCTACTCATCCAATATCCCAAGACTAGTTTTTGGCTTATGGCTTTCATTAGTGAGGAGCCATGGATCTGAGAGCACTGCACCTAGATCTTAGTGGTTTAATGACATAGTATAAGATCTTTGTTGAATTTTTGTATTTAATTTCATAATTATTTAGCTTCATATCCACAGGGATTACTTTAATGAAGAATCAGATATCAAAGTATTTATTTAAAGGATAACAAATTATTATTGATTATTTTATTGTCAATTTTTCAGTGAAAGTTTAGAATTAATCAAAAATGTTAAAACTTTGCCTAACTTATAATGAATTTATAATTATTATAAATGAATGCTATTTAATTAGCATATCATAGTAATTTGAATAAAATATTTTATTTGTATAATTTTTATTACCTGTGATAATTTAAATAACTGTTAAGTTCACTAAAATGTCATATCTTTATTTATCCCATATATACATTTTTATTACATGATTTTATTTAATGTAGAATCTCTATATGTTTATTTCAATTAAAGACTTTTATTGAAGTTAGAACAAAATTTTAAAATTTAGATTTATATTCAATATCATTTATTTAAATTAAATATACTTCTTATAAATCATGAGCAATGTGATATGGGTTGATAATATTTTAGGTAGTTGACCTACTTTTTTAGATAAGGACTACTGAATGGAGGTAATTTTGAATATTTTGATATTTAAAAAGTCGTTCTTAGAACTTTAATATGTTTTAAGTAAATCATGTGAGAGGGCATAGATGTAGAGATTTTTGGTTTCAGTTGAAAGCTTGAGTAAAGTTGTAACGTATTAAAATCAAGATTTAATAGATTTAAATTCAACATAATTGATTCAAATTTGATACATTAGATAGAAAGCACTTTCAATGCAATATTACACTAAAAGATTTTAGGTGAGTAATCTACTTTGTTAAATGTGGGTCACTGGGTGGAGAAAAATTTTAATATTTTGATATCAAATTTAAAGTCCCTTTTAACACTTCAATATTTTTAAATCGTGTGTGCAATTTTATTGGTTTCAATTGAAAGCTTGATTTAAGTTAATATAAATATAGTTTACAATATAGCTTTATTAAACATTTACAAAAAATCTACTTTTCCCATAAATATAAAAAATATCAATGGATTTATGTGAAAAGGTGAAAATTATTTTTAGATAATTAATGATTATATTATACACATATATAATAATATACACATATTAAATCTGATATATATATAAGAAGTATGCATATTAACTTATTTATGAAATATTGAGTGATATATATATATATAAATTATAAGTGTCATATTGATTTAAACTAAAATTACGCATATTAAATAAAGTTTGTTCATAATATACCTTTGTTAAGGATTTTTTAAAGAATTAACTTTTCATATGGAAGGAAAGAATGGCAAATACTTTTCAACAGAAAGGCTTTCATATTTTAAGCTACTTAATTATATATATATAATGTACACATACTAAATGTGATGTATATATAAGTGATATACATATCAACTTATTCCAGAAATATCAATTGACATATATATATAAACTATAAGTGTCAAATCATTTAATGCAAAATCATAGTATTAAATAAAGTTCATTTGCAATATAGTTTTGATAAGCATTTTTTAAAAACAATGTCAAACACTTTTTACCTGAAGGGATGTCTTCATACTTTAAGCTACTTAATGATTTATTATACACATATATAATAATGTACACATACTACATCTGATATATAGATAAGAAGTATGCATATTAACTTATTGAAGAAATGATATATTGTAACATTGTCGGCACTAGTCATGTCAATATTACAAGCTCCTTAAGTTTAAATTTAGATTTTTTTAATAATAATGGATAGTTCATTTAGTTTAATATTGTTTTCTTACCAAATAATATGAAAATTCTAGATAATTTAATTATTTTAATGAATTATAAATAGATGTAAAAAAGAGAGAAAAATATCAAATAAATAACTTCTTTCCTTTATCTTCAATAATTTTAACCTTTATCGGTGTTAATTTTAATTCTTGAATATGTATTAAGAGTAAAAAATTTATCTTCAGTAAATTATTTCATAAATTTTAATTCTAACTTTTCAGAGAGATGGAATAACATGAAACCACTACCATAATATTCACCTAAAGTTTGGCTTCACTGTTGATACATCTGTTTCATGGCCACATGGTGGAGCACTATTGCAAACATTCTGGAACCACATTGACAATATATCTCCTTTAATTAAATTCACACCAGAATCAAAACAAACAAAAATTGGCATTCTTAGATGTTCTTGTGACAAGACTCCCTCATAGCAAAATCAAAACTACAGTTTACAGAAAACCCACACATAGAGGAAAAATGCTTAGCATACACATACAATCACATCAAAAGCACAAAATATGGAGTTATACTACCATTACAGAACAGAGCAAAAGATGTTTATTCAAAAAACACTGATTTAAAAAATAAAATATCTATATAGAACAAACATTTATGAAAAATGGTTATCCATCATCTTAGGAAAATCTTAAATAGAGAAAAAGAATGATCAAAAGAAAAAGAATTATTGGTAGTGTAATAGTAGACAAATTAAGGAAAATCTGCAGTTACTATAACATAAGAATAGCTTTTCAGAGCCATACCACACTATGAGGAATTCTAACATCTACAAAGCTTAAATTTGAAATACTGAAAAGCAGAAACTACATCTAAGAAATACCATGTAAATGTGGAAGAATGTATGTTAGTGAGACCTTAAGCCTTATTGAAAAGTAATTACAAAAACATAAATGTATGAAGAGAGGAAACACACATTTAAGGTACCAGGCTGTATATGTACCAATGAACATATGTTCAATTGGGAAAATACAAAAATATTGGATAGAGAAGAAAAAGGTACAAAGAAGAAAATTTAAAGAAGCTTCTCACATAACAATGGTAAAAAAACTCCATAAATTAACTTAGTCTGTCT
The DNA here is from genome assembly GCA_028023455.1 of Epiperipatus broadwayi. Lineage (NCBI taxonomy): Eukaryota > Metazoa > Onychophora > Udeonychophora > Euonychophora > Peripatidae > Epiperipatus > Epiperipatus broadwayi. Next base: position 3,370,512 of record JAQFVV010012407.1, read on the forward strand.
ATACATAATGTATGGATACCACTAATCAACTTTGTTCTTAGGGAGAAATCAGGAGGAACCTCATAGATAAGTATATGAAATTTCTACTGACTTGCCTTTGGCAGGATAGATTACTTGATTAGAGTGTTATCTTAAAATTCGATATTTGAGAATTTAAAGGTTTAGATTTGATCCCTGTGCTAATACTGTCAATTGTCAGGCCAGAAAAACTTCAGTAAGAGAGAATTATTCTTCTCAAAATGTTGTGCACATACTAATCTATGTGCTATTACTGACTGTTAAATGTATTTGAAATATTTAAAATGAAATTTTTCTAAAGACATTCTATAATTATATTTGATAATGGAAATATTCCAATATAGAAATACAACTAAAATACTACCACCACACAACCTTCAGGAAAATAAATAAATAAAGTTTTAAAAGAAAGGAAAACAAAAATTAATTTAAGGATTTGTTAAATTTTGTTTTAAATAGTTAGAGTTGTTTTTTCTTTTCTTCTTATCTTTTTTTAATACTATAGGCAGTGTTTATCTGATTAGTATTATTATATTGATTATTTTGTTTTATTTTTGGAAAAAAATAATTGTACAGGAATTTCAAAACTATGATTGGAATTTTTTTATTAATAAAAAAATAGAGAAATATGTAAATGTTTTGTTTTGTAAAAATAGACCTAATTAGTCAGTGTTTAAATTTTGTCATGTTGGAGACAATGTTGTCATTGGTTGTAGCAAGGGTTGTTCCCAAATTAAAGGTGTGGTGTGGTCATAAAACCTCAGTGCTTTGTGAGAAGCAATCAGTCATGATCCAGCTTCTGAAGAAGACATTATGAAAAAAGCAGTTCCTGATGCAGCAGCTGAAGAAGAGAGAAGTAGAAATTTTATATAAGCTGTTGAAATTTTAACCAAGCTATTAGCACACCATGAGTTTAGTTATAAAAAAATTTCTACAGTAAAAACTATATGCTAAATTTAGCTAAAAGCTCTCATTATCTATCTTCATGTAATAAAGTGTAATGGAGAAGAAAAATATCTCTGAAGTAATCTGCAACCTTGTCTTCACCCAAGAGCATGAGACTTTTTATGTTTTAGTCTGATCTGTAAACTATGGAAAGAAAATGGATAAATTCTTTGCTGTTTTTAACCTGAAAATACTGCATATAAAAAGGGACAAATTAACCTTGTAGATTATGAAGAAACCTTCAAGAAGGAACTTGTTTGAAAAAACTCAAATTATAAATGTAAAGAAAGACCGCAAAGAAATTTAAAACCATGGTTAAAGGTATTTTGGTTTATATGCACATTATATATTTATTCATAGTTAAACGGCTTTTTTATATAAAAGTAATAATTTTATAAAAGCAATAATTGATAATTTTGAATTATTTTATTAATTTAATACATTCCTGTGAAACAAGTTTTTTTTATCAATTTAATTTTTTTTCACAAAATTATAAAAAGTTTTTTTAGAAAATTAAATTTTTTATTAAATTTAAAAATTATTTTTGAAACATGTTTTTCTTTTCATTCATTTATCCTTCCTCCCCCACAAAAAATAATTATATACAAAGGATTAAGCAAATTTAACTTGTAATCTGTAATTGAATTAAAAGTTAATTAATTTAATGTAAATAAAAATCAACTGGATACTTACATTTTTTATGATACTATTTTTTGATAAAATGTATAAATTTAAATTTTTATATTATTATATCATTTTTTATTAATCAGTTAGTGTTAATGTCTTTATTCCTCTAGCTATCTGTTCAATAAATTGACAGTGTGTGACTTGATTTCAATGCAGCTTAGTGTTTTAGGGATTTTTTAATTATCCCAATAAAGTTATTTAATCATAATAAAGTAAATCTATGAATTATTTAAAATTATTTAGAATAAGTTGTTTTATTTATTTATTTTTTGCTCACAGTAACAATCTAGAGTTCTTGCTTCCTGAGCTAGATTAGAACGTAATGGTTAGTTACATAGATGTCGGCATTTTGTTTGTTTGGACATTCAGATAATAATTCTAGATGGTGCAAAGATGTCACCTAAATTAAAATTCATGCACTACATTTTACATTTTATTTTTTATTAGAAATTAAGGTTATAGTTGGCCTATACATTAATGGTATTATATAACCAGAGCATTGATGATGATCAGCTTATTTTGATATTTCAGCATTATTTAATTTTTTTACATTCTGATAGATTAGCACTTAAGTATGTGCAGTCAAATAATTATATATTCTACCTTGGGGTTGGCAGTGATTAGATAATTAGTCTGTCTATATTGGACCCTTTTCAAATCCAGTCACAAGGTTGATTTGATTTTATAATGTTGATTTTGTGATTGTTAGCTGTTCTTGGTTGATTGTATAATGATTAGTTTGGATTTGATTATTCCTCTTTGGTGCTGGGGATGATTATTATAACTTAGTACATGCTGATTCTCTGCTTCTATTTACTGATTATATTTTATATTCACTATTTATTTTATATTTAATTTGATTAGTTATTTTATGGTGATGATTTCCCATATTTTCCATATTCACCTCAAATTCTTCTCACTCCAAACATAAGAGGTATACTTATTAACTTATTGCAGAAATATCAGTTGATGAGTATAAATAAAAACAGTAATTGTCAAATTATTTAAAGTAATCTCATAGTATTAAATAAAGTTTTTTTGCAGTATAATTTTTGTAAGCATTTTTTTTAAAAAAAAGTCAAACACTTTTCATCAGAAAGGATGTTTTTATACTTTAAGTTACCTAATGATTTATTATACACATGTGTAATAATGTACACATACTAAATCTGATATATGCACAAGTGTATATATTTTAACTTATTGGAAAAATATGTATCTTGGTATTAGAGCTGCAATGTAGGTGATATAGGAGGCCTTTTTACACCATATGTAATTTTATAATGACATTAAGTTGAAAGGAAATAAACCCTGCAAGTATATGTGTGGGAATGTGTTTTTATCTTTAACAATGCAATCTTTTTTTTTGTAATACTTGGATATCTTCAGTTATTGTCCAGATTTCTTTCTGCCATACTTAATGATATAAAAGAAATTGCTCTGCTAGGATAAAAACCTAATAAAAATCTCATAATTATTATGTATTTTTTTCTGGTTTTTGTTTGATTTAAGTTGTTTATAAAAAATATATTTATTAGCATTTCTGTTGAAAATTCCAGAATACTCTGCAATCACATGCTACATTTTCAGAAAATGTTTTTTTTTAGTAGAGATCTCCATTTTCTGTAGTAATATTGGTTTATTTCAAGGTGACAATTTCTGTTATATATTACACAGTAAATATCATATGAGTATACTTAAAGTGTCTTTTTAAATATTATTTAAAAACCCAAACCATTTACTGTTTGTTTAGTAACAATTTTTTTGTATAGTGGCATCATTTCATTAAAACTTAAAATCACTTTTTTTGCTTTCAAATGTTGTTCTAAAAAGTTGTTAGTGTCCAACTCATACATATTTGAATGTCTTATTATTTAAAAACCAAAATCATTTACTGTTTGTTTAGTGTATATTTAAACTAACAATTTTTGTGTATAATGCCATCATTTCATTAACATTGCAAATCATATTTTTTTATTTTTTTTATTCCAAATATCATTCTTAAATGTTGTTAGTGTCCAAGTCATATATATTTGAATGTCTTGTTCAAATCATACATTTCTTATTGAAAATTATAAATATGTTTATCATGTTTTTACTTTTAGTTATTTTTAGTCTTGCAACATGGAGCATTTATTAGACCTGCTGTGTCTGTTTCACATTCATATCACTCCCCCTCCTGATAACTTTGTAAATCTTGCCAAAATATCATGGATATGATCTAGTGTACACATTTTTTGCCACAAAAGTCATGTACAAGATCCAAGATTACAAAGTTATCAGAAGATTGATATGAATGTAAACAGGCACAGTAGGTTCAATACATGTTCTGTGTTGCAGTCCTAACACCAAAGTACTGAAAAATGTCTAGTATATATATATATATAAACTATTAATGTCAAATCAATTTAAAGTACAATATGGTTTGACAGTTTTGCTTATTGTCCCAATACTAAAAAGTTAAAAATAAATAGAATTATATATTTTTATAATAAATGTTTTTATTTATTTAATATTTATCACTTTAGGAAACTACAAAAAATGTTTTCTTGTTTATAATTTAACAAAAATGAATATGAAAATAAAAGATTCTTAAAATACAGTTTGTATTTCTATCTTTGAAAAACTATTTTTGGGGGCAGAAGAACAATGATGTATTTTTAACAGGGTTAATTACTATACATTATAAAATTAAGCAACTTTTTTTAGATGAATGTAAATTAAAGTTATATGCCCTAACGGGCATTTGTTTATGATTTATATATATATTGAAACTGAATATATGTGTCCACATATATTTGCTTTATTTTTATGAGGTATATTTGGCTAGAACCATATCTGATGTGGGGCATGAATGGAACTACAGAAAATACATTTCAATATATTTAAATCGTTAATTAAATTCACCTTTTTTGTTTTCACTTTAATTAGTTCATATTATTTCAAGTATTAAATATATATAATAAACAACAGATAATAATGGATAAAATCAGATGTAAAAGAAAATATATTACAAAAAAATTAAGTCATATGTCACATGACCTAATTTAACAAGCTTGCACTACAAATGTTCTATATAGAGCTCACAAGTAAACTCTTAACAAGCTTTGCAGAATATCCCCAACCCCAGACCAGTTTCTGCTACTAGATTCCTCAGTAAAGTACTAGGATATTCAAAACCCAAGACCGGTTTCTGCTACTGATTTCCTCAGTGAGGTGCTAGGATATTCCAACCTCACCTCACTGCTTGAATATCCTATCACCTCCTTGAGGAAGTCAGTAGCAGAAACCAGCCTGGGGTTGAGGATATTCTGCAAAGCTTGTTAAGAGCTTATTTGTGAGCTCTATATACACCCGGGACTCATTTTACGCGATAGATAGGTTCCTCAGAAAACATGCGCAAACAAAATCATGCAAAAATAGACGTAACTTACATTGAAAAATGGGGGATGCGGTCTGTGATTTTTCAAAATTCGCGCAAAAAAAAAATAAGGAAATAAAATATGACTAATAAAAAATTTCAAATTTGAAAAAAATTGATACAAGACAAACTTTTTTTAACTACAATATTTAATTTTATTCAAAATAATATATTTTTATGCATAATTTACAGTACAGTAATTTACATTTTTTTATACACGTTTTAATTATTATCGCTATTTGCCAAAAAAACACGTTCTTTTGCAAACTGAGGAAATACAACTAGCGCCAACTTCACACTCATGTTGTGTCAATGGTTTTCTGGTGACAACTTAAGGTAGTAATTAATCTTTGAGATGATGATTTTATTAATTGTTTATGAAACTAACAACTAAAAATTAAATTCTTATTTTTGTCTTTAATTTTTTAATTTTCAATTCCGTTTAAAAATCAAATTTCACATTACATTTATTTCAAGTCGCCAAGTAATTTTTAAATTGTTAATTACAATTAAAAATATCAGATTTTAATTTTTAATTGCCAAATTTAATTGTGCCCACTGATTATGTTCTTTTTTAAAAAGCAAAAACAGAATGTGATTTAAAATGCAAAATTAACAAGCACAATGTTTGAACAAATTTACATTATAATCTTGTGAAATTTAATGTGTGTATACATAAAATGTGGAAATCATGATTTTAATTTCATTATTGCATAAAATCTTACTATTATAAAGCACTGAAAATATTGAAATCATTAAGATGAAAGTCGAATTCCAATAATGGGCTATTACTTTCAATATAACGTAAGTGCGCGAAATTTATTATTTAAAGTAATAGCACATTATCGGAGTTCGACTTCCGGTGAAACAGGAATCGCGTAACTTCAAAATCATGTTAAATAAGTCCATGTAAAAAGAGACCCAGGTGTATAAGAAAATATATATTTTTAGTTTAGTTAATTAAATTAATTATATTTTTTGTGTTATCATAACTATTTGTTGAATTTTCTGGGAAATTACTACAATATAGATTACAATAGAATGACAGCCTGTTAAGCTAAATTGCGCAGACGCTGTGAGAATATTGTTAATAAATGAATACCTTCGAACAACCACATGATATAGTATTTATATACGAGTAAAAGGAATCCCTCTTACTCCTACAACTCAAATGTTTATATGTGAGCAAATCTACATTTGAGTTGTAGGAGTAAGAGGGATTCCTTTTACTGGTATATAAATACTATATCATGTGGTTGTTCGAAGGTATTCATTTATTAACAATATTCTCACAGCGTCTGCGCAATTTAGCTTAACAGGCTGTCATTCTATTGTAATTATAATCGCACGCAAGACGTTATTCGTACAATATAGATTGAAAAAGTGATATGAATTTGATTTAAATTAGTTTGAATAAAAGAGAATATTATCTTTTATTTCCATTTTGAAATAAAAGCTTTGAATTTTGTTTAGCAGAGTATTTGTTTTGTTTTAAATTTGTTATCTAAGCAAAAATATATTTAATCTTTCATTCTTAACTACTCAATTGTACTTATTGAAATGATAAGTAAACAACGGATGTCCAGAAGAATGAATCCTTTGGGAGAAAGAGGAATAAGAAATTTTAATAAAGATAAGATAAACTTCATAAAATGTTATTATCAGCAAAAATTCTATTAATTTCTTCAAAATATTATAATTAGAGAAATTTCTAGAAAATGTTTAATTGGAGAATCTCCTGAAAATATTTGATTTGATTTTTATATAAAAACTTAGATATCTTTTAAGGTTTCTTACATCTTATCACTTCTGGAAGCTCTGAAGGAAATGTACAGAAGACATATTTCTTCTGACATTTTTTTCTGGAATCTTTACTATATGTTATGGTCCGTGAATTATAAGTTCTTTGAAGTTGATAAGGCAGGTGCTTCTTAATGATATGTATAGCTTTTTAGTAATAGATGGATGGATGGGTCTACATATCATTAAGAAGCACCTGCCTTATCAACTTCAAAGAACTTATAATTCACGGACCATAACATATAGTAAAGATTCCAGAAAAAAATGTCAGAAGAAATATGTCTTCTGTACAGCTTAAGAGTTTTACAGTCTTTAAGTCTCACTAATTAACAATGTTTTTAAATAGAAGTAAAGTGTTCTGTGAACAAAGAAGTTCCATTTGCAAAATTATTTATCAAAAGTATCCTGTGATAATAAGTGAAATAAAATGTTCTGTACGTGAAAGTTCTGTCTATAAAAATTAATGTACTGAAAGAATGAAATAAAGAATAAATTTTTATGAAGCTACACTACCTCTATTTCTAAACATAGCTATGTTCAGACCCCAGACTTTTGCAAATAATCATTTTGAACTATCACCATAAACTATTTTGTGGTAAAATATTGATTTGTTATATATATTTTCTTTAGAAATCTAATAAATATACTTACTTTTATTTCAATAACTGAAATACAGGCTTATTATATACCTGTATCAATATATGTAATATATAGGGTATATGAACACAGACTTTCACACCACCCATCACTCTATCTCGTATCACTGATATACTTGACATATATGTCTGAGCACTTATTGCATACGTGTGTGGAGATGATAATCTGGACCAACTGATGATTGCTGATTTAGTATAAAGTGTGTATATTGGCGATTATTTATCTTTTCGACATATATATGTTCAAGTGTATCAGTGATATGTGAGATAGAGTGGTGGGTGGTGTGAAGTCTATTAATTTTATTTTAGTAATGTCTTAATTCAAAGATCAGTATCATATATATTTTCATGTAATTTTATTTATATGTATATGTATTTTTTTTTCTTTTGTCATTGCTAATATTCAGAATATTTCTCTAACAATTACAATATAGTATATAAATATATATTTTATATCTAACTTGTTGAGCAGTAGAGTGATGTTTGTGCAATTGTACTGTCTCGATAAAATTAACCTTATCATTTTTCTTGTTTTATAATGAATAATTTATAAATTGTTTGAGTGTCACATTCCCCTTGCTATCCTGCTCATAACATATAATCTTATAGTAGTTATATATATATATGAAAAACAAAAACAAGTTATAAATCACGTAACTTGCTATCACTTGCATTTATGATCAATAGATGGAGCTTTACCAAAACCTCCGTACAAGCGTATTTTGTTTACATAAACGTCAAAAGAGTCAGAATTCACTATCTCTTTCATTAGCTTCACCTTCAGATCAGCTGATTTCAAGCTAATTTGCTATCATCAGTGAAGGGTAGGGGCCAGAAACTAGATCTAAACACTAACTCCAAGTGTTTATGCAACAAGTTCCTATCAGTTTGCAAGCATGAATTTTTCAGACACGTAATGTCTTCAAACCCAGCCTAACAAGCCAGATAGCTACATGGGTCTGATATCAATTCAGTTTCACCACATAGTCAAAGCCTCTGCAATATATATATCATTGCAAAAACCTTCAAATGTACCTTTATGAAAAACAAAAACAAGTCATAAATCACGTAACTTGCTATCGCTTGCATTTATGATCAATAGATGGAGCTTTACCAAAATCTCTGTACAAGTGTATTTTGTTTACATAAACATCAAAAGAGTCTGACAAAGGCCACAAGCCAGAAACTAGTCTGGGGATATTGGATGAGTAGGCACTAGATAGGGATTTTATGTACAAGCCTTCTGGCATCTATTGATTACTCTGGTTGGCACAGGGTGGCACTACTGTATGGAAAGTTTTGCCTTGTTTAATAACAATTATGTGCTAGTATAGAATATAATGATCGTGTAGTGTTTAGTGGTTTAATTTGACACTTCCAAGAAAAGGTCTTGAGTAATAAACACCTAATCCTCAGATATTATTCTATCCACTAAATGATTTTTTATGTAATTTGTTAGAAATGTGAAGGCTTGAAAATCAACCACTTGATCCTGACAGAAGAATATGGAATCTTATTTTTTTATAACAGTAATGTCATGATTTTACTCACTGTAATATTCATATTTTGCTGGCTGTAGTTTCTCTTTGTAATTTTCAATGTGTATGCTTGTTGTATATTAACCACACAATCGTGAGATAAAGAGCTTACATATATAATCCCTAGGTTACCCTATCACTAATACAATAAGTCCTCATGTAATAATTTGTTGTTGTTTTTTCATTACATTATGTTTCTTTGTAATATTATTTTAACCACTATGCTGTTAAAGTGTTTTTTTTGTTTTGTTTTGGGTTTTATAATATGGCTCTCACATATTGGGCAGCATGATTTGTAACTAGCTAACCTTGATTAGAACATTGTCCAAATGATATGATAATTTGATGTATAGAGCACATGAAATTAAATAATAAAAATAGTAGAGAAGGTATGGATGACCTCAGAATGGAACCACTGGGCACTCATCAAGATGACAGCAAATTGGAGATCAACTAATAGTATTAATAAATTATAAAAAGAACAGCATTCAAAAATGGATAACAGTATAGATGATATGGTAGAGTCAGACGTAAGTGGCTATGACAATATGATCTAGAATTAGAAATGGAACTATCTGAGGGAAAACATTCAGAAATCTTATTTAATGAATCGTGTAAAGTTATAGACAGTGACTTTATTAAGCAGCAAAAGCATGTAAAGCAGAATATGATAGAACAAATACTTGTCAAGGTTATGCTAAATTTGCTATTAAAACCACAGCAAAGACAATAATAAATGTTGATCTAAATGAAGAAAGATGCAGAGCAAAAGGAACTAAAGTAAGAACAAATATTGATCCAAACTGAAGAAAGATATGCAGAAAGAGCAAATAGGAGAGAAAATGATGAAGGAATTGCAGGATTTGTTAACAGAAGCAAATGAGGAAAGCACACAGAGCCGAGAGAATTAAAATAAGAGCAAAGGATGAAGGAGGCAGAGCAGAGACAAGAGCAAATGTTTCCAAAGTTATGGAGAGTATGAAGCAGAAGCAAGAGCAAATAACAAGTCAAGTTTGAAGAGTGTTATCCAACACCCAGATATGATAGACAAAAATAGAAAAGAGCGATGATAAAAATAGGGACAATAATCAGAAAAATAACATTATCCCTAATAAGGAAGTGGAATATGACAGTTCACATATGGTGATAAGTGAAGGTAATCAAGTTAAATTGAAGAACTTAGAAGATGAAGTTCTCATCATTCCCAATATCAGTGATCCTATATTTAAGGAGGACTTCAATACTGATCCTACTGAAGAATGCAAACAAAACAATGATGAAGAAAAGTTATTAAAAATAAAGATGGAAGAGGAACAAAATGAAGTCGAACTTAAAGAACATTCAAATAAAGATAAAATGGTAAAAGACAAATATTTTGTGATAGAAAAGAAGGCAAATCATGAACCAAAATTATTAAAAAAGTGGCACAAGATTGAGATTGAGAAAGAACAAGTAGTGGAAGATGACCCTAAAAGATGAGAAGAAACAAAATCTGAGACTACCAACTATAGATTAAGTGAAACAAATGAATGTGGTTTGTGTTGCTGATTTAAAATTTGACATAGAACGTACCATAAAAACTAAAACCACCACATGTTATACAATTTTATTGATTTAATTAATGAAGAGATTTGTTTACAGAAGAGATTTGCTTTCTTTACAAAGCAGGCTGATGGTTTCAGCAGTTATTTTGATGATTCTGTGTGTAATGTAACAGTTACTTCCAGAGTTAAAAATTGTCTTCTTGGATTTGAAGAAATTAATGATAACATTTTAGACAACATTGAAGATATAATTCCAAGAATTAAATTTAATCAGCCAAATACTTTGTTGGAATTTCAGTTTGAAAACAAAATTTCCAGCAGCAGTTTCAGGTATGGCAATTGCAATAGAAAAGTGTACCAAGGCACAGTTAGGTGTATCATCCTATGAAATTAATTTTTCTTAGACGCCTCCAGAATACACACATTTTGATTTTATTAAGGCTGTCTCTAAAAGAGATATTATTTCCAAGGTAGAATGAAACTTCTAAAAAGTGAATTAAACGTCAGAGAGTGTAAGAGCAAGTTTGAGCCACCAATATACTGTTGGAGAAAATGGCTAAATTTCAAAATATCATTTCTTTTATCAACAACTCAAAGGAACCTCCAGTCAAAGTGAAGATTGATCAACTCAAATCTCTCATTGCCAGTAAATCGTACCCTCTAGGCAGACCACCATACCCAAGGAGAAATGCTAACAGAATAAACGATTAGTGATTTTTTATTATTTTCCAGATCGATTCCAAAAGTTTGCACCTTTTGGTGATATTTTTTTGGACTTGTCTTCACCAGTATATACGTGTAATCATAAGTATGGACATTTTTTTTTTATTGCTGGGACAATGAAATATAAAGCTAAATATATGTAGCTACATATATTTGCTTCATTTTTAAGAGATATATTTGAATAGAACTATATATGTTGTGTGTGCATGAATAGAGGTACAGAAAATGCATTTCAATATATTTAAATAATTAATTAAATTCACTTTAGTTGTATTTACATTATTTTAAGTGTTAAATATATATAATGAGCAACAAATAATAATAGCTAAAACTGAATGTGTTAAAATATTTTTTTTCTTTTACTTTAGTTAAATTAATTACATTTTTTGTCATCGTAACTATTTGCCCAATTTTCTAGAAAATTATTAAAATGTAAATTAAAAGAATATGAATTTGATTTAAATTAATTTTAATAAAAGAGAATATCTTTTATTTTCGTTTTGAACTAAAAGCTTTTAATTTTGTTATGCAAGGTATTTAGTAAAAATGTCTTTAATCCTTTCATCCTTGTATGAGATTAAAGTAAAACATGTACAAACTACTCAAGCAGATTTATTGAAGTGATAAATAAACAACAGGGTCCAGAAGAATGAATTCTTTAGGGAGGGGATTTTTTTTTTAAATAATGATAGATAAAGCTAGTTAAATTTCATTATCAACAAAAGTTCTGTTAATTTCCTCGATCTCTTTTACTTAGAAAAATGTCTAGAAATCTTTTGTTTCAATTTTACATAAAAACTTGGTAAAATATCTTTTAAGGTTTCTTAAAATCAGTTGCCATTGGAAACTCTTTAGGAAAAACCACAAGTAAAAATGCAGAGATTAGTGGGTAAAAACCAGCTTATCTACTACAATCAGTTGTTCTTCGAAAAACATGTGCAATCATTCTGGCATGAAGATCGACCTATACGTGTATTACTAAAATTCTATCTATTTATTTATCATCATTAAGAAGCATCTGTCTTATCAACTTCAAAGAAACATATAATCTATTTGCCATAACATATTTAAGGATTCCAAAAAGCTACATCAGAAGAAATATTTCTGGTATACAATTTAAGAGTTTTGCAGTCATTAACTCTCACTACTTAAAGTTTATAAATAGAAGTAAAATGCTCTGTGGATAAAGCAGATCCGTCACATGATTACCATTTCTTATGCTTGTGCATAACTGTTATTAAAACAGGCAAAACTCTCCATACAGTAGTTCCACTCAGTGCATCTATTGATTACTCTGGCTTGCACTGAATGGCACTACTGTATGGAGAGTTTTTCCTGTTTTAAAGCAGCTCCATCTGAAAAATAATTCATCAAAAATATCCTGTGGTAACAAGTGAATTAAAATGCTTTATAAGTTAAAGTTTTATCTCTAAACATAAATGCATCGAAAGAATCTTGAAATAAGGAATAATTTCCAGTAAAGCTACATAACCTTCATTTCTAAACATAGCTATGTTAAGATTCCGGTCTTCTCCTGCATGTAAGTGATCAATCATTTTGAACTACCAACATAAACTATTGCATGGTAAAATATCGATATCTTGTATACATTTTCTCCTTTAGAAATATAATACATAAACTTTTATTTTAATGTCTTGATCCCAAGACCATGATCATGTATATTTTCATGCAATCTTATTTTTATAATGTCCATGTAATTTTTTTTCTTTTATTATTGCTAGTACTAGAATATTACTCTAACAATTACAATATAGTATACAAATGTATATTTTATATGTATCTTGTTGAACAGTAGGGTAATCCTGAAGGTTTGTGATGATGGTGTTTTACTTGTATTTTTGTATTGGACTATTTCCATCATCTAATATCACTATTGAATGTTTTTAGAAAAAATTAACTTTATTTAAATATTCCAAATACATTCAACTGTTACAAATAGCACCTCAAACATGTTAGTATATGCACAATGTTTTGAGAGGTATTATTCTCCCCTCTTCTTCAGCTATTGCTGGCCTGACCAGTGACAGTACTAGCATGGGATTTGAACCTGGACCCTCTGATTCTTGAGTAGAGTGTTACCTTAAAATTCAATACTCAAGAATCTAATGGTTGAGTTTCAAATTCCATGCTCATACTGTGACTGGTCAGGCCAGCAACACCTGAAGGAGAGGGAAGGATAATATCTCTCGAAACGTTGTGCATATACTAATCTGTTTGATGTGCTATTATTAACAGTTGAATGTATTTGGAATATTTAAATGAAGTTAATTTTTTCTAAAGACATTCAATATACGTATTGGATGATGGAAATAGTTCAATAAAAAAGTGCAAGTAGGGCAATGTGTGCGCAGTTCCACTCAGTCAATAAAATTAACTCTATCACTTTTGTTATTTTGTAGAGATTGTAATGAATAATTTATAACGTGTTTGATTGTTGTGCTTCCTTCACCATTTTGCTCATAGCATATAATATTTGAGTAATTTTAAATAAAAAAAATTATGTGATTCATTTGTCAGGTTAGGGGTAAAATTTATTGTTTGATTAATAAATGCAAAGAATGGAGTGGAATAAGAAAAATCAGTTGTGAGAATAGATGATATTAATTTTATTAAAATAAAAAAAGTTTTAAGCAATAACAATGTATCCATAATAGGATATTGAATTTTAATAAGTGCATTTAGTCAACTATAATAAATGCTGAAAAATTTAAATTTAGTTAAATTATTCGTAATGGCTACTTGTAAATATAGGGGATTTGAACTCAGACTTTCAAGAACTCATCAACTATCCACACAATCTCATACTACTAATACACATGATCACAAACATGTAGAAAAGATAAATAATCACCAATATATGTATTTCATGCTAAACCAACACTCATCAGTTGGTCCAGATGTGCTGGTTTAGCACAAAATACATATATTGAGGATTATTTTATCTTTTCTACATGTGTGTGGTTATGTGTATCAATGGTATGAGATAGTGTGGATAGTTGACAAGTACTTGAAAGTCTGAGTTCAAATCCCCTATATTTACAATTAGGCTGCAGATATGTGAAGAGTGCCTGTATTTCAAATATTTTCATAATGCTACATGGAACAAATTATATATCTATAAAAATAAAAGAGCGATTGAGTTTTTGTCAATAATCATTGGATGGACGGAGAACTATCTAGATAAATTATTCAATTTAATTATTTTTGGGTACATATCTTTTTATTATTATAGTCAAGAGAGGGCTTTTCATGATAGGTTCACATTTGTATATAGCATACTGGCATTGTTATAAAATGTAAGAAGCCATTTTCATGACTAGCTATTATAAATATTTAATTTTCAGGTCAATTTAATTAAGATTTAATAATAATAGATTGCAAAAATTGTTTTCTAACTAGGCTGTCAATATATTTTTGTATTAATGATTTAAGCAGACATACATTTCTTGCTGTTTACTTTTAATTATATACCCAAAAGGGTACTTTGTTTTGTAGTATGGGTATGTTAAGTCTGGCATACTGTATAAATATATTGACATTTATTACTTGGTTACCATGACAACGTTATGCAAAAAACGTCGATGCCTACCGGAAGGGAATTCGGTAAGTGAAAAACGTCATCGGTTGAATTATACACAAGTACCGAATATTTTAATGAACCTATGCTGAGAAATGTTATAACTTATACACCATCCACAAAGGTATTCATCTAAGAGTGTGATGATTTATATAAGTATTTAGGTAAAAGTATTTTTAGTTATCCTTCCAGAGATAAGTGGAATGTGTGAGATCATGTAAATAATATAATATCACACCTCAAGCATGTAAGGTATCACAAAATGCAAAGTTAATAATGATTTGATAAAGCATGATTAGAGATAATACTAATAGAGAGATTTCAGTATCTACTCATTCTAATTTAGAAAATTAGTTATGTCATTTTCATATAATTAAAATGCAAATTTAGAATCAATATTGACACAGTCAGCAACAGCTGGTATTTAAACCTGGACTGAACCAATAGCAATATTTGTCCATTGACTTGTAAAGAATTACTTAAATATATTATATTCTGTGTTTACTCTGTGTTTAAACATCACAGAATATATTGTATATTTTGTATCTGAGAATCACAGTTGTTATAAATCATCCATCATTTTATACATATAAAAAGTGTACCTCCCTTTTTTTATTTTATGGTAATAAAATTGTATTATATGCATTATCTCAGCATAATGTATTTTTGTCTTTTTTGTATAGTTTTAATTTAGAGGCTCTTGTATCTCCCTGACCTAGAGGGATATAAGAGACAAAGGAATGGCTGTAATCCAGGTGAAGATTGCCATGAAATGAAGGCAATGAGGTTTTTGCTTTGTATTGTTTATGGTGATATTTATATCTTGTTTTAGTAGTTGTCAGTTACGTATATTGTGGCTGCTACATGGCGCTGCAGTATCATCAATAAGGGAATATACATGTAAATGGAAAAATATGGGTGATTTAGTCTGCAAGTTGTGTAAGGAAGACATAGAAAATATTAGGCATCTGTTACTTCAATGTAAATGCTTGGAAGCAGAAAGGGTACAAATAATGAAGTTATGAAAGATTAAATATGAACTAGGTTTGAGAAAAGATAAAGAGGATTTAGTTATGAAGATCATGGAGTTGACAAAGATTATGTTGTGGAAATGGAATGGAGCAGATTATGGAAAAACTTAGGGTGGACAATGGAAAGGAAAGGTAAAGTGGCTAACAGGTTTCTCTGAGCATAGCTGCTGAGAGATTCCTGACTCTGTTTAAGGAGAAGTCACAGTGCATCACATCACTTCACATCACCGAGTTGCCTGCAAGTGAAAAAATTCTGATTTCAATACATTTTAAAGTATACATAAACATATGTGTGAAAAACAAAATAAATATTAATCTGCATGATTATGATAGTCTAAAAGAATTTGGACTTTAGTTGCTGTTTGGCATCAAAATGTAAAAATCTCCATGAAAATGAAAAAAAAAAGGGAAATCTTGCTACATTAACTACATATATTGAGAAATAATGAAATAATTGTAAAAATATTTGAATCAAAAATTTGGGCTTTAAAGAAAAGTTTATATATTTTAATTAAAACAAGTTTGCAGTTAAGTAATAAATTATTGATTTATTTAAAGGGAGAAAAAAAATATTTTTTTACTTAGTAATTTTTTTATTATAAAGATACTACAAAGTTAATAAATCAATAATCACTTTATAAAGAAAAAGTTTGATTTTTAAAATTGCTTAAATTTTATCTATTAAATATGATGCATATATATTACAAATTGTTTGTGTTCAATATATATAAACTGGATTCCAAGAGATTGTAAAAGACCCAGAAAGAGACCACATGTGAGATGGATGGATGAAATAAGAAAATGTGCAGGGGTGATGTGGAGAAGAGAAGCTAAAAATCGGAGAAGATGGATTAAACTGCAGTGGATTGATAATGGTTGATGATGATGATATATATATATATATCTCAATGGGAATACAAAAAGAAAATGGAATCACAAAATTGAATTAGAGAATGTAAAATATCAACACTTTATATATAAGAAAACTGAAACTCAAATATGGTAATAAATTTAAGTCTAAAACATTATTTTCTTACATATTATCTATGGTTTACACTCATAATTTAGTTTACTTTATGTATGTGTATTGTAACGAGAAAAAATAGACTAAACATGAGGGTTATATATTGATGTTTTTATTGAATATAGTAAGATGCAATAAAGAATAAATCACATATTGGAAAATATTGCCCGTAATTGGATTTTGAAGTTATAAAAAATAAATTCTGATGAGTAAATGCCATGTAATATTAAATGGATATCATAAATAAAAGCTATATAACTGAGCATAAATTAAATGCTACAAAAATGTGGTGTAATCATTTTGATAATGAGTTCAGGGCTATCTGAAATCATGAGTGAACTGGTTGTAAATAAAATGTGTGTACTTTAAAGATAACTTTAATTTTTTTTTAGCACCATCCATATAATTTTAAAGAGAATTATGTAGAGTTTACACATGTAGACATACCATATTTTATTATTAGGTAATGGCTGATATAAATATTCTTCAATGCATAAGCTTGTGGTTAAGACCTGTAGAGGTCCCTACCTTCGCATTTTCAACCACACATGCTTTAGGTTTATTGCCTTAGTAAATATTACTTAAGTAATCAATGTGCGTTAAATAAAATTATAATTACAACTTTAAATTATCGTAATAGATTTCTAACTATAAGATCTTTCCATTAACTTGTTGTAAATCAAAAGATTTCACGAGTACTAATGTATAATAGGAATTGTAGACTTAATCAGTGAAGTATTGAATAGCTTCATGCTCTCAGATCTAACCACTTCAGCTTCACCTATTTATGTAGAAAGTAGGTTGAAGTAAAGAAGGGGTTTCCCTTTGGGGTTCCCCTTTTTTCTTCCAATGCGTAAGCTTGTGGTTAAGACCTGTAGAGGTCCCTACCTTCGCATTTTCAACCGCACATGCTTTAGGTTTATTGCCTTAGTATATGTCAATATCACAGATATTATTCTTCAAAACAAAAGATACTTATAAATAGAACTTGTTTATATATATATATGTGTGTGTGTGTGTGTGTGTGTGTGTGTTTAGAAATTCAAAAAATATTTCAACTATTTAATTATTATTTGCCTTAAGTCTATAAGTCAATCTATTTTAACAGTATATAATTTCATTTGGTTTATTATGTAAAGATTAAGTTGATCAAGAAGATATGGAAATCTGTATATGCTTGCACGTAAATTTTATTATTTACTTTTTATTGTGTTTGGCTAAATGTACAGGTTCAGTTCCAAACCAACAGACAAATGATGGTAACTACTTAACAATTAATATGTACAATTTATTAGTTACAAAAAATACACACATGTTAGTTAAACAAACGAATAAATATAGTTTATACAAGTGAATGCTGAGGTAGTCATGCCAAGTAATGGAACTCACTTCCAGTTAAATAACTAGTCTGCCTCATGAGCTCTGGTAAGACTCTTCCAGCTGTATTGGACAGCCTGCCTTGAGTTGGTTTCAGACATAGTAGTTTCCAGTCTCTGTGTGGATTTGTCTCACTGTGTGGACCTGAATGACTAGAGAGAGAGTAAGTACCCTTGCTGATGGCAGAGGGTTTATTGAAGAGCACGTTCAGTTGTTTAGGTTGACAGAGGTAATTGCTCTCTGCTTTGCCTCCAAAAGGCTGGCTATTTAATGGCATATCCCTTACCTTACTGGGTACACTCGGATTTTGTGTGTAAACCCCAGTGAAAGACTTATCCCCATTGGAGAGCGATTGGGTGCTAGCCAATCAGGCAAGGAATCTGGAATAGTTCACTTCTAAAGGCAAGAGAGATATGACACTTTTAGTACTTATATAAACTACATCCTTGTATATATAAATGATACATAGACCTAGATACGGAAGTCATACATATGTATGCACATACAAATTTGATTATTATTTTAAATTAGTCCCAAAATTATAAAATTAAATTATTGCAATAATATAATTATTTTAATGCCTGCATATGGAAAATGTAAATATATTGATTACTATTTCAGAATTTAAAATGTCCACCTATCAAAACTTTAGGCAATACAAGTATTTGAGGACTATTAAATCAAACAAGAATATAAACAAAATAAAAATTTTGCTGAATATATTCTAAAGAAACTTTTCTCAGTGGTGGAATATTTATTCATAAAAAAAAAAACAGATACAGGAAAATAAATGAAATTTCAGGAGCAACATAGTAAGAGGGGAAGGATACATGTAAAAAAGGGAATGGGAAGTGGAGAGGGGAAATGGTGTGTAGTCCAGGCCGGTCAGAAATGCACGTCTTCATGATTGAGTCCTATGACAGAGGCTGCGAAGATGGGAGTTGGAGGATTGCCCAAGTGTCTGTGAAGAGTGGAGGTGGGGCTAGTTTGGTATCTCGGGTTTTGAGAGTGCAAATTAGGTCTAAGAGCTTTTGATTGACTGAATGTGCTCTCTTACATTCTAAAGAAACGTTATTTAACTTTTCATGGTATCTCTTGCAAATTTAAATTGTTCACTCCTTTTGTTCTCTGCCTGCAAATATTTCTATGTTGGATAGTATCAATTTGTTAAAATTGTTTATCTGTTTTTTTAACATAACTCAGTATAATATGAAATACTCTTTTTTTAAAAAACGGTAAATAATTTTTTCTTACATTTTATTTAGCTGTAGAATTCATGTTTTAAATAATATGTTTAATATTGATGTTTTTTTCGTCAGAAGTTTTTTTCCGCTTGAACTTTTCTGTGTATATTATGCTACCAGATGATTGTACATCTCGTGGATTTAGATCAATGTGTTAGATAAAATAATTGGAAACCCTTTTCATATTAGCACTATCATTTCGCTACCATGTAATATAGAAATAAAATAGAACTCTAAGATATGTTAGTCAGAAAGTTAACATTAGTTTCATAAGCCTATAAAAAATTATTATAATTGTCTGAATTTAAAAGAATTAATTATTGATACCTGATTAGCTGGAGCATATACCTTCTAGAATCTAACAATATATAATAGAAGAGAATAGCAGACAAACAAAAGATTCTGAATTTGCATGTTTTTACCATCACTAGATAAAAATAATCTTGTAATTAGCAAAAGAAAACCATCTTCTAGATCGCTTTCCCCCAAATGTAAAATACAGTGATGGAACTGTCATGATTTGGGTGACCCTATCAGAATTTTCTCTTCAGTCATTTGTTACTTGGATGCATAACAGATGCACAATTTTTAAACAGTTTTAGGAAACATATCTATTTGCATAATGACAATGTGTTCAGACAAATCAAGCTGATAATGCTTCAAATATTAGTGATATTCCTTATAAAATACAAAGTTAATAAACAAGGCAAAACTCTCCATACAGTAGTGCCACCCTGTGCCAACCAGAGTAATCAATGGAGAGTTTTGCTTTGTTTAATAACAATTATGTGCTAATATAGGAGATAGTGATCATGTGATGTTTAGTGGTAAAATACAAAGTTTTTGATGCAGTGACTATCATATCATTGGTGGTTCCTTGATAGCTTTTTATCTAACTCTTCTAATGGTAGCCTGACACCAATTTACAAAAATATTATGGATGTTTCTCTCATGATATATAGCTAATCAAATCATGAAAGATTCATCAATATATTTCATAGTTATAAAAAAGATCTCTGAGCTTGTTTTGATGATTGTCAAGAATTAACTTTAAATTGTTTGTAACAAAAAATAAAATAATAATGCTCTCAAACTTATGCATACTTCTACTAAATTATTATTCAAGTTTTATGCTTGTGATAAAATTACTTTCATATGGTAGCATTTATTTCAGAAAAGCATTGAATTTAAAATGTCAGTTTGTTTAGATATTAAAACAGGCAAAACTCACTATATATATTGCCGCACACAGCAAGCTAGAGTAATCAATGGATGGCAGAAGGCTTGGGCATAAAATCCCCATCTAGTGCCTACTCATCCAATATCTCCAGACTAGTTTCTGGCTTATGGCCTTCGTCAGTGAGGAGCCTTGGATCTGAGAGCACTGCATCTAGATGGGGATTTTATGCACAAGCCTTCTGGCATCCATTGATTACTCTAGCTTGCTGTGTGTGTCAATATATATATAGTGAGTTTTGCCTGTTTTAACAACAGTTATACATAAGCATAAGAGGAGGTGGTCATGTGTTGTTTAGATATATTCTGCTTCTGATGAGTACAAAGTACTGTTTTCAATAATGGAATGCTTTGATGTGTCTTAATTACTGAATTATAATTTTGGTTTTTGGTTTTCACTACAGTTCTTTTTGATGCACATTAGTCTCACAGAAAATATTGATTTCAGATCTTAGTTAGCCCTAATAGATTTCATTCATCATTCTTGAGATAGTCTTAAAACATCAAATAGTTTGGCAGTTTTAGACATTTTGTCTCAGTTAATCAAGTGACAATGACTTCTTTAAACTCAAACATGTTTGATATTTTGACTTTGATATTGATAAAATTAATATCAGTATTTTTTAGATATTTATTATCATTATCATTGGAATTCTAATAACAAGATAAAAAATATTATTTTGGTACGTATTTAAATTTATATGCTACATATATAACATTTTTCAATTATTTATCTAAATTTTTTAAAATTAAATACAAGTTTATTATTTGAAAGTAATGTTTTTGAATGTTTTGTGAACAACTGTATATATTATCAAATATTTTTGATTAAAATTGCTAGATTAATCCAGTTCATCAAATTGATTAAACGAACTAAAACTATATGATATTATAATTACATGATTACCATTCTTTATGATTACACAAGCTGTTTTTCACAGAGGCAAAACTCTCCATGCAGTAGCGCCACTTAGTGCAAGCCAGAGTAATCAATGGATGCAGGAAGGTAGGCACTAGATAAGAATTTTATGCACAAATCTTCCTGCATCCATTGATTTCTCTGGCTTGCACTGAGTGGTGCTACTATGTGGAAAGTTTTGTCTCTGATATTGTAATGTTAGTGTAAATAATTATGTAAATGTAAAAATATAATTAATATTTTAGAACCGGTTAAAAGAGAATTTGAGTTTGATTTTTTTTTTACATGAAAGTAAATATAGTAAATGCCTAAATAATTAGAAAGGTGGTTATTACATTTTTTATATTTGATTAAACTAAAATATATTGATATTTTGTTTTTTTCCCCAATACTCTGAATGAAATGCCCCCATAACTGTATTTCACGATATAATGAAAGTATCTCAGAAGCTTAGTCAAATTCAGGAATTGGTCTGAAAGAAGTTTGTATCTAGTGGATCTAGGTCCATTCTTCAAATTATAATGAAATAAGTAATCCATAGAAATTGAAAAAAATATATTTTCAGAGAATTTTCAAAACATACAAGAATAAAAAATTAAAGCAGTTATACACAAGCATAAGAAGTGGCGGTTATGTGATGTTTATTGGAATAAAAAATTATGTATTGGTGCAAAAATAGCTCATCTTTCCTCATAACAACAAGATAATGATGATTAATTTGTGATCTGTCCAAGATCAACAACAACTAATTCATTTTAAAATATATTAATTATTTATGTAGATTGAGAAAATTAAGAATATGTAACTTAATTAGCTTACTTTGTGGCTTTGCTCATATTATTAGGTTAAAAGAATGTTATGTAGTTGATAATTGAAATATATTTAAATAATTTACATTAAATAATAACACTAGTTATCAAAAGCAATGCATTTTTATAAGAAATGTTATTGGCCATTTTAAACAGCTGTTCATAACTGTGTATTATTATTTTGTGTAAATATTCTTTAAATATATTTTAATTGTGAACAACATTAGATTGTTTCATTTTACTAATGTGAACAACATCCTGGTTTGTTTTACTCATGTTAGTAGAATAATAATAAAAATAAAAATATAAAGGAATATAATATATAGGGTATATGAGCACAGACTTTCACAGGACCCACCACTCACCCGTCTATCTCATGTCACTGATACACTTGAACACATATCTATCGAAAAGATAAATAAGCACCAATTTATGTATTTCATGCTAAACCAGCAATCATCAGTTGGTGCTGGTTTAGCATGAAATGCAAATATTGTCGATTATTTATCTTTTCGACATATGTGTTCAAGTGTATCAGTGATATGAGATAGAGTGGAGAGTGGTGGGTCATGTGAAAGTCTGTGCACATATACCCTATATATTACATATATTGATACAGGTATATAATATGCCCGTATTTATGTTATTATAAAAGAATATAATGAAGTTGATAATTAAAAAAAATTTATATTTTATATATATAAGGAAGCTATTATGAGCTGTGTAAATTTTTACTGTTTTATTATCTAAATTCTGTTTTTGATTTTTGATGTATTGAATATCAAATAAAAATTTCCCTCATAAATTCTCTCTATTTGATTTGCTGTCAGCTCACATTATTAGAAATGTTGATAATTAAAATATATTTATCTATTCCATTTTCAATTTTTGATATATTGAATACTAAATAAAAAAAATTATTTGCTAAGGTTCTCCTTTTCTAGCTATTCCCTTGCATTAAGTAAGTTTGATAATTAATATATTATCAACAGCAGTATCGCAAAAAATATAGCTTCTCTAAAACACAATAAGCAAAAATTTTAAAGAAAATTATTTTATATTTCTCATGTAATAATTTTTAAAATGCCTATAAAATTTTAATGTCATAGTATATGCAAGTGAGGAATTAAATATGTAATCCAAATGAAATTTAGATAATTTAAAATACATGTATGTATGGAGAGATGCATGTTGGGAGTAACAAGAAGAGATCGAAAACGCAATGTATGGGTAAGAGAACAAACAGGTGTTACTGACCTCATTGAAAAAATTAAAAGACTGAAGGGGAGTTGGGCTGGACATATTGCTAGAAGAGATGATAATAGATGGACAATCGAAATTTTAAACTGGATTCCAATAGATTATAAAAGACCCAGAAAGTGACGGATGGATGAAATAAGAAAATGTGCAGGGGTGATGTGGGGAAGAGAAGCTAAAGATAGGGAAAAAATGGATTGAACTTGGAGAGACCATCCTGCAGTGGATTGATAATGGTTGATGATGATGAATAAAATTTTGCCTGGATTACCAAAAACTAATATCTCTCCATTTCTCTAGTATGGAATTCAGTATGCAAGCCACAACATCTTACTTTATCATATGAGAATTAACTTAAAGGCAAATATAAATATATTAAATTTATTAAGTGCAAGCAGATGATATAATAATAACATGAAAGGCTAAAACCTTCGACAGATGTGCTTTAAAAAATGCTTATGCTGTCACATAAGCATTTTTTAAATTGCATCTGTCAAAGGTTTTAGCCTTTCACATTATTATATCATCTGTTTGTGCTTAATAAATTTAATATATTTACATTAGTTACTATCATTTCATTAGATTTGAAAATTGCTTCAAAGTAAATTGAAAGATTTTACATTGTTTATTTATATATAATATTTACTGAATTAAATATGTTTTAAGCTTCACACTCTTAGTTCAGAATGCTTGAGTTTGGCTTATTTATATATAAATTTAAGTAGAGAAGAAGAAGATTGGATTCCATCTTTTTCTCATAGTTCTGGCTTGTGTTGTTGATTTGAGAGTTTCACATGCAGTCATTATTAGATCTGATTGGCTGTCACATAAGCATTTTTAAAGCACATCTATCAAAGGTTTTAGCCTTTCACATTATTATTAAAGGCAAATAGTAAATGTTTATCAAATTTGTACTGCAGCATTTCAAAATTTATTTTTGCACATGTTAAATATATTTAAACTAACATCTCTAAAAGTTTTATCAATTTTATAGTAAAAGTTTATCAAATTCAGTAGTATTTCTCTTACTGTAACCATGCCATTTTGAATTTTATTTCAACATGTATTAAATGTATATTTAACTATTCAGTTTTTAATTATAAAACTTTCTCAGGCCAGAAATCAAGAAATTATATTTGCATTTTGCATCCTCTTCTGAGAAATTTTTGAAGCTTTTTTTTTTTACAGCTTTAAGATTCGTGTATATTTTTTTCTAATATTTTAATTTCAAAAAAATTCAAAAGATGTCAGGATAATTAAATAAATGGATCTTCAAAGTATACATTGATGG
This sequence comes from Epiperipatus broadwayi, assembly GCA_028023455.1. Taxonomy (NCBI): domain Eukaryota; kingdom Metazoa; phylum Onychophora; class Udeonychophora; order Euonychophora; family Peripatidae; genus Epiperipatus; species Epiperipatus broadwayi. The sequence goes on from JAQFVV010012407.1 coordinate 3,395,630, forward strand.
GTGCATTTTATGTGGTTGGCAATCTCAAACATTGTAAGATTACTTCGAGAAAATATTATGATGGTCTAAAAACTTGGATTTTTTGGGAAAGGTTATGATTATTTTTGTGTAATAATTATTAGAAATCAAAATATCTATTATATATTTATTTTTTACAGTTATGTTTATTTTTAAATATAAATGAATATATTTTTCTGTGTAGCATTACCATAGAGTTTAAGGTCATGGGAAATGCAACTGTCTAGATATTCCATCACTACAACATTGTGTTATAACATTTAGTGATATCATAAAAATTGCAAAAAAAAAATTAAACTTTTGAAGCATAAATTGATAGATTTTCTAGTCATTAAAAATAATTAGTTCAGATTTTTAAAACAAATATTAAACAAAGAAGATTTTTTTCATTTTGCAAATTGAATCTGATCCAATTGAAATTTGCTAATATGGCAGCATTTTGTTTTGTTTAAAATTTATTTTTTAAATAATTCCAAAAATCAAATGTGATTTTTTAAATTTATTTAAAACAAAAATATCTATCAAATGTGCTCAACTTTATTATATTCTGATAAATAATAATGGTTTAATATTAAAGTGAAAGTAGCATAGTGCAAAAGGGTTAAGCTAAAATCCTAAAAGTTTATCAAATTCATTATTAATAACTAATCTAAATTCTAATTAAATATGTGGTATAAAAACAATTTAATTAATTTAAAATATATTTACAAAATCAATATTTATCTTGCTTTACTGAAAACTATACTTTTCCTTTTATTTTTTTTCCAAATCTGTAATCTTTTAATTATTGCTGTCCTGGTTTTTGTTTTTTATAATATCATTTGAAAACAGTTATAATATAGATTTTCCATGCATTTTTATATTTAAAATTACAAATTTTTTAAAAACAATTAAAGCAAAAATTTGTATGCTACTAAAATTCTATACAAAATAAGAAAATTATCCAAGATTCTTCAAGATTGATACAAAATTTGTTGAATTATAAAGTCACAAAGACAAACTTTCTCAGTTATATGGTAATATAGATAAATCAACATTTGACTTTTATTTTGCATTTAGTATGTGCCTTAAGAGCAGCAATTTCATTCTATGTCTAATTAATTAATGGTGGTTCCAAAAGTCCCCAGATATCTTTCTTACTATTATCTTTCTATATGTAGAACATTGGATTTGTGCTCATTCAGTCAACGACATTTTTAACTTCATTTATACTATTCAAATAATATATTTTTTCAAATAGTTTAAGCAGAATGAATTATTACTTCTAATGACCTATATATTATATTAGTAATCAATTATATATAAAAATTATAGTAAAATGGTAAAAAAGAATTGGGGAGAACTTAATGCTTTTAAAGGACACAATTTATGTTAAAAAATGAAGAGGCACATCAATGAAATGATATAATAAGAAAGTTATTAAAATATAATCATGTTATATGAGTAAAACAATATTGGTCCTATTAACACCTAACCCGCAAAGCTATTGTTTACTTTTATTATTAAATTTCTCTGCTGAACACTTTCAAGAGGCATGCTCTCATATTCATAGCTCTGAGTGAAGTAACTCTCTGTAGTTATATGCAAAGTATACAAGGTTAAAGGTCAATTGCTCCATTTCTTCAATATCGAGAAGCATGTGTTTTTACAATTGATAGTGTTGCAATCCATAGTGATGAAGCAGGCCTCCTTCATTTTTCTTTTCACATCATGTCTCCCTTTGCAGACCAGAATTATTTCTTGTGGTTCACACTGGTGTCCTGCCAGTTTCTGATGGAGTGCAAAGATGGAATAGTGGGATGGATCTGACTGTGCCTTGCTGTATGAATATCTGTGTAAAGATACATGCTTCTTGATATCGAAGAAATGGAGCAATTGACCTTTAACCTTGTATAATTTGCATATAACTACAGAGAGTTACTTTACTCAGAGCTATGAATATGAGAGCATGCCTCTCGAAAGTGCTCAGCAGAGAAATTTAATAATAAAAGTAAATAATAGCTTTGGGGTTAGGTGTTAATAGCGCCAATATTGTTTTACTCATATAATTTTGGCACGCAAAGTTTTCGAAGCAATTTTGTATCATAATCATGTTAATAATTGAATGCTCAGTTACTTAGGAGATCATGTGATATTCAAACATCTTATATTTCTTAGGTATGTCACTCTATCACTGTGTAAACTGCGCAGTACATTTTCGTTTTTAAAAAAATTCAAGCAACCTTGAAAATTGGAAGATATGTTATCAGTTTTGAAAGATTAATTATTTCAAATATATATATTGACATATTTTTATTCAAAACAATTTTTCTTTTGCTATAAATATTTTTTTTTTAAAAAAAAAAATCAAAATTGGATAGAGGGAAATAAAGATATTTTCGAAAACTTTCAAGATAAAAAAAATTACTTCTAAAGAAGATATTATTATTTGAAATCAATGCTGTCTGTTATGAAAATTTATAAAATCATATGCTTTTATTTTAAAAAATATTTATTTATTGACTTAAAAAAAAAAGCTGTACTTTTGAAAACACATATATTGATGAGTGTTAACATATCTATTTCAATTTCATTACTGAACATTTTATGATCATTTAAATAAAAATATATAACGTCTTATTTGTAATATATAGGGTATATGAGCACAGACTTTCACATGACCCACCACTCTCCACACTATCTCATAACACTGATACACTTGAATACATATATGTTGAAAAGATAAATAATCACCAATATACGTACTTCATGCTAAACCAGCAATCACCAGTTACTCCAGATTATCATCTCTACACATATATGCTATAAGTGCTCAGATATATATTAAGATAGTGTGGAGAGTGGTGGGTCATGTGACAGTCTGTGCTCATGTACCCCATATATTACATATATAGACACAGGTATATAATAAGCCTGTGTGTTTCAGTTAACGTCTTATTTGCTACATTTTCGTTCCTGGCACTAAACACTAATTCAAGTCTCTTTTTTTTTTTACTTCTTTATTCTTCTTCTGGAATTAGGTCTGCCCGATTCATTTACGAATGGCTGTTGATAAAAGATTTATCCATAAAATACATGTATATGACCGAATATGTGAGAATATTTTTGTCAATGAATTTATTGAATATTTTCCGACCGTTTACTTTTTATTAGAAATATGTTTACCGCATTTGCAGTTGATATAAATTGTTCCATAAAATATATTTATTCAGTTGGAATTAATTGACTTAATTTAATTAGAAGAAATATTTAAGAATCATAAGAATTTCCGCTAATGCAACATTGTCATAATTTCACTTATTAAAGTACAATACTTTGTCCAATTAGTAAATTAAATTTGTTTAATGTAAGATGTAATGTAGCAAATTATTTGAAATGCTAGTCACAAAAATAAAAAAAACTTGCATTGAAAAATAAAACGGGCAGAAACCTTTTTCCATTAAGATTTCATAATTTTAAGACGTCAGTAAATATTTAAAATATTGTCAAAACATTTTTGAAATTTCTAAACTAACGAAATGTCATCATCATCAACATCAACCATTATTGAGACACTGCAGAATAAAAATTTATCCAAGTATTCAGTTTTTCCGTTCCATAATCTCCCTTCTTTATATCATACCTGCAAAAGTTTTTTATTTCATCCATCCATCTTATACATGGTTTCTTTTTAGGTCTTTTACAATCTCTTAGGATCCGATTTTAAATTTTATCTGGCTATGTATTTTCAACTTTTCTAGTAATATATCCAGCCCAGTTCCATTCCAGTCTCTTAATCCTTTAAATGCTGTCTTTGATAACTGTTTGTTCTGTTACCCATATATTTTGTTTTTGAGGGTTTTTTTTTATTCCTAAGAAACATCTCTATATTTTGTTAAGAAGTTTTGCTCTTACATTAAGTATTCAAAAAGTAAGAAATGGTTAAATATATTAGAGACCTTCCTTTATAAACCCTTAAACATATTTCTTTTTAATACTAAATTATTTTTATCAAAAAACTCCATCCAAAATTCTAAAATTAATTTCATCCATTGTTTCCATATATATAAATAATTTTACTAAGGAATTTGTAGTTATTAGCTTCTTTTCATTTGAAGTATTAAAATTTCCTTCCACTTCTTATTTGCACTGCTGAATTATATACAATATACCATATACTCCCCAATTTAACTTCACAATGCACTTTTAACATATGATTTTTTTATCTCCTCTTACTTACAGTTTCAACTGTCCAGCAGTCATCATCAGACCTAGACAATTGAAACTGTAAGCAAGAGCAGATAAAATGAATCACATGTTAAAAGTGCTTGTGAAGTGTAAATTGTGGAGTATATGGTCAATTATATTATATAGCTTCTAATCCATGATTTTCAATATTTAGTTCTTTCTTCTGAGAAAATCCATTGAACATTATTTTAGTCTTTTTGGCATTTATCTTTAGTGCTATTTTCTCACATTCATCTGATAATTCTTGGCAATATTTTTTGAAGCTCTACATTATTTTAAAAAACAAACACATTATTTGTGAAAACAATATCATTTAAATTGTAACAAAAACTCACTGTAACCAATTTAAATTGGCACTTAGATAATTGATAGGTGCTTTATTTAATATTTTAAATTTTAACTATATATATGATAACATTATAGAAGCATAAGAATTAATATGGTTCAATATTTTTACATAGTAGCCATACCAATGATCAGACCAAGATGGTATGAAATAAACAAACCATAGTCACCTTTCAAGACAGTTGCACTTCTCCATGACTGCAAGAAACAAAACATTTCTCTTATGGATACTTTTATTTGGCCTGTGAATAAATCACCAGTCACCATTTAGTCAAATCTGAATGACATATCAACAAAAGAAGGATTTAAAACACTTCAAGCATTTTATTCTCTTGGCTAGCACAAAGAGCAAGACCCTGACATAGATTAAAACTACCAGTTAACTATATTAAACACACACATATAATTGACACAATCTGATCTTAATAATATTATATGGTGAAATATGGAGAGATAGAATTAAGCCAAATTAACAATTTAAAACAACATATTTATTTACAACAAAAAAAAACAGCATAATAATCAAAATAAAAAATAAATTTCATTAATTATAGGGTTCTTTACTATAGATTAGTCCATTTATAAATAGGGGTAAAAACTCGATTACTTTTAGTTTTATAAAATTTGTAAAGAGAATAAAATTTGTCTAGACTTTGGATTTATCATATATCTTTATATTTACCTAGGTTTTGTTATAGATTTTGTTTCTGGAGTGCACTCCTGTCTTCTTGAATATTGATTGAGTTTATAACATCTTTTAGCAGCTGGTCATTCCTCTTTTCTGGGACAGCATATATCTTGTTCGGTAATTATCTTCTCAATACATATAGTGAGTTTTCACCTGTTTTAATAACAGTTATAAGCAAGCATAAGAAATGGTGATCATGTGATGTTTATTGGCTATCTGAAGCGGTATTGTTTAAGCATGTTTAGAGCCTAAATAATTTTTCCAATTTGTATACAGCCCAGATTCAAATCCCTAGTCATGGGATATGATTGGAAGGTGACATATTCACCATCTTCTCTTATTATGAACACTATATTATTTGTTATTAACATTATATTGATAATATCAACATTGTATTAATGTTTCACTCAAATCACACTTACTATTTGGTTAGCAATCATCATTTAAAAGACTTTAGGTTTCTGCAATAACTTGCTGAGTTATTTCTGCAATTTTGATGATGTAAACACCACATGATCACCATCTCTTATACTAGCACATAATTGTTTATGCTTGGCACAGGGTGACACTACTGTATGGAGAGTTTTGCCTTGTTTATAATGATAAGTAAACATATACAAGGATCAATCCAAGATTTATTTTTTACATCTTTTATCCGTTTAAATCTGCATTTAAGTTTACCTTATATTCTCAAAGTGGCCAAACATTTAGTCAAAAATTTATCTAATGAATTCAAAATAGGCTTCATTAAATCCACCAAACATAAAAAGAATGATCAACAACACAAAGGATAAAATAGAGCCAGACCAAGCCCCCCCCCCCAAGTTATATATAAGATTACTTGCCCTCAAACTGGCTGTATGGCAACATATTGTGGTGAAACTCAGGCAACAGCAAACAATAGAGTAGCACAACACATATATGTACAACAGAATGGCAAAAAAAAATGAAGGCAATTCAATATTTGCAGAACGCCAAAAAACATTTAATCATAAATTTGAACCTTTTAGCACCAAAATTGTTTGCAAAGAAAGAAATGACACCAAATGAAAAATAAAAGAAGCGTATTTCAGTGTGAACGATCCAAATGCCATCAATCGAAGGGATGCCTACTTTACAATATCAAAAAAATGGATAGGATAATGATTTGCATAAATTTGCATTCATTAATGGGTATGAATATGGAGTAAACATATTCCGAAAACACTAAGCTAAACGTTATTTGTGAAAATTTTCACTAACTTCACCTATATACATTTAAAGCGTATTATAAGTATTAAATCTTTAATATAAATATGTTCATATATATTATCAAAAAAAGATTACGATTCTTTTTGGATAATCAGTCCATGATCAATTCTAACTCTATTAGTAAATGAGTATTTATTTATTCTTAGATCAAACATCCTGGTCTTCAGATAATCTGACTTCAATAAGTGACTGTTGATGTGTTGACTATAAAGAAAAACATAAATATAATATTGATATAGTCTTTGGTACTGAGAGAGGTGCCATACTATTCCAATCGTTGTGGTCAGAGCCATGGTTAAATATTAACTTCACTGCTTGAAGACAGGTTGAGATATGAGGAGGAAATATATTTACCACTGCTTTACAGCTCAAATTTAGAACTATATATATATTTTAATGTGTCAAAGCGTCGACCGGGAAGCGAACCCCGGGACAACTGCTTGTAAAGCAGCTGTGCTAATCACTCGGCCACCAACGCTTGACTAGAGTTATATTTTTAATGATGTTTTTATTTTGGTTAAAAAGATAAATGAGTTTTTTTTAAAAAAAAAAAAATCACATTTATGCATACAGACATTTGTTGCAAAAAAAAAATAAAAATAACGTATTTCTTGAAATTAAAAGAAATAAAGACTTGCCTTTAATTTTTTTGTTTAGCAGAAGTAACTGAATAAGATTTATAAAAATGTATTTTCTTTTCTAAAAATTAAAAAAAAAAGTATTTAAGTTTTAGTGTCTAATAAAAAAAACAACAGTATAATTTTCAAAGAAAAATAAATGGTATTCCTAAAATAAAAAACAGGAATAATAATGAAAATTATGTAAATTGTTTTATAAAACAATCTTTTGTGTGTTTTTTTAAATCCTTTCTTTGTTTTGATTACTTGTCAAAAAAAAATTTTTTTTTTAATTTGAAATTTTGCTTGAAATGCCTACAATGCTTCAAAGAATAAAGAAATTTTATCCTATATGTATATATTTAGAAAATGAAATCTGTGTAGTGTCTATAATTTTGTTATAATGAAAGCGAAGTTAAAGATAAATATTAGATGGCCGAGGATTCGCTACTTAAATCAAAATGTGAACTGAGAAAATTCTACTATCACCTGATCGAATTTGGATTCCAGGCTATAATATGAAGTTCTAACTATTATATTACAAAGCCCTTTATTCTTAGACCCAGTTTGCAGCACTTTCATATTTATTTAAAGTATTATATGCTTTTTTTAGCGTGGATAGTTGAGGTTCGTGTGAAAATCTGAGTTCAAACCCCCTATTTATTGAATAAACTAGATATTTTAATTAAAAGTTTCAAGACTGTTAAGCTTTGATTATCTGAAAATTTACATTGCTGCTTGGCATTGGTTACTATTTTATCATTATTTTCTTATTCTGATTACATTGACTATTTTTATATTACAGTATCAAAAATTGATTATATTCTCCTACCCCCGAATGTTTATTTTCCACAACATTTTGATTATTAAACAATCATCTTCATGATTATAGATAATATATTATTTTAATTTTTCATAATATTCAGTTTTGTAATACAAAAATATTGAATTCGTTAAATATATAATATTTATGATTTGTGATTATCTAAAATATCAAATTACATTATGTATATGTATCTAAGTGTGTAAGCAATTTTATTTATATTTCAAATTTCCAAAATCATAAATATATATTTAAGGGATTTCATATTTATATCACAAATTAATGGCATATATTAAAATAATATATGTCATTTGTAAAACTTGAAAACAAAAATTGCCAGATGGTCTAAATGTTGAAAGAAAGTATCAAAATGATTTTTTAATAAAGTTAGATTTTTGAAAAAATATATGGATGGTATAGCACTGTAATTTCTTTTTTGTTTTCTTCATGTCAATAAAAGAATTATTAAAAATATTTTGTCCATGCTCATCCCTTGTCAGAAGTCTAGATAATATTAATAATTAATAGCCTCAGCCCAGCTCACGTTTATAACTGATTCTGACTCTGAATTATGCAAATCTTGGGAGATTTCTAGTAGTTTTTTGTTTTTTTCATATGTTAAATGCGAACCCGGCCCAGCTGCTTGGAAGGCAGCTATGCTAACCACTAGGCCACCAACGCTTGACAGACTTCTAGTAGTTTCAGTTATTAATAGTATAGTTCTCATCAATAATATTACACAGCAGGTTCATTTTAAATAATCAAAATGATATTTTTATTCTTTTTTTCTATTATTTTCCTCAATTTTTCTGTTATAAAGTTACTGCATTAGTGAAATTATTTTAAATATAAAATTTAATAATTCCATAGTAAATATAACAAAAAAAAAAAAAACAACAACAACTGCATATATTCTTTTTCTTTATAAATCTTGTTTTATTATATGAACTATTATAAAAGAAATGTGGACTTAATCAGTGAAGTATTGAATAGCGTCAAGCTCGCAGATCTAACTGCTTCAGCTTCACCTATTTAAATAGAAAGTAGGTTGAAGTAAAGAAGGGTTCGCCTCTTTTCTTCCATAGCGTAAGCTTATGGTTAAAACACTTGTAGAGGTCCCTACTATCGCATTTTATACGCATATTATCGAAGTTATAGCCTCAGTAAATATTACTTACGTAATTAATGTGCGTTTAATAAATTTATAATTACAACTTATTTATTTATATAATAAATAAATAACACTCCAATGTTTTCCTGAATGTTTGTGATGATGGTGTTTTAGTTATATTTATTGTTTGGACTATTTCCATCATCTAATATGAGTATTGAATGTCTTCATAAAAATTTAACTTTATTTAAATATTGCAAATACGTTCAACTGTTAGTAATAGCACATCAAACAGGTTAGTATATGCACAATGTTTTGAGAGTTTTATTCTCCTCTCTTCCTCGGGTGTTGTTGGCCTGTCTAGTGATAGTACTAGCATGGGATTTGAACCTGGACCCTTAGATTCTTGAGTAGTTTATTATAGCATTATCTTAAAATTCAGTATTCAAGAATCTAAGGGTCCAGGTTTGAATCCCAAGCTAGTATTGTCACTGGTCAGGCCAGCAACACCTGAAGAAGAGGGAAGAGTAATATCTCTCAAAACGTTGTGCATATACTAACCTGTTTGATGTGCTATTACTAACAGTTGAATGTATTTGGAATATTTAAATAAAGTTAAATTTGTCTAAAGACATTCAATACTCATATTATTTGATGGAAATAGTCCAAACAATAAATAACACTCCAATGTTTCGACTATATATTTTTTATAGTCTTTATCAAGGAACAAACTAAATATATATATATAACATTAAATATAATACAAATATTCCACAATAATCCAAATATATCAAATACAAATAACGTTTACCCTAAAGCTCTTCTAACAAACATTCTTAAATTTCCATTACATTCATTTCTTAAATACCTTTCTTAAAATAATCTATAATTATTTAATTAAATCAACATATTATGCTTTTTTTTTCAATTAAACCTATTCATTACAGGTTTCATTTCAGTGATATAAATTCCTTCTTTTATAATTCTTTCATAATACAATCTAATACATTCTAAAGGTTCTATTTTAAAATCTTTATGTTTAAATAGGTTTTTAATAGGAAAAAAAAAACGAATAATAGGTTGATTTAATTGGATAATTATAGAGAATTATTTTTAAAAAGACATTTAAGAAACAAATATAATGAAAATTTTAAGATTGTTTGTTAGATGACTTTTAAGACAAGAGTTATTTGTTATTAAAACAGGCAAAATTCTCTATACGTATTGCCACTCAGTGCAAGCCAGAGAAATCAATGGATGCCACAAGACGTGCATAAAATACCCATCTAGTGCCTACTCATCCAATATCCCCAGACTAGTTTCTGGTTTCAGGCATTCATTGATTACTCTGGCTTGCACTGAGTGGCAATACGTATGGAGAGTTTTGCCTAATTTAATAACAGTTAAGAGCAAGCGTAAGAATTGATGATCATGTGATGTTTATACGAGTTATTTGTATTCGTTATATATATATTTGGATTATTGTGGAATATTTGTATTTATATTTATTGTTGTTTTTTTTTTTTTTTTGTATTTTTTAATTTGTTCTTTGATAAAGACTATAAAAAGAGTATAGTTGAAACGTTAGAGTGTTATTTATTTATTTTATAATAGTTTATATAATAAAACTGAATTTATAAAAAAGAAGAGCATATGCTTTATTGATATATTAAAATTAATAGGCTATTTTTAAAATAGAAGACTGAATTTGTTGAATTATTGATTTTTTAAAAAAAAAAACTTGCAAACTCTGTCTTATAAGTCAGTAGTTAATCATTCTATTATAAGATGTATAACAGACCTGTTTCTAAATCGAAACATTATGAATAACTTCTCATAAATAATACTCAAGTCATAATCATAGATTATGAACAAATAATTTTAATGTCTTAACAGGTGAGCTATAATTTTATTATTTATTTTAAAGTGTGAAAAATATAACAAATCATACATATACATATTGAAATTGCTATCTACTGAAATAACAATGACAAAATTAGAGTTCTATTATGAACTTTATTACTTTTAATTTTAAATTATAAGGTAGCAGTGCTATGTTTATAGTGTCATAAAAAATAGTGCTGAATAAAGCCTTTTTATTCTAAGTATCAATCTATATTTAGATCACAGTTTGTCCATTTCTTCTTTATCTGATGCCAATCACCAATGTTAATTCACCATTAAACATCACATGATCACTATTTCTTATTCTAGTACATAACTGTTACTAAAACAGGCAAAACTCTCTCCATACAGTAGTGCCACTCAGTGTCAACCAGAGTAATCAATGGATGCCAGAAGTCTTATGCATAAAATCCCTATATAGTGCTTACTCATCCAATATTCCCTGACTAGTTTCTGGCTTGTGGCCTTTGCCAGTTAGGAGCTTTGGATCTGAGAGCACTGCAAAAAAGCTCCTCACTGACGAAGGCCACAAGCCAGAAACTAGTCAGGGAATATTGGATGAGTAGGCACAAGATAGGGATTTTATGCACAAGCCTTCTGGCATCCATTGATTACTCTGGTTGGCACTGAGTGGCACTACGGTATGGAGAGAGTTTTGCCTGTTAATTCACCATCCAACGAATACTGTAAATAAACTTCTATTGGCACATATTATATTTAACTTTTATTTCTCATAAACTATGTAAAATTATAAAAATGACAACTAATTTGTGATCATACTTTTTAATCACCTTTATATTTTTAATTCTCAACAAAACAACATAAAAATCCAAACTTCAAGCAGATTTAGATAGATTTCTACTAAAAATTTTCGTATATAAACATTTTTTCTGAATCATATTCTCTTAACTAATTACACACCAAAAAAAAAAATCCTTTTTTACTTAACAATTTTTTTTTTTTTTTGCATTAATAAATTTTTGTCAATTATTCAGAAATTCAATTAATTAATATTTTAAAATATTTTAAATAACAATTGCTATTCTATTATTTTTATTTATCATGAAAGCTATTCAAATAATTATCTATAAAAGTATTTCTTACACAACGGAAAAACATATATATAAACACATATTTAAGAAAACACTAAAGTAGAATTTATATTTTAAAAAAACGTTGTGAGCAGAGAGGTCAGCGCAGCTGCCTTTCAAGCAAGCAGTTGGTTGCAGACGGCTGTTGCGGGTTCGCCTCCCGGCCGATGCTATGACATATAAAAAAAAAATGAAATCATTAATAGCACTACTTTATCAAGCTCCAAAAATCTTTGGCTGGTTTGCTAGGAATGATGTTTGGGAAATTTTCAACCTTTGTTTTATTTTTTATCCAAAAGTTGTTAGATAACAATTTACTATCTATTGTTAGATAGTTAGATGTGTTGATTATGGCAGGTTATCTGAAAGAAAATTATAAATCTGATTGAAACTTGAAAATATTTTTAAATTTTACTCAGCCCTGGAATCAATTTAGATCAGGAGAATTATGTTTGAATGGTCTACCGCTTTATTAGACTAATCGTTATTTCTAGTGGGGTTCTTTAATCAGTACTTGATGTAACATGGATGTCAATTATTGGGTGGTGACGGTGTTTCAAACTAAATGCTGACTTAAATACTAGGTTAAACATTGCTAAAGTGTAAGAGGTTTATAACGACACTTAAAATCTTTTATGTAATTGATTTCACAGAATTTTTGATAACTAATTTTTTATTAGTCACTGTTTCTTGATTTGTTCAACTCCATTACAAATAAATAACTCACAAAACATTTTAAAATCAATTAGAAAATTCCATTTGAAATAAACTCATTAAATTTGTGTAGCTTGTTTAATTATTTAGTTTTTTTCATGATATCAAAATAAAAAGTTTCAAAACAAATGCATAAAATGTTTTGTTTCTCAAATTATAGTACTATATCTGTAATTGTATTTGTACTTTGGTAAGCAACGTAATTGCTCTAAATACTTATTTAATGATTTGGCTTTTAACTAAAAATCGAAAATAAGTGGGAAAATCTATTTTATAATTAAAGAAAATATCCAGTAATGATGTTTCTAAGTAAGTAGAATTTATTCAAATTGCTAGCACCAAGCTGAATCGTACATGGGTATTCCCTGTTATTTTTATCGTTTAATTTCATTCACCTATGAAAATATTTCATTCATTATAAATTAATATTTTACCAAAATAATTGCTTGCTTATCAAAATATTCAGTCCTATTTTTTCATATCTATTTCAAATCTAATTACTTAACATAAACACTATACTTAAAAATATTTTATAAAAATTTACTTAAGAAAAAGAACCACACATGATCACCCATTTCTTATGCTTGTTCATAACTGTTGTTAAAACAGGCAAAACTCTCCATACAGTAGTGTTACTCAGTGCAAGCCAGAGAAATCAATGGATCCCAGAAGTCTTGTGCATAAAATCCTAAGATCTAGGTGCAATGCTCTCAGATCCAAGGCTCCTCACTGATGAAAGCCGCAAGCGAGAAACTAGTCTGGGGATATTGGATGAGTAGGCACTAGATAGGGATTTTATGCACAAGCCTTCTGGCATCCATTGATTACTCTGGATTTCATAGAGTGGCACTACTGTATGGAGAGTTTTGCTTGTTTTAAAAAAAAGAAGTGTTGTCTTATTTCTTTTTTTTTTTTAATTAATGTCTTCCATATTTCTATTTCTAATGATTAAATTAAATTTATTAAATATACTACTAAAAATAGTCTGCATTTATATAATACAGTAGCAATGAGATCATCATCATCATCAACCATTATCAATCCACTGAAGGATGAAGGTCTCTCCAAGTTCAAACCATCTTCTCTGATCTTTAGCTTCTCTTTTCCATATCACCCTGCACACTTTCTTATTTCATCCATCCATCTCACATGTAGTCTCTTTCTGGGTCGTTTACAATCTCATGGAATCCAGTTTAAGATTTCAATTATCCATCTATTATCATCTCTTTTAGCAATATGTCCAGTTCAACTCCACTTCAATCTTTTATCTTTTTCAATAAGATCAGTAACATCTGTTTGTTCTCTTACCCATATATTACATTTACGATCTCTTCTTGTTACTCCTAACATGCATCTCTCCATACTTCTTTGAGTGGTCTGAAGTCCCTGTATTGCTTTTCTATTAAGTGTCCAAGTCTCAGATGCATTAGTAAGAACAGATAAAACACATTTATTAAAAACCTTCCTTTTCAAACACATAGGCATATTTCCTTTTAGTATCAAATTATTTCTACCAAAAGCACTCCAACCAAGATTAATTCTATGATTAATTTCATCCATTATGTTTCCATCTGTATTAATAATCTGACCAAGGTATTTGTAACTGTTAACTTCTTCTAACTCATCATGATCAATTTTTATTTTCATATTTTGACAAAATCCATTGAACATTACTTTAGTCTTTTTAACATTTATCTTTAGTCCTATTTTCCTACTTTCATATGATAATTCCTGCAACATTTCCTGCAGATCTGAAGCATTATTTGCAAAAACTACTACATCATCTGAAAAATATAAATGACTTAAATAATCTCCATTTACTTTCACTCCTTTAGTTTCCCATTTTAATTCACAAAATACTTCTTGCAGCACTGTTGTAAAAAGTTCTGGAGATATGGAGTCACCCTGTCTTACATACCCTTTTCAATGTTGAATTTCCTAATATCATTATGTAATTTAATTATTGCTGTTGTATTTTTATAAATATTCTTTAAAATATGACAATATCCTGGATGTATACTTTGATGATCCAATGCTTTAATCACTGAAGAAATGTTTATAGAATCAAATGCTTTTTTATAATCTACAAATCCAAAGCATAATAGTAACTCATATTCATTTGTCCTTTCTATAACTTCTCTCAATACTTGGATATGATCTACTGTACTAAAACCACTTTTAAATCCAGCTTGTTCTCTTGGTTGGTGGAAATCCAATGTTCTCTGTAGATGAGTTGTAATTATCTTGGTAAAAATTTTGTATAAAACTGATAAAAGGCTAATAGGTCTGTAATTTCTAATATCTTCTTTATCATCTTTTTTAAATATTAATATTAATACTGCATTCTTCCAATCATCTGGTACATCTTTTCACCTGTTTTTTTTAATATATCAATTATAATTCCATCATTACCTGGAGCATTTCCTTTCTTCATAAATTTAATTGCAATTCAGAAGATATAATAGATATAGGAGATACTTGTTCTTTATTACTATATAATTCTTGATAGAAATCTTTTACCCATTTCATGATGTCATCTCTCTTTTTAGTAATATTCTATCTTTTTTCCTTACTGCAGATATAAATTTCCTACCAATACCAAAATGTTGTTTTATACTCTTGAGACTTTTATTCTCTTCTACCGCTTTCCTTGCTAGTTCACAGTTATACTTTCTTATATCACTTTCAAAACTCTTTTCTATACCATTTTACAGAATTCGAGGTATTCAATCCTTTGTAATGCATCATTTTTGTATATCTTCATATTAGATCAAAGCATCATATATATATATATATATAAGTTCCAACCAGTAAGCACCTAAACATTCACAGTAAAATATAGTAATCAATATTTCTGACTGCTGTCAAGACAACCTTCACACCTTTTAATATATATATATATTTCAAATCGATGTCTGTATTTCTTCCAAAATAATATACTAACTTTATAAATAAATATTTGAAAATACAGTAATTAAAAGACTATAAAAATTATATGTATAACTATAACTTAGAAGCGCTTTCACTACCTTGTAGCTTTGTCAACTATCACATTTAAAAATCAACTTTCCCATAATTGACATATTAAATGTGATAGTTGACAAAGCTACAAGGTAGTGAAAGCGCTTTTAATTTATAGTTATACATATAATTTTTATAGACTTTTAATTACTGTATTTTCAAATATTTAAAGTTGATATATATATAATGCAAAACGTTCTTCTTCATTATGAATTTAATATAGAGAACATCGCATTATTATATATATCAAATAATGCTAAAAATATAAATTTAAATTCCGTAATGTAATAATATTCAAAAATATATTTATAAAGAGATAACTTTTTTTGTTTTTTAAAAACCAAAATAAACTACTTCAGTTTTATATTTAGGAAAGATATTTATTGTTTCATATTTCACTTATAAGCTTAATATTTTTGTGTACCTTTTTATAGATAGTTATATTAAACTTATATGATAAATTACTTAATATAAAATATATTTAAATGTGTAGAAACAGTTGATAATACTTAGTTGGGTTTTTTATATAGTTAATTTTCGAATCAATCTTATTTAGAACAAAATATTTATAAAAAGTTTTAATTTCTTTTATGAATTTGTTTTAGCTGAATTGCAAATTTTATATGATGGCAACCTAGGAGTGGTTGATTTTCACCCAGGAAGTCATGTTGCTGTTATTTACATATCTCAGATGGATTTAATCACTGATGAAAGTTATAAAAAGAAACTTATAACACTTAGAAAGGTATTACTTATTTTTTTTTATTTTAAACAATATTGTTTAACATTCTATATATTTTACCATACTTATTTACTATTGTAAAGTTGTAATTATTTATTAAGTGCACAAGAAGTATATATAAATACTTTTAAGACAGGCTTTAACCTGTATCAAATGCACCTTGAAATATAATAGTCGCTATCTTGTGTCATGGTTTGAGAAGGCCCTCTATTGGCAAAATAAAGATATTGCTTGACTATTATAAATTTCAAGGTGCATTTGATACCGGTTAAAGCCTGTCTTAAAAGTATTTACATGCTTATTTATATATAGTTTTGCCTAGGATTTTCATTTCATTAGGTTATTTTAGCTGCTCTACAGTAAAATACTTGCATAATAAATCGCGCTCATTTATTTTTGATTATTTTAATATCAGCTTCCAGTAATTTGTTACTAATTTTCTTTCAATACTGTCATTAGTTATTATATTTGTTACTGCACGTAGAAGTGTATCTCAAAGATTAATTGAATTAAATTAATCTATTCTCTCCTCTGATTTTCATTTCTTCATTTTTTTTTTCTTTGCTAATATTATTATATTTTAATTTATTGCATAAAATATGGCAAATAGTAGCAAAACTATAAAATGCACATTATCCAAGTTCACTGTATTAATTAGTGACAATGTTGATTAGTTAATCTGCCAAGTCCATTGAGTCTGACCTTTACAAATCGATATTTAAAATAAAATTTTAAACAAATCTATTTTTTATTATCTTTGTTGCTGTAGATATATATTATTGTGAGTCATTATTTTTAAAAAAAAAAAAATAGAAGTATAAGCAATTGTTATCATTTTTAACGTTTAGTAAATTCTAGACAATTTTATCGACGTCATTCATTCAGACATCGTAAATAGTAATTTAAAGTGAGTGGTCTTTCCTCATGCTTTCTTTGCCAGTACTTCATATTTGCTCATATATAAGCATTTGAGTTGTAGGAATAAGTGGATTCATTTTATTCCTGCATAAATACTATATCTTGTATTGGAAAGAAAAGTATTCATTTATTATTAACACTCACAAAGCGCGTGCACAATTAGCTTGAAAGGCTGACATTTGAATATAATACAATTGTAAACACAGCACTATATAAAAATAAATGCTTATTTACATATGATTAAGTTTCAGTTAGAGTGACGTTTAGTAAATTCTAGACAATTTCACCGACGTCATTCATTCAGACATCGTAAATAGTAATTTAAAGTGAGTGGACTTTCCTCACGCTTTCCTTGCCAGTACTTCAGATTTGCTCATATAAAAACATTTGAGTTGTAAAAATAAGTGGATTCATTTTATTCCTGCATAAATACTATATCTTGTATTGGAAAAAAAAGTATTCATTTATTATTAAACACTCACAAAAGCGCGTGCACAATTAGCTTGAAAGGCTGACATTTGAATATAATACAATTGTAAACACAGCACTATATAAAAATAAATGCTTATTTACATATGATTAAGTTTCAGTTAGAGTGACGTTTAGTAAATTCTAGACAATTTCACCGACGTCATTCATTCAGACATCGTAAATAGTAATTTAAAGTGAGTGGTCTTTCCTCACGCTTTCCTTGCCAGTACTTCAGATGTGCTCATATATAAGCATTTGAGTTGTAGGAATAAGTGGATTCATTTTATTCCTGCATAAATACTATATCTTGTATTGGAAGGGAAAGTATTCATTTATTATTAACACTCGCAAAGCGTGTGCACAATTAGCTTGAAAGGCTGATATTTGAATGTAATACAATTGTAAACACAGCGCTATATAAAAATAAATGCTTATTTACTAACATGCTTATTGTAATATCACTGCCATTGCTAATCAAGTTGAATATTTAAGAACGTGAATTGGTGGAACGTGCGAACATGTAGCCAGCAGAAGAGTTTAGTTATGTTAAATTTTCTTAGAGTGTAACTAATACTTATACATTATTTTTTGTATTAAGTTGTTAATAAACCCAGCTTTGCTTACCAAATCTATTGGAAAATTGATTTAAATTGACGCATACATGTCAAATTGATGCAGTCTGACAGGATCTCCGAAGAACAGTTTGGAACGAAAAATGGCCACCATAAAACAACTACAAATAGGAGAATTCGATGTTGAAAATCACAGTAACTGGCTGTTATGCATTAAACTGGTAGAAAACACTTTTTCATAAACAGTGTTAAGGAAAATTACATTAAAATTGCCACACTCCTAGGTCTTGCAGAGATCAAGATTTTAAAAATAGCTAATCATTTACGTGAACATTTTGAACCAGAAACCTTACAATACAATGACATGGTTGAAAGATTGACTTCAGAGTTCTGCCCTCTACCATTTAAACATATCGCTAGACTACACTCTCATTCATGACATTAGACAAAAAATGAAACCTTCAAGGAATATAATTTGTCCTTTCATGAATTAGCAAAAGATTGTATTTATGGACAATATTTAGAAGAAACACTCCTAGTACAGTTGTTACTTGGATTATACGACACATAATTTTGTGAACAATTACTTACAGACTCAAACATGACATATAAAGAGCCATTAAAAAAGGAATAGCTCACAAACTTGTAATCAAGCAGGCTAAAGAATATATGAATAATGCATCACATCATTTACCATTCAATTCAGAAAACTGCCAAACAAGATGAGGATTTATGTTTCCAGTGCAAAAAACCTGGACATGTTGAACACAATTGTAAACAACTGTATAAAAAACAATGACCCCTAGTGAGAAATTTTTGAAAAAACAACCCAGAAAGTCAATCCCATGAGACTTATGAGATCAAAACACTGAAAAATTCGGAATCAGAATTTAAACAAACTGTGTGCATCAAAGGAAAATGTTGTAAAATAGAAATAGATAGTGGCTCTGGGGTTTCCCTCATGTCTTTAAAGGATTGGAAGTCAGTAGATAGGAATTTTATGCACTAGCCTTCTGGCATTTATTGACTACTTTGGTTTGCACTGAGTGGCACTACTGTATGGAAAGTTTTTTCTGTTTTAATAACAGTTATGAGCAAGCATAAGAAATGGTGATCATGTGATGAAATTAATATTTATTTACAATAAACAAATTTTATAAATATAAACACCATAGAAGTCTCTTACAAAAAGAACTTCAAAAACATTATTACAATGGTCTAATGCAGTTGCTTATAGGAGAATACTTTTACAATTTTAAATTTATCTAAATTAACAAATTAAATGACCGAATTAAATATCCATGACCTATGATGGTCTTAGATGGAGCAGTACATTGACCAGTTAGAAATTATTACAAGAAATGTTATCCTTTGAGTTAAATACTTATTTTATCACTATTTTGAAAACATTCTGTGCCCTTTAAAAATAATAGAACTTTACTAAATCATTAACAAATTTATGGTACAAACTTTATATCTTCCTGCATGAGATATATGTCCTAAATAATACTATAATCTTATAATCTATAGATTTTACCAATTTATGCATTTCTTATTAATTCTTGGTCTTTAATCGCTGAAGTTGTACTAAATCTTTAAACTATTCTAAGAGGTTACATGTATATACACACTTACTTCATGCTATTTATCCCAACAATGAGTAAATATAAATGATCTTTAGATCTTACCAGTTCAGTGATGACTTGCTTCTGGATGATAATGATGATGTTGCATATTGCTTATTTAGGCTCAAGAATATAAATTTAATTTTGAATAAGTTATTATCGGTGTTATCTCATGTAGTGCTGGCAAAGCACTGCAAAACAGATTTATACATCAACCCTCTCAATTTGCATTTAGGAAGTTAAAACTGCTCCTAAAGAAAAGATGATACCAACATACTAAAATATGAATGATAAAAAAAGATACTTCCAAGAGGAAAAGCTGCATAAAGCAATAAACCTAGGGATGGCATGAACCTGGAATATGCACCTATTTTCTGAGGGCAATAAAATATGTTAGGACTCTTATCTCTAGACATATATAATAAACGGGACCACAATGATAACCATAAAACATGAGAAAATATCATCAAGGAAAATATCAACTATATCGGAGAAAGTAACTTTCTATCTTCTTAATAAATATCTAATTTATTTAATAACAACTATGAGAGAGCTAAGCTCCATCCCCAAACCATCAAATCAGAAATAACATTCACATATCTTGGAAAGATATAATGGTCAGATAACATATATCACATATTCTAGAGAGGAATTAATTCTACATTCTCAATAAATATAATACTAAATTGATGCATAAAACTGATAAAGTAATAATATAATTTTCAAATATGACTGAACAAATGCAACCGTAAGCAATTAAAAATAATAAGAAATATACATCATTTTCATAAATGTATAAGCATTCATTATAAAATATAATTCTCATAATAAAGAACAAAGCAATACTCTTTAAAATAATTTAATACTAAATCGTTATATAGCTTACCACATCATTAAGGCTAATAAGTGGATTTCTGTCAGGCACGCTAGAATCTAGCATGTAAAATATAGAAAAAATAATATTTAAAATAGCATATAATAATAATAAGTTATAAATGTATAACTTAAACCTAAGCATAAAATTTTACCAAAACCTTTTTTATTTTTAAATTAAAAAAATAAATATTAAAGTTCTTAATCTTGCACAGCTCTTGGTTTAATAACAAATAAATTCAAAAAGTAAGTATGTTTCTTCCATTGGACCTTCAGCTCCAGAATATGCCACTTTTCTATTGCAGTCAATCATACAGGTCTTACATTATGCACTCATTAGATAGTCAATGCATTTGCATTGTTAGTCTTTTTGTTCCATAAAGACTTTGTACATGCATATGCAAAGAAAACATGAATAAATAAATGGCCATTATTTCATGAATCATTAAACATATATTTGACAAGACAGTTTCAACACTTCTTATTCCATTACACTAGTTTTTCATTTTATTTAAGACAGATAATTATTTTTATTCTTGCAATCAGCACACAATCTTCTTTTCCAATTTAAGCAACATTTTTCAGGCACAATATTTAATACAGTGGTTTGGTCATAAACATTTCTTTTTCAAGCTAAATAGACGTTTTAAGTAATATTTAATAGAGTGTTTTGTCACACACATCTCTTTGATTATTAAGCAAATTTCCCAAACAAAACATTTAAATTTATTGTGGTTTATTCAATATTTTCATATAGCAGTTTAGTCAAAAACTTCCTTCTCTAAATTTAAGCAAGTTTGAAGTAAATATTAATTATAGCCATTTATAGAAAAATAACAAGCTTTCATTAATTATTTAGCATTTAATAGAGGAGATAAGTTATATATCAATAATTTTTCAAAATTAGGAACATTTGGTTCACAAGTGAAAGCATAAATGACTTTATTAAGTTTTTTTCTTTAGTCAGTACAATAAATAACTATTTAATTATTACAATAATAAAAAGATCATTAGTGTCCACAACAAATGGTTTTCTTTTCCAGAATAATTAGTTCTTTTAAATAAATTTATCCAAGACAAAAGACAATCAAACATTTTTAAAAGTTTCTGACAAATTATATTATCTTAATGAGTTATAAAAGAATGATAAAACTGTTATAGTTAAGATAAACTTATAATAAATCTGCTTTAAAACAAGAAATTTAAACAGTTTGTAATGAGTAAAATTCTTAAATGAAATAGAATAAGTTAAGCTGGATGCCTATAATGATTTAGTTCTGTAGAACAAAACCTTCATCATCGGTAGACAATTAGTTAATACCTTGCCTTATAAATTAATTCTTCCTTCAGTATTTAATTCAGATTTTTGATTAACTGTGGATGAGGCTTTGTATCTGATAGATTTTTTTATGTATTCATTTTACTTGGGAGAAAGAAAAACTTAATTTAAAAAATTTTATACTTGCCAAAATTTTAAACTTTGTCTATCAATTCTGATAGACACCAGGAAAATAAACTTATCTTCTCAATTTGATCTTCTCCCTTTCAATATGCATCTTTCATTTTTAATCTGCCTTTCCTCTCTAATATGTATATGCCTTTTATAGATTGCTAATGTCAATCATTCTGATTGATAGGAAACATCATTTCCTCTTGATTTCTCCATCCTTAAATTAACAATTGATTGGTCTCTATAGTCTTAATCTAGAAATAGTAATAAGACAACCACATGATAGTCTAGACATTTTACAATTATTAAAACTATATTGTCAAAATATAAATGGGGGGTATGTAATTTTAACTTTTTTAAAAACTCTTTAAATTATATTAATGAATAAATTTGGAGGTTCACTAATATTTTATTTTATTTATTTTTTAATTAAATAAAAATACTCTAGAATAATATTCAATACTACAAATAAAGAAATATTACCATTAACAAAAAAAAATTAAAATTACCACTGCAGGCATGCACACTCACACATTTAGAAATCATCCCCTATCTTTTAAACTATCTCATTTAATTTTTTTCTTTAAATAGCAATAAACTAATTACCTATTTTTGAACCAACTAATCCAATTTAATTTCTCAGTTCAATTTTAATACTATTGTTTAAATAAATGGACTGATTATTATTAATAACAAATTTAAATAAAATACTTTATTCTAATTATGACAACTATTCATTAACTTTTAACATTACATTAAATTTAATTAGTATTGCAATTAAATCAGGCACTAATCTAGATATACAAAATTGTATTAGAATAATCTGAATTTAGCTAATATTATAGCTACACTTTTAAATTTCGCTCATTAAAATTTATTAAAAATATTTTAGCCAAACAATAAAGTAAAATACAATATTATTTATTCATGACAGAAATATTTTAAGTCATTTACTATTTAGATTTGGCTACGCTTATATAATTTTAATAAATATGATTTACAAAGCTGCTTGAACTTAATACAATTTCTTTTTATAATTGTTTTTTTAGTTAAATATTCACAATAAATGAAACCACCAGCTTTCTTGGCAAAGCAAACAATATATATAGTGTGAATATTTTTAAAATCAATCATATTACTTTTAAAGTTATATTTTAAATTGCTTTATATTATTTTAATTGATATATGTGAATTTTTCCAATTTATACTTTGTCAATATCTATTCAAAAGAAATTGTGGTAAAGAGAGAAGACAGTCCATTCTTTTCCCCAAAAGACTTTTGCCTTGTGCTTTCAATTGTGAGAAATTTATTCATTTAATAAATCGTTAGTTAAAGTATTAATCTTAATGTATTACAAAATATTAATCACTAAGAATGTTTATATATTTAATTATTTGAGTTGGTATTGACAAGGTGTAAATTGAAAATTTTCACAAATGTCAACTAAAATAATATAAAGCAATTTAAAATATAGCTTTAAAAGTAATATGATTGAATTTTAAAATATGTATTCGTGTTTATTTTCAAAGCTTCTATAAAAGAAACTGAGACAGAGAAAGAAGACTGTCTGTTTTTTCTTTAATAAGTTATGTCTTGCACTTTGGATTGAGAGTATTTCATTTAATTAATAAACTGATAGTTAGATTATTAATTTTGATATATTATATAATAACAATCACTGGGAATGTTTATATATATTGTAACCTTACCAGTAGTGCAGGGAAGCAGGCCACATACAGGAATACCTATGCATTTTCTACAGAGAATGAGCACTTTTATATAGGCAAAATATCACATAAATGCTAATATTAATATATCTCAGGTTCTTATTGTACTTAAAATCTTATTTTTAGGTTCTTTAATTTTAATGACTGCTAAAAAGTATTTAATAATGAGCATGAAATTATATTTTGTGTGTGAATGGAGATATAATGTCACACACCTTCTAAGCACCTATCTGTTTGGAAAGGAACATGGTTATAAGGCTCCAAAACATTGTTTGTGGCTGCACTGACATTAGTTTACATTAAAAAAAACTTAATTACAGCCCTTTGGATTTTTGTGTATTTCAGTGAATATTTTTGAAATTATGGGATAATGCCTACCCAAAAAGTGATGTTTGTCTGCCCATTTATTATGGTCCACTAAATGCTGACTCTTTTTTAAAATTTTATTTACTGTACTTAATTATAAAAAATTTTGAATTACAACCTTTGGACTTCTGTGTTTCTTTATCATTTTAAGAATACTTGGCCAATCCACTTTCACAAAGCAGGAATAATCATCTGCTTGCAGAACAAATATACAGATTAATCAGAATAGATAAATAACTCAGCAATGCAATGTAAATATAGAAGAAATGAATAATAAATGACTCTTACTTATCAAAGTCTGAAAATTACAATGATTACAAAAAAATAACAACAAGAATGAGTAGCCACATTATAAATTTGAACAAGCAGTAATATATTACTCTACTTGGTTAACTTAAGGCTAAACAGTTCACCCAATATAAATACTTAAAAAACCAATAAAAGATTAATAATCCCTGCTTAAATGAAGTCCATCCCAGAGATTGTACTCACACATATTAAAAAATATAATATCCATATGTTACTCAAGAACTCTGTAGTTTAGATATATAATTATAATGAATTATTTTATGAGACTAACACAAATTAAATGACATATATCTTTGTCCCTTCAAAAAAAAAAATAACCTTATTTTTTAACATTGTTTTTCTTTTAAACTAATTCAACTTATTTATATATATTTAAAAAACCCTGGGTTTACAATCTCAGTAAAGTTTTAATTGAAATGCATGATTGATTATTTTTTAGAAAAACAAAATCTTTGAGTCAGGTGAGAGAGTGGGATTAAAATATCACTGCACTTTTGCTTAATTACCTTTATTTTAAGGGGGGGAGATTGTCTGAATTTAAGAGACAAAAATATATTTTTAACAGAATAACCTCTCGTTACCTGATCTAGCACATATATATGACTTAAGAATGACTGCATATAGCAATACATTCGATCATTTTTAACAAATACAGGTTAGTAAAACAATAATAAGGAAAAATATAACACAAACAAAAATAAATAAATAATATAAGAAAAAGGGAAACATCAAATACATATGAATTGTTTTACTGGTATAGGATTGCAGAGATCTCATGGATGAGAGTTCAATGTTTCTGTGATTATCTTTGTGAAGGATTTTTAAAACATGGCAAGATATGAAGAGCAGAATATAGATAAAAATGATGCAAAGCCTCATGATATAATTCACATTCACTTGGTCCTGGATGATCCTTTTTCTTGGATATTAATTTAATTCTGGAGACATGATGGTTCTTCAGAATAGCATATGACTGATGGTGGCATAATTGACTAGGCAGTTTAGTTCTTGTATGAAAGCATGGCAGGTCAGCATAATGAATTAATTTAGGATGGCAGGAACATCAACACAGGTACACAGGTCAGAAAACTTCAGATAGGCAGCAGTTCATTAACTCCAGAATTTCAAACTCACACTTCCCTGGAATGGTGATGGGGAAGTGGACACAAGCTTCTACTCACAGATGGTCATTATGTATGGCTTCTAGAAACCAAATAATTAATGAACTTTTTAAAAATAACTTTGGAAGAAGATCTTGTTGATAAGTTTGAAGATTTTTTCATCAAAAGATCTGGTTGCAGAATTTTCTGATCAAAAGACCAGCTTGACAAATTTTTCACCAAAGATACTTTTACATTTACCTAAGTATTTATACTATTTTTCAACAAAAGGCATTCGGATCAGTTTTAATTAAAAATAGTTCTGCTGATAATAATTTAGATCAGATTAATTACAATTTAATCCTGTACTTGTTTATTAATTAGGAAATTTTTCCAAATTCTGAATACCTTTTGTCTACTTGCATTCCTTGCAGTAATTAAGCACCAATCAATACCGTTTTACCACAAGACCACACATTGTAAACATCATCCTTTAAATGGATAATAGCAGAACAATTATTCTCTCTTTATTAATTAGTTTTAATAAGAAAATTATTAATACCCTGTAATTAACCTGCTTTTACAAAATTTATCAAAATCTAATGCTAAGGAATTTTAACTAGCTTAAATTTTAATTGTTTGATTTTTTTTACTAGAATTTTCTAAACTTACAAGCTTAAGTGAATTGGGTCATGTGATCTATGACTTCTATTTTGACTATTTGTAGTCTCTACTTTAAGTCTTATGCAATGTTATATTGCTAAGACTACTAATATATGGTATGGCTGAAGATAACCTCAGCCCCATATAGCTATTTGAGTTGGATAGCTGGGTTTGAAGACACGTAGGTGTCTGAAAATTTCAGATTTTCCACTCAATAGATAACTTTTAGATAAATGCTGGCTTTGGGTTATGATTTTTAGATCTAGTGTCTGAACCTACCCTAGCACCTCTCTGAGTGCCATAGTACGAAACCATGATCAGAGGTTTGGCGGGGGGAGTCCTGACAGAGATATTTTAAATGCTTTCTCTAGCTAAGCATTTATCACAAAGCTTGTTGAGAAATTGGCAATCCTCATTGTTTATGACTTACATGCTTAAGAGAATTGGGTCATGTGATCTATGACTCGTATTTTGACTAATTATTTATCTACTCTCAGTTAGCCATTTCTGACCCTTTTTACACACATATACACATGCCTGCATTTATTCTTATAAGCCTTTAATAAATTTTTTTAATAAAATAAAATTTTATTTTTTCTATAACAGAGATAAAAATATTTAGATACAAATTGGCATGAAGCATATATATGTAAGCATATATATATAGCTTCAATATATATATAAAGTACTTACTAGTTTTAGAATTACGATATTCAGATTGTTTTTTTTTTAAATTATAATTTATAAAGTCAATATTTTTTCAGCAAAGAATAACAAAATTAAATGTCAATATATCACTAATCTTTAATTTCATAAAAGATGATTTGGCAGATATTTGCAAAAATAAAATAAAGAAGAAAAGATAACAAATGTAAACAAACAAATAAAAAATATTAAATGAATATCATGCTGCCTGAGTTTTTTATTTTATTTATACAACTGCATGAAAAGCATTTCATTGTTATGGCTATAATGACTTGAACTATTAAAATTTATAATGTATGTACAAATCAAAATATCATATATATATATTATTCAACTGTTATATATAGAGAGAGCTCACAAATAAACTCTTAACAAACTTTGCAGAATATCCCCAATCCCAGAACAGTTTCTGCTATTGGCTTCATCAGTGAGGTGCCAGGATGTTCAGCATTAGGTTAAAAATACCAGGACAGGCCCAGCACTTTATCTAATGGATAACTATTAAGTAGAAAATCTGAAATTTTCAGACATTCATATGTCTTCGAATCCAGCTATCTAACTTAAATAGCCATATGGGACTGAACCAGGTTCAGATACACCATATATTAATAGATTTAGCAATATAAAATCACCAAAGCATTAATAGCAATAAATAAAATTACAAATAAATCAAGTCATGTAACATCTGACTTGATTTATTTGTAATATAATTCAACATATAAATTATGTTATCAAAAGAAAAGTGATTCACCGCAAATTAGTAAGAGTATATTATAACAAAAACACACTAATTACAATAACATGCCTTACATTTAAATTAAATTATCATTTCTAAATTAATAATAATTATTTTATGCATTTAGCAGATTTCATTATTTCAAAGAGAGGAGTTAATATGGTTAATATTTTTACATATCAATAATACCAATGGTCAGACTGGGATGGTATAAAATATATGATCCATGGCCACCTTTCCAGACTGTTGCACTCACTCTATGGCTGCAAGAACTAAACACCTCTTCTGTGAATATTTTTCTTTGCATTGGAATGATTCCCAGGTGCTATCTAGTCAAGACTGACTAGAATATCCTCAAAAGGATTTTAAAATGCTTCCAGCATTTGATTTTACCTGAAAAGCACAAAGAGCAGGAAACTGGCTTAAATCAGATTATCAGAACAAGTATATTCATAACACACATATATAATTAACTCTAAATTTACTTAATACTGTTGTATGGTGTTTAAAATGTTATATGGTGAGGTATGTAGAGATCTAAGCCATCTTAACAAATTAAAAATAATATGTTTATTTACACACACACAAAACAAAAATACAACATTAACATAATAGTCAAATGAATGTGAAGTAAATTAATTATGGCCTTCATCCAATTGCTTTTAATTATAAAGTTTCAAAAGAATAACAATTTGTCTAGACATTGAATAAGTTATTTTATATTTACCTAGGTTTTTGTTATGTTTCCATTTTTGGAGTTATCAACCCTCTCCTGATTGAAGGTAATGGAGTTCATTAGTGCTGTTCCTAGCTTCTTTTGGCAGTTGTTTGCTCCTCTAGTCTGGGTTGGCCCATATTTTGGTCTTGTTCACAATGATGTCTATATTTACCAGCATGGATCTCAGCAATGGTACCAGCATGGATCTCAGCAATGGTAGACAAAGGTTTTTTATTACATGTCAGACATCAGATGTCTAAGAAACCAGGTGATGAAACCCAAATGAACACACCTCTCTGATTCAGCAGTGCATGCTAATGCTTAGATACCAGTGAATATTGCTCTACATTTCTGATTGATGACTGGAAACTTTGTATAGCAAGTCAGCAATAGAATGAATGATTAACAGTGACTGACAGCAAAACTCCAACAAATTTAATAAACTTCTCACAACAAAACTTATCAGAAGGAAAAAACAATAGGAAATTTGTAGCTTTTATACCCTTGTCACCCATTGACTAAATTAGCTTTCTAAATTCTTTTAATTAGTTAATCTTCTATTCTAACTTTTTAATTACAACATGATCAAATTTATTATCTATTCAGTTGGAAATTCTGGTTTTCTAATAAAAGCAAATTCCTTTTCATCAGATAATTCACCAAAATTAGAGTTCTTTAATTAGATCGCTAATTACCTAGTTTTAATAATTGTTTGTACAATGAAATTCTTTTATTAAGTAACTTTTTTTTTTCATATGTCATAGCATCGGCCGGGATGCGAACCCACAACCGTCTGCAACCAACTATTTGCTTGCAAGGCGGTTGCGATGACCTCTCGGCTAACAACGCTTGACATATTAAGTAACTTTGTAGTTATTTTTGCATAGTTAAATTTATAATTTATTTTCTTTGTTTTTTTTTATAATCCATTGGAATTTTCTTTTAGCTAAAATAAGTGTTCTTTTAAATATTTAAAATTTCCTACATTTTAATAGGCGTTATCCTGCCTTTTGATTTTATTTAAAGAAAAATATATTTCTATTTTTACTTATTAAATTAACTGTCTCTTTTTTTTTTATTTAAAAAAAAAACAATATTTTCTTTCTAAATTTTATTTGTAAATCATTCTATGTAACACACACATATATATATATGTGTGTGTGGATCAATATATCGATTAAATGTGCAAATTATAACTGATAGTTTCTAGAAGTATGAAGATAAATATGTCTTAAGAATATGTCATCTACTAAACTAAGCTTTATGTCAAATGGTGCAATTAGTGGAATAAGTTTAACAATTTTACAGCATATCAAGAAATTAAAATATCTATAAAATCTCATCACCAATTCATTAACTGACATATATATTTCAGAGATATGGTTATAGATCTCTACAATAACACTATCCTGAAAGCATAGTTATAAAGTCAATATTTTAAATTGCAGCCGTACACACCAGAGTGCAAGAACAATTGGGTGTGTTTGACAATAGTGATTTCAGGAGATAACATTTGCTGCAAGCAGGAGAAAGTCAGTTTAACCAGGTAATAGTGGACTTTTCTTCGTTGATCAGTTACTAAAGCAAAGATGTAAAGAGACCTGAGTTTCCAGTGGCTTTCATAATAACTCATATTTATCACTTAGTACTGACAAACTCATAAAAAATCAGAAAATGAAATAAAAATTGCACATATAGTTTTCATTCACAATAAAATGACATAATTGTATCATTTTTCAGAATATATATACAAGGCAAAACTATCCATACAGTAGTGCCACCCTGTGCCAACCAGAGTAATCAATGGATTTTATGCACAAGCCTTCTAGTATCCATTGATTATTCTGGTTGGCACAGGATGGTACTACTATATGGAGAGTTTTGCCTTGTTTAATAACAATTATGTGCTAGTTAAGAGATAGTGATCGTGTAATTTATATATATATATTTCCCAACAATGTTGACAAGACATCAGTAATTTTGTCTAGGGCCACACTGAACTATTACAACAGTTAAAAGTGCACCACTACTATAAAAAAATATTATTTTATGAGAAATCCCTTTTTGCATATTGATGAGTAACAATGTTTTATTAAAATTTTACAGTGCTTTAATTTTTTGCCCATTTTCTCCAAGAATAGTACAAAATCAGATTTTCCATCAAAAGTTCCAAAAAAAAAAAGAGTTTAATATCATGATATTAAAATGTTATTAAAACAGGCAAAATTCTCCATACACAAGCGCCACTCAGTGTAAGCCAGAGTAATCAGTGGATGCCAGAAGGCTTGTGCATAAAATCCCCATCTAGTGCCTACTTATCCAATATCCCCAGACTAGTTTCTGGCTTGTGGCCTTCGTTTAGCATAAGAAATGGTGATCATGTGATGTTTATATTAAAATGTCTTATAATTTCATATAATTAGGGAAGAAAGCAAATGTTGAGTGATTGTATCTATCTTAATACACCATTAGAGAGTTATATCACTACTCCACATCATTCATCTGCCTTGTGCACTACAATGATTATATAAAAACTGTTGTAGCATAATTTTTCTGTTTTAATAAACTAGGAAAATTACATAGTATTCATATATTATTCTAGCTCTATATGTTTGATAAATTTTACCGATTTCTATATGAATGATAATATCAAGCAGCATATATTAAAACTCTGATTTTTAAAGAAATGAATAGGAGTATAATTATACTTGTATCAATTAATATAATTATTCTTCACATATCAAGTGTGATAAACAGAGTAGCTAAAATTCAAAAATCATTATTCACAAAAAACTATATGTTCATGATTTGAAGAATTTGTTTTTTCAAATCATGAAAATAGTTGTTGACATGAGTTTTATCCTCAAAATATCATTACTGTGTGCAATGAATCAAACGATAGAAAGAGAAAGTTAAAAGAGGCTTGTTTTATTGTGAAGTCTAAAAACGTTATCAATCAGCGTAATACTAGTGTTCTACTGCGCATGCACTGGAATATTAACCATTCAGTTCCAATATGTCGCCATGATTCTGATACATGGTTACTAAAGCGCTTGGCAAATAGTTTTTTGTGATTAATGTTTTTTTTTTTAATTTTAGCTACTCTGTTTATCACACTTTATACGTGAAGAACAATTTTCATTATCTGACAGAGTTTTTGTATTATTCAATTAATATAATGTAAATTTTTTTAAAAAAAAAAAAGATTTATTTATAAATAAAAATATTTGCAAAAGTCATCCGTACAAAATTTAATAAAATTCTTTTAAAAAATACGAAGCAGTCAAGTTTATAAATAAACTATTAAATATTAAAATAAAATAAATTATTGAGGAGATAATACAATTTCTGGCAGTATTGTAGTAATAGATTGATTAAATGGAAAATGAAATCAAGTCATTATATAAGTATATATTGTAATCATATATTTAACCCATAAGGGTTAAATATAA
Source organism: Epiperipatus broadwayi (assembly GCA_028023455.1). NCBI lineage: Eukaryota > Metazoa > Onychophora > Udeonychophora > Euonychophora > Peripatidae > Epiperipatus > Epiperipatus broadwayi. The sequence goes on from JAQFVV010012407.1 coordinate 3,427,869, forward strand.
TTTGTAATACTTCAATTTTTTTTTTACTTAAATAAATATAATTCTGTAGTAAATAAACTTCACTACAGAGTCATTAACCAAGTCATTCACATTTTTTTTGCAAAAATAGTAAGCATCTATGAAAGACTTTGTGGTGGGTGTATATCACAGAAATGGTTATGTGCATATTCTATTGCAGGGGTCCCCAGCCTTTTTGCACTAAAGAGCACATTTTATAATACCGGCCAGGTGGTGGGCACCATTTATTTTTTCAATATAAATTTATAATTGGATATTGTTAATAATACACATAATGTACAAAAAAATATTTATTTCAAAAATAAAATTTTAACATATAATTATCGTTTATATTTTTACACTGTAAAAGTATAGTATGCTCTACAATTTGATTACAATATAATACAATAATTTATAAGAAATTTTAAAAATTAAATTTATTTGTATCAGATAAATAATTTTTTATCATGTTCGGATAGTGGCGGGCACATGTAAAATGATCTGCGGGCGCCATGGGCATAGGGTTGGGAACCCCTGTTCTATTGGATCATTTTTTTTACCAATCATTTCATCTAAGACAAATCATTATAATCTAGAAATTACATGTTGATGATTAAAATCATCGTAGGACATTATTGTCAATGGTTTATGCAAGTTAGACAATTGAAAAGTGTTCATATTCAATGATGAGATTTATTGCCTATATTATTCCATCAATAATATAATGTGTTACTAAAATCCATGTTTTAAAAGGTCATGTGCAGTACTATCTAAAAGTTACATTATATTGGGAAATATAATCAATGGTTTATTTTTTCCCTCACTATTAATATATATATACTATCAAATTGTCTTGTGTCTCAATTGGAAAACATGAATTATTAGGAATTCAGAAAGGAATGGGACTTCAGTAAAATGGAACTTTGCCTACATTTGAAATGATTATTCAGGATTTTTTTACACTAAACATTTTCAGGAACATAGTTAGATTATGTATCCCAACTCAATGGTCATTCAGATCTAATTCATTTGAATTATTTTATATGGAATTATATTAAACTACTTGTCAAATAAATAGATCAAGATCATATAAATACTACAGGTTATATATAGAGCTTATAAAATAGGCTTTTAACAAGCTTTGAGAATATCCTCAATTCCAGACCGGTATCTGCTTCTAGCATTGTCAGTGAGGTGCCAGGATATTCAAGTATTAGATTAAAAATACTAGGACAAGCCCAGCACTTTATCTAATGCTTGAATATCCTAGCACCTCACTGACGATGCCAGAAGCAGAAAACGGTCTGCGGTTGAGGATATTCTCAAAGCTTGTTAAGAGCTTATTTGGCAAACTCTATATATAACATTTGTAAATACAAGCTTTATTAAATGAAGACATGTAACATCTGACTTGATCATTTTATTTTTAAATACTACAGGATAACATAACATAAAAACAGAAGTTTCGAAATGACAGTCTTTTATTAGCTAACTTATAAAATATTTAGAAGAATTTGGACATTAATGTGAATATTTATTATAATTTTTAAATAATTAAATAAATATTTCATAATTAACTTTTCATATACAGAATTTCATCATCCATTTTTAGAATCTCTAAGGATTCGAGTTTTAACCTACCTTTTTTTTTTTAACTTAATGATTAAACGTTCTTTTTTTTTTAATACAGTATTAAAGTTTGAAATAAATTACTCTTTTAATAATCCAGTATTTCATATATTTTTTCTTCATGAATGAAAAGAACTAAAAAAAAGTGTTATGCTAAACAATAAAAAGTTATGCTGGAATAGCTGTCATATCTTTTACATTCTGATAAATTTCTATCACTTTATTAATTTCTCATCATTTTTTTTCCATATGTCATAGCATCGTCCGGGAGGTGAACCCACAACAACCGTCTGCAACCAACTGCTTGCTTGCAAGGTGGCTGCGCTGATCTCTCGGCTAACAACGCTTGACTTCTCAACATTTTTTATTGTAGAAAAACAGTTATTTGTTTGTTAAAACTTTTAACGATTTTATTGATTTCAAATTATTTATTCTTTTTTAATAATAGTTTTTTTATTTTTGTTTCAGGCTGAATTCCCTCGAAATACTGTCATTGTTGAGAAAACACCGTCTTCTGAGCAGTACTTTTTTGATGCGCAAACGTTTGTTGTATTGCAAATGGGCTTCACTTTGGTTCCAGTTGCTGATCAAATAGAAGCAGCAAACCTTCTTATTCAGATGGTCAGTCCGATTGTTTTTAATAGTTTTAGTTTATTTAATTTTGAAGTAGTGATCTGAATACTCTGATGTATGGAGTGTCGTTTTTAAAGTTACATTGTATTGGCTAGGTTGTAAGATAGATATAATCATAGCTGATGATGATAATATTAAAAAGAAGAATAAGAGGATGAAGGAAGAAAAGGATAAGAAGGATGAAAGGAAGAAACGGATAAAAAGAATGAAGAAGGAAGATGAAAGAAAGAAGGAGAAGTGTAGTAATGTGTATATTTGCTAAATAATTCTAAAGAAGAGTATAAGTCATGTCAATGATAAAGTTTAAAGTAGCATATGGATAATCTCTGATATCATTTTTCGAAAAATTGTCTATAGTACTTTTATTTTTAGATTATGATATTGCAGAATCAATATAGTACTGGGACGACCTAAATATTTATTGTCTACTTTTGTAATAAGTAATTTGATACTTTCTAAAACATATTCGTATATTAAAAATGATAATATACTTATCTGAAATTCTCTGTCCAAAGAAATATTGAGTAACTAGCCAGCAGAGATTCATGACCAAATGATAATCTGGGATTATCAGTGGCATTAGTTTGCCACTTTCAAAATTATTTTAGCATCTTAATATTTAAGACGGCAATATAAAATTTCACCAGCCTTTTGATGAGTGCTGGTTTAGCACAAAATACGTTATTTGGTAATTATTTATCTTTTTGGCATGTGTGTGATCAAGTGCATCAGCAGTATGAGATAGCATAGATTGTTGAGGGTCATATGAAAGTCTGAGTTCAAATCCCCTATATATTACATATTGGAGTACAGGTATGAAAAAGCCTGTACTGTAGAAAAATTCCATATATTAATATAAGCTTTTATGTTTAATATGCTTAGTATTGATACTAATAATTACCAATATTATTATTCTTACTATTTTTGCCTTCCTACCATTAAAATATTTTATTGTAGAAAATAAATCTTATAATATGATTGCTTTCTCTTTATGGGTTTCTTAAATATTTATAAATTGACGGTGACATATTTTTGACTTGTTACTAATGTAGATATTATTCACTTTAAAATTTATTTTGTTGTTGCCTTTTTTTTCTAATGATATAAATAAATAACTGCATATCATCATCATTTTCAATCATTTGACTTTAAGATGATCTCTCCAAGTTTAATCCAGTTTTTCAATCTCTAGCCTTTCTTCTCCACAACAAACTACAATGCTTCCTCCTTTCATTCATCTATTTCATATATGGTTTATATCTAGGTGTTGTACAATCTCTTGGGACTTCATTTAAAACATCAATTCTTCATTTATTGTCATCTTTTTTAGCAATCGGTTCAGCCCATTCCACTCAGTTTCTTAATTTTTTCAATGAAGTCAAGTGACATCTGTTGTTCTATCACTTATGTATTTTTTCTTGTTACTCCTACCAATGTTACTCCTACCAATACATCTCTCCATACTTTTATCAATGGTCTGAAGTCTCTGAATTGCTCTTATATTAAATGTCTTAAGTCTCAGATCCATATTGGTGAAATACATTTATTAGAAGCATTCCTTGTCAAACACAAAAGCGTATTTACTTGTTTATATAAGTTATTTCTATCAATAGCACATCTTAGTTTATTTTTATGATTAATTTCATTTATTAAATTTTCATTTGTATTAATAATCTTACCAAAGTATCTATAATTTGTAATTTTTTCTAATTCATGAAAAATCAATCAATCTTCATTTTCTTCTTATGAGAATATCTATATAATATTATCTTAGTCTTTTTAGCATTTACCTTTAGTCCTACTTTCTTACTTTCACATAATTACTCTTGCAACATTTCCTTGAAGTTCTAAAGCATTATTTGCCAAACAACTACAACATCTGCAAAATCTAGTTAACTTAAATAATCTCCATTTACTCTATATTTGGAGTCATCTTGTCATTCACTCTTCTCAGAGTTAAAGTTTTTTTTGTAATACTATGTAATTTAATCATTGATGATCCAATGCTTTAATTAGTGTAGAAATGCTCATAGAATCAAATGCCTTTCATAATCCAGAAATTTTTATTAATCTTTTTTATAATTTTGCTTAATATTTGGATATGATTCACTGTGATGAAAACATTTTAAAATTCCACTTGTTCTTTTGATTGGTTAAAATCTAGTTTGCTGTGTTGTAATTATTTTAATAAACCAGTTCCTTAAAATAAGGGTTTTTTCAGGAAATTCTGGTGAGGCACCCATTGAATTTATTAACAGTCTTGAGAGGTATTTCAGAATTAATGCCATGACTGAAGTGGCAAAGCTAGCAATAGCTTGTAGCCATCTACGTTGTGCATTCTGGGCATGGTGGGACTCATTATTCACCCATCCTTCTAATTTTATTTAGTTTAAGCAAGCACTCAAGTGTTATTACCAGGAAGAGATTAAACATAAATTATTCCAAAAGTGATGTCCACCTGGTAAGCCTTACACTTTTTTTAGAAAGCAGGTGACAAAATCAAGATTGATCACTGCAGATCCTCTCTCAGAGCTATAGATCACAAGGATGTAAAGCATAGCTTCCTAAGACATATTGAAAGGATGTTGATTAGTATGGACAAGTGTACAAGTGTGGCTGAACTCTTGAATGCATTTGATAGCAGCAAACATGCATGTGCTGAAAAAGAAGGGATTAAAACCTCCAATTAAAACAGCATCGAAAGGAGACAACTGCTTTTTATACAAATCCATTCACCACCACCATGAGATCAGGACAGAAGGAAAGAAATGCAACTATGAAAAAAGAGAAAACATAGAAGATTAACTGGAAGTCCTCAATAGTTCTACCAGAACATGGATAATTAGGTAATCTGGAAATGGTTCAAACCTTCAACCTACAAAAGAAGCTCATCAAGAATATGATCCACCATCCCTTAACTAGAACTCAAACAAAGTTAAGACAGAGACTAAAAGTTTGGGAGGAAAATTGTTAATCAAGGAGGGACTTTGATAATTAGTTTCTCACAACAGGGCAACAAAATATAGAAGAATAATGTTAATCTGTGCAATGGAAAATTTAATGTGTGATTGGGAGGAGAAGCTACCTTAATATTTATGCCAGGATTGCCCTAAAATTAGAATAACAGAGGGTATAATTGTATAAGCCTTATTCAATTCAGGAAGCCAGGTATCTATAGTATCAGGTAGTCTGTATGACCAAATAATGCTCCTGAATCCTCACATTAAAACCCTGCTTTTAAGATCAACTCAAGTCATGATGACAAATAGTAGAAAAGCCAAATTAGCTTCTAAACAGATTTGGGTAGAAGTGAGGATTGAAAGAACATATATCAACCATGTGTTTTTAATATTGAGTAAGCTGATATATGAAGTGATTTTGGGAACTGACTTCATGTACAAAACTCACTGCTTATTGGATTTTAATAAAAGTTCAAGCAGTATGTGATAATGAAGTCATACCTTTCATATCACAAGATTGGTCCAGCACAACTGTCTATAATAGAGCTAAAAGAAATAAGGAATACTCCATTTTCATAAAACATGAACAATACCCTGGCCATAAATTTGATTTAGCTAAAGCAAAAATTGTGGTATTGAAATGGATAAAAAAAGAAAAATTAAAAAGTCTTGGATCATAGACAAAGTTCAATTTGTGATAAATAAAGAAGATTTCAGCACCTCTATCTTGAAGAAATGGGCTCTCTAAGAAGATTTCAAATAAAATTTACATAACTAACAGGACTCAGTATGAACCTCAAGATGTCAACCTGGTCTGCAAAGAAAGGCATGGTGTAAAAAGAAAAGTTAAGGAGGCCTGCTTCATTGCTATGGATTGCAACGCCATCAACTGCAAAGTCACATGTTTCATGATCTCAAAGAAATGGAGCAATTAACCTTTGAACTTTGCATAATTTGCATATAATTACTTCATTTAGAGCTATGAAGATGAGAGCATGTCTCTTGAAAGTGCTTGCAGAGTAATACAATTTTATTTTTTTTTAAATAAAAATAGCTTTGTGATAAGGTGCAATAGCGCCTATATTTTTACAAATATATTTTCACATGCAAAGTTTTCAAGTTAGGTTTGAATTATAACTACACAAGTTAAAATGAACTTAAATATAAGAAAGTATACTTAAATACCACCAATAATAGTGATGTAAGATAGCTGCGATAGTGGTATGTATTGTACTGAAAGCATGCTCAACATGAATAAAGCCAAGTTTTAAAATAATGTCTACCTTTTCTTTATAAATGTTGGACATTTACATGTTTAAAATTACAAGTGCAAAGAAAAGATGTATGATATTGAGAATTACAAATTATTCAATTAGATTATTAAATAATTGTTTAAAAAATATGTGTTAATGTCTTTATTCCTCCAGCTATCTGTTATATGAATTGGCAGTGTGTGTGACTTGGTTTTAATATAGCTTAGTGTTTTGCTGAATTGTTTTAAATTATCCCAGTAAAGTTATTTTCAGTAAATTAGAATAAGCTATTTATATATCTCTTGCTCATAGTAACAGTTTATAGAGTTCTTGCTTTGTCCACTAGATTTGAGCATAATGGTTAGTTATATGGGTGTAAGGGCTTTATGTTTGTGTTTAGACATCCAAATGATAACTCTGGATAGTATAAAGATATCACCTTTAAATCCATTCACTGCATTTTGCTTTTCATTAGAAATTAAGTTTAAAGTTGCCAGTACATTAATAGTACTATATGGTTAGAGCATTGATAATGATCGGCATGTTTTTGTGTCCCAGTATTATTTTTTATATTTTAATAATTAGCACTTAAATATTTGCATCCAAATTATTGTGTTATATTCTGTCCTGACTTACAGTGGCTACATAAGTAATCTGTTTTATAGCGTGCATCCTTTAAATTCAGTCTCAAGATTGACTGTTTATGATTAATTTTTACTGAGGCAATTTCAGTTAGAAACTGTAATTTTACATTTTTTATTATCTTTCAACCATTTTTGGTCACATTTTCTTCAGTTTATATTCATTTTATAGTAAATTTTTAGCTTGATCTATATTTAAAATTTTAATTCCAAAAAATATCAGCATTTGGAAGTGTTTTAGCAAAAAAAATATATTTTTCTTGCCAAATATGGTTATACAAAGATCCAAGTGTCCATCTCTTTTTACTTTATATGGTACTTGAAAATGCCAACTAACAATTTCAGCCATTCCAACAGCCGAAGTCAGAGTTCACATGCAAAATGTTTTATGCTTTCGTAATAGATTTTGAATGTAAATAAATATATTTTTCATAATTATTTAGTCAAATTAATTTTTTACAATACTACCTAAATATAGACTTTTATTCAAAAATATTTAATTTTTAGAAGAAAAATAAACAACTGAATAATGCTCAACTGCTATTTGCACATCAATTACATCCGCTGTAAACTAGCAAGCACAACTATTTTTCATAAATACTTATGTAATTTATAATTATTTTTCACACTATATTGACTAATAATATGGCTAGATTTATATTTTTATTTAAAATATTTAATTTTAGATGAAGAAAAGACAGCAGAAATTTAATAATCAGCATTTCTATTTCTAAGATCAGAGAAATCAATGCTGGTTGCACATTATAATGTGTTGAAAAATAATTCTTTTGTTTTACTATAGGCTACTTTTCTTACATTTTTCTTATAGTTTTTCTTCAGTTATTAATATTATTTAAAATTTTTCATTACATTTAAACAATTTGAATATAAAATAATTCAATTTTCAGACACTAAATTAAAACAATTCTGATTATTTTACATTGATATTTTTATGAATAGAAATGTAAGTGATGAATAAAAACAGATGAAGTTTTACTCAATCTGACAAGTAAGAAAATTCTTTAGTTGAAAGATTAATGATTATTATTATTCTGCAGTGCTGTAGATGCACCATATGGTTTTATTCATTTTGACTCTCCGCTTTTATTCACTGCACTCCTTCTATATTTAATTTGATGCATTTAATGTGGGTATTGATGGTTTCCCATCTCACCATATTATCTTCAGTGCTATCACCCTATATTTACTCTATCTTTCCATTTCTTTATAATATATATACAAGGGGGGACCCAAAAATAACGGAATTTTATAATTAAAAAATTGTTTATTCATTTTTAGTGTTATAAATTTAATCTCTACACCAGACTAAATAAGATTTTCATTTTTCAAAGTAGTTCAGAAATACTTGCAAAGTGATGTTTTTTAATACCTCCATTTCCCACCTCTTCTAAGTCTACAAAAAAGAGAGACATTTTTTCATTCAAGAGATTAGAGAAAAAATGCTACACAGTAAGATTGAGCAATATGGCTGATAGATAAGCTGGGTCGTGCTTAATTTAATTTAGAAAGTGTTTTAAACTCAAGGCTTTGAGAGATGACATTTTGTTGGGGTGGTGCTTGAATTCTTTTCATTTCCCAAAAGGGGATGTTTGCATTCTACTGCATCATGTAAATGTTTCAGAACTAGCAGATAAATTACATGGCTGTTATGAATTAAATCTGGCAGAAAAATGTTTGCATTGAAGTAAAAAAAATGTGCATTGTTTTGACTTTGGACTTGATTTGCCAAGCATTTTAGGGATATGGTAAATTTAACATTTTTGATTAAATCACTCATAAACTTGTGTTTTTGCAAGATCAGCTTACTTATAATCTGCTTCAAGCATTATAACTGTTTTTCTCACCATTTTCTGTAAACGACAACAAAAGTTCACATTGTTCGAACTTTTCAGCCATTATTAAAAGAATCAACAAATACAGGAAATGCACTTTACAAAAAAAAATGGGCTACCTGGTCCCATGATTTCACATGTAGATGTCATTTGGACAATTGATGCAGAAGAGTTCCTGCAAGAAGAATGTAATGGCAGAAGTATATACTTCAACAGGTAGGCAAACCAGAGAATGATCCTGGCTATTTTTGGGTCCCCCCTTATATATATTTTAAAATGAAGATTTTTATATGCAATAGTTATAAAAGGTATATTTTCTAAGTTCATTCATGAATAATTAGCAGTTTTATTGTGTTGATGTTTCTATTAGATCGCATCTGTCAACAAGTATGTAATAAACGTTATTTGTAAAATCCCATTGTACATGTATTGCAAGTAATATTCCATATAACAATTTTAATGATTTTATCAGTTCAAACAAAAATAGACATTTTAAAATATAAAATGGAGAGTGACAATATTCTGATTAATGATCTTTAAAAATCTTTCCAAAATGGAAGGTAATTTTCATGTATCATCATCTTTATTGATAAAGTCTTATTTCTTTAGAATCTCAATGGCTTCATTAGTTTTTCTTCAATAGTAAATATAACATTTGGTTAGAATTGTGATGTCCATATTATGATCAGTATGAGAGTGCTATTGATTACTACATTAACATATTCATCTCTTCTACATTGATTTGATGATTATTCGTACTTTTATAAGAGGTTCCACAAATTTCACATGGGATTTCATAAATTCCTCGGGCCTCAGGTGACATTAATTATAACATATCAGAATATGCTCATACTGTCTGTAGCTGCTTTTATATAAAAAATACAACATTTCATAAATACTATTTTTTATTATTCTCTTTTTTTTATTATTAGAACTATTTTGAATGTGACTTAAGTTTTATATATGATTTGCTTATTGTAAGTATAAGTTCACAAGATATTGTTTATATAATTTATTTCTTCCTCTAAATATGATTTATTGGAAAGAGGGACTGACGATGAGTTGAAAATTTTAAATATCAGTCTGTGTACTTTTTAAAAAAAAAAAAAGTAGGAAAAAATCATTCTGTTTTGATAATGAATACATTAAGGAAGGGAAGTTTTCCATCAGTCTTTGTTTCCGTTGTAAATCGGATATGAGAGTGTATATTATTTATATTTTATAGTTTATCTTTACCATGTTGCCAGATAGCTAACATGTCATTTATGTATCTGAACTAGGTAAAAGATTTTAAAAGCATTGATCTTAAAGCACAAATTGTTATGCACTCCTTAAAGAAATCAACAAGCATTGGAGAGCCTGACAAATACTAAAAATGTGTTTATAATGTTCCCCATTATATATGAAATAAGTGTTCAAAAGGCAATGCTAGACAATGTTTAACTAACACAATAATATACTCATATAAATTCCAATCCAAGCTATGTAAAACCCTTGTTACTAATCCATAGCATGTAAAAATTTTTGTAATCTTGTGTAAATCAACTTTTACATATGTGCACTTATAACTACAGATAGACTATGTATACCACAGCAACCCAAGCTATGTAAAACCTTGTAAGTAATCCACAACATTGAGAGAGCAACTTTTATATTATGTAAGCCTACAACTGTGGATTGCCTTTGTAAACACAGCAATCCAAACTATGTAATACCCTTGTAACTTTCTAAGATAAACAAAACTTATCATCGAAAAATAAATTCCAATGTTATGTAAATATATTTAGTGCCTTGTCAATTGGAATATTTATAAACAAAGAAACTCAATCAAGGCTAAACTACTCATTGTTTTGATCTTTTAATTCTTTAATTTTTATATATAATTTTATGGGTGGTATTATAACAGTCACATAACTAGATAAAACATGATAAGGAGATATTATGTTTACTGTAGGTTGTAAGAGATAATTCTTTTTATATATTTTTTTAATAGTCTGTAGAATTGAAAGAATTTTCACTGGGAATAATTTTGATTTTATTTTTTTCAATTGTGATTTTATTGTTGTTGTTGTTGTTTTGAGATAAGGAATATTATCTCAGTTTGTTTTTACATTAGTATTATTGTATAGCAGTGTTGATTTTATTGATGTTTATATCATCATTCTTAATGACAAGGGTGTTACCTTTATCTGACAAAAATACGTTTATGAACTTGTCTGATCTTATATCATTTAGAACCTGCCTTTATGCCTTTGAAATATTATTTTTATTAAGATATAGTTTTTTAAAAAGTATATCCAAATCTCACTCCAGCTTTATCAATTATTAAGAAGTCTATATTTAATTAAGAGCAATCCCATGTTACAAATAATTTACTCAATATAAGCTGGATTCAACTGATAAACTATCAAAGGGATATATATTTCTCTATTAGCGACAGAATATATTTTTTACTGCAATCATGTTTTGATTATATTGTGAATCATAGGTCTGTTCCATGTTCAGACTTAAAAATACCAAAATAAAAAATTACAAGCAATAATAATCTTTAAAAATTACATTTCCAAACCAATAAACAGTTTATAATTTATCAAACAAATGACTCTCTATAAACAAGATGTCGGCTTTAGAAAAAACTTTAACTTTGTTTTAACACCTTCCCAGATATCATTTGAAAGAATTATTTATATTATGGAGTCAACTGTTGATACAATAGATCTCTTAAGAGTTGATATAGCTAGAGCTAGGATTTGTACTGTTTTTAAAAATATATACTTCCTAAAAGTAAATATCTCAATAAAATATGGCCGGCTATAAACAACATAAAATCAGATAAGTCCACAGTTACACTTCTCGAAGATAAAGATAATGCTACTGGGCTATGATTTACACAAGATTAGAATTTGAGCTCTGCTAAACAATAATACCTATACAAAAATAAGTCCGTACACTACTTACTTTAGAAAAATAACAAAAGCTATTATTAACCAATCCAATGAAGAAGAAATAATAAAAAAATATTCTCTATAAAAAGTCTTCCACTCATCCCTAATTCTACAAAAGTATGTAAAATTGATATTTCTCAATTCTATAGTGAGTGCAATAGATAAGTGTATGGAAGATATAATAATATAGTATATCATTTCTAAAATTATTGATTAAAAAACTCGTTATATTTTTAATTTTTATAATAAAAAATGAAAAGTTTAAACAATTGACATACTATATAGCTTCAATATTATTTTTATGTTTACAAATATTTCCATTGATGAAACTTTAAATATAGTTTTATAGCATTGCAATCTATTGAACAACATTACTACTTTAGTTAAACATTGCCTTTCAAATAGTTATTTTTTATACAGAAGGCAACTTTATAATAAATTTTCAGTATTCCTATGGGTCTTTCTATCTTAGGAGAGCTTGCAAATTTGATTCCGGAGTAATATGTGCTTTATACTCAAAGCCTCTAAAATTTTATTTCGTTCACATACATAGATAACATGTTTTTTGTCTGGCTACATGCTAAAGATAAGCTACATGATTTCTTCTTATATATAAACAATTACCATTTTCATATTAAATTCGCAATGGAAGCAGATGATGGGAAACTTCCATTTCTTGTTGTATTCATCACCAAAAAAAACAGAATTATTTTTGACATTTTCTACTTTCAGAAAAAAATTCAAACACATATAGATACTTTAGATTTTTCTGTAGCAAAAACTGTTCTTATTACAGCAATTAATTTTCTGATAAATCATACTTAGTGAAAGAAATAAATTGCATAAATAGCATCTTGTTAGCTAACAGTTGTAATAAAGGAATCATAATTAAAGACTTAATTTAGGTCCTAAATAGTCATTATGAAAAATCAAGATAAGGAAAAAACAATACAAAAGGAACTACGGGCAATATTGGACATATACTGAAATGTTATAACATAAAATAAATCTCTCTCGAGACTCCAAGAAATTTATGAAATTGCATGTGGAGTTAGTAAGCCTTTTGTGAGAATATGAATAATATATCATAGCAGTACTACAAGGGGTGAACACGCTAAGTTTAGTAAATCAGCACTTTGAACACTTTCAGTTCATGTTATGAATACTGGTCGTAATGTAGATTTTTCAACTATCAAAAAAAAAAAAAAACAATATTCACTATCAAGTTGATGTTAAGTGTGTTCCAGCTGAAATATTGGTGCTTATAGCACTATTAATTAATTATATTAACGAGGTAAAACTCTCCATACAGTAGTGCCACCCTGTGCCAACCAGAGTAATCAATTGATGCTAAAAGCCTTATGCATAAAATCCCTATCTAGTGCCTACTCATCCAATATCCCCAGACTAGTTTCTGGCTTGTGGCCTTTGTCAGTGAGGAGCCTTGGATCTTAGAGCACTGCACCTAGATCTTAGGATCTAATGCAACCCTCCAGCAGCCACCTTTTATCTCTACTTAACTACAAAACTATGAGAATGAAATTGAAAACACAATAATATTTTCAATCTAAGCTCAATAGCTTATATTGTTATATGGGTCTAAACTCAGTTCAGCATCCATACATTTTGGTGTCTTTGACTCTTTAACAACCATAGCCACCATTATCCTATTAGGCAGGATTGGTGTTAAACCACTAACAGTTATGTGCTAGCATAAGAGATGGTGATCATGTGATATTTAGTGGTTTAATTAATTATACACAATGAACCCAGACAACATTTCTTATACATATGTGACAAATTAATAAACTATCAATAAATTGTATAATTACAAAACAAAAAAAAATGGAAATTAAAGATAATATAAATTCAGTATTAATTGTAAAAATAAAAAAGCAAATTAGACTCAAAAAAACTTGCCAACATATTTAAACTCAAAAGAATAACAAATAATGGTACTTTTGTTAAGTGATAGTAGCCTACTATTTATATTATTTGTCTTAAGGCAAAGAACTTAATGTACAGATTTGAATTTTTTCTAATAATAATAGTGCCTTCTGTGTGATGGCACAGTGTTAAGTGATGGACTTAGGAAGCTAAATGTTCTTGGATCAAAGCTCTATCTGTTACTTCTGTTTTTCCTGGGAAATTAATTGTGTGATTATTGTTATAATTCTATATAAATCTATGTATACTTCTTCCTTTTTCTTCTTCAGTAATTTTACTTATTCATATACAACAATATATCTTATTAAATAATCATATTCTTCTTACACCTTTAAGCAAATATTTTTTATTAATATAATAAGTTTCGACTGTTCCTCGCAGTCTTCTTCAGATCTCAATCTATTGCTTTTGTAAGAAGATTGTGATTATTTAATAAGATATAATTAAATTAATATACCGTACATGCTTACACACACCTGCACATATATAATGTAATATATAAGGGACTCAGACTTTCACATAACCCTCAACTCCATGTCATCTTATATTGCTGACCCATCTGATCATACATATGTTGAAAAGATAAATAATCACCAATATACATATTTCAAGCTAAACCAGCAATCATCAGTTGGTCCAGATTTCTATCTCCACACATATATACAATCAGTGCTCAGCTTTATATTACGATAGCCAATCTTCATACTTTAATGGACTGGCTTCAAACTACTCCAACCCACAACTCTTCAGCCATCCATTTCATTGAAAATCTGATGATGGAATGTTCAAAGCCCCACATTAGTACCAAGGTTATCATCTTACCCATGTTAATGATTCCCTTATATATTACATTATATATGTGCTGATGTGTGTAAGCCTGTACAGTGTATTAATTTATATATTAAAACATAGTATTAAAGGTCTGCCCATCCCTCACATATGTATGCAAATGGATTATTCTCCAGTACATGAGGGGTCAGAATGACTAAATGGTCAACATGGGTAGGATGACAACCTTGGCACTAACATGGTCTTTGAACGTTCCATCATCAGATTTTCTATGAAATGTATGGCTGAAGAGTTGTGGGTTGGAGTAATTTGAAGCCTGTCCATTAAAGTTTGAAGATTGGTTTTCTTAATATAAAGCTGAGCACTGATTGTATATATGTGGGGAGATAGTAATCTGGACCAGCTGATGATTGCTAGTTTAGCATGAAATAGTTATATTGGTGATTATTTATCTTTTCAACATGTGTATGATCAGGTGGGTCAGCAATATGAGATGGCATGGAGAATTGAGGGTCGTGTGAAAGTCTGAGTTCTGAGTTCGAATCCCTTATATATTATTATAATTGTGATGATGATGTTTTCTGTTACTCCTGGATTTGTGTGTGTAATGTTAGATTTTCTGAGAAATTAATCTTAATGCAGAAATGGATTATTTCAAAATTCTGAAAGAGTATTTAAAGATGATGTTTATCTGTTGTTACCTGTTTGCTGCTCTCTGGCCTAAAATATAATCCTATTAATAAATTCAATTGGCATTAAAATAATTTCGTTTATATTTTCCACTTTAATGATAAAGAACAATTTTTTTTTCATCAGTACAAAATAATTTTTTTATAAAAATAGATTTTTAGTTACGGAGAAAAAGTCTTAAGTGATTTTTTCGTCTTGCGTTACGTAAATCAATAACTATATTTTTATTTATTTCTGCTTCTGGTCATTCGTTAATGAAACAAAAGCATTTCACACACACATATGTTTATGTACTTTAAATATATAATTCATAAATTCATTTTTCTGGGGTGTTTTTTTTTAGGTTAACGTAGAAAACAAAAGTGGCTATAATCAGTTTCGTTTACGACGGACGGCTTCATCTATTGACGATCGTCTTCTGATAACACTTCAAACCATTCCTAAACTTGGCCCGGTGAAGGCTAAAGCGTTAATAGAACATTTTCATTGTAAGATTGCAATTTTATGTTTTTTATAAGAACTTTTAATTTTTGTAGTCATGTGTCAGTTTACTCTAAACAAGAATATTTAAAATAAGTTTGTGGAAAATATGTATTAACATTATTATTATATATCTGTGTGGGTGCGTGTGCGCAAGCTTACTATGTTGTAAATATGGGAAAATTTAGAGTGGGAAATGGAAAATTAAGTGGATAACAGGTTTATTTGGGCATAATTGCTTAGATATTCTTGACTTCGTTCAAATTATATACTTGGAATTAAAATTAGGGCATTTATAAGTGTTTGCAGCTTTCTGACTTACAAGATTTTATGCTCTCTTTCAGCTTCTATGTTTCTATCTGAATTGGATTTTGATAAAGCAATCTTTTCTTCTGATAGCTTATTTATGTCCTGAATCTTAACTATATTAGAGGGATACAATTTTAACTTCTGAATTCAGAGAGAGGAAAACCAGAAATTTTCCCTCAAAGTTTAGAAAGCTACTGCTGAGCTACAACTTCAAAGATTTCCTAAGACCATTTTATCTATAGGGATAAAGGATTACAGCTTTACAATCAAGCTATTAATGAATCCAAATACCAATTTCAATTTTGTAGATTCTCAATCAACCGAAGGTGAAGCTATAGTAAATCAGGTAATTCAATCAAAGCCCTGGACCCAATATTAAAGTTATCAATTAGAAATCTGAGTCGAGCAAAAAACCCAACTGATCAAAATAAAAAATAGGAGACTTCCAGCTATAAATAAATTGACAATATATAAGCACTGGCCAACACCTCCAGTAAAGCTTGATACATATTCAATAAATAGCAACATACATTGTAATTTTGATATAGGTATACAGTTTTCATATTTTCAATTATATCTAGCTATAAGAAGCTGCCTGCTTAAAGAAAAAGAAACAGTAGTCAGAAAGACATCCAGAAAAGGATGGGAGAATCTAAAAAACTTAATAATGCATAAAATCAATGTAAATAATACAAAAGGATTGAGACACACTGATTCAACGGGATATTGGATTTGCATTGTCTATTGCACCTAAAAATTATTGGGCTATCAATACTGCAAACTGGCAGTAAAATGATTACAGACTACCAAGATAGCTATATTCCATTCCTAAGATGAAGCAAGAATAAATGTAGTAATAATGTCTATAAAAAAACAATGTATTTGCCTCTAGTTGTGTTCGTTGGAGAGCATGGAAATTTAACAAGTCATTGACTGGTTTAAATATTTAATCTCAGCAGTGATTAAGATGAACCAGGTTACACAGGAAAAACTACAAAAAGAATTCACCAGATGTTTTTTTTTTTAAAAACTAGATCAATATGTAAGACAGTAGATTCACAAACACATGAACAAAGCAATAAAACTGAAAGAAAACTGGATAAACAATAAATCTGTTTTGCAATGGAACACTAGTGATATCACATTCCCAAAATTAATTAAATGGGTTCATCTGATAGGCAGAAAAGCTGCATCTGGTCTACTGGATATAGAGTTTGAATTTCTGGGAATCAAGTATAATGGTTCCTCCAAATTGCTGCTCTCAAGTACTAGGAAATTTGCATAGTCGTCACTAAGCAATTAAGAAAATGAAAAAAGTATCTAGATCTTATGTCTGGTGGTCTATTTTAGAAACCAACATCAAGTTTAAGCTTTATCAGTGTAGACGTAAGATAAATTAAAACATGCCAACAAAAAATGAAATGCTGATTTAGCACCAAATGGGTTCCAGTAATAATTATGAACACAGAGTCTCAACATATAGGAATATTCAAATATCACATGATCACCATTTCTTATGCTTACACATAACTGTTATTAAAACAGGCAAAATTCTCCATACAGTAGTGCCAGCCAAAGTAATCAATGGATGCCAGAAGGCTAGATGGGGATTTTATGCACAAGTCTTCTGGCATCCATTGATTATTCTGGATTGCACTGAGTGGCACTACTGTTTGGAGAGTTTTGCCTATTTTAATAACATTCAAATATTTGATGGCAATAAGACTATAGTTACAAATATCAATTGTGGAATGACTGTGAAGAACCATGAAACTACAGCCCACAGATAGCACTAAATTGCAAGTTCGAAAAAGACAACTGAGACATCCACCAGTTTATCTCAAAAAGTATGCACTTCAAGATAACTTTAGTTAGGGGAAGTGAATCTTGTGGAGTTATCTTAAGCTTATCCTCAATAATAGAGCCATCTTAATCAGAATCAGTAACAAGGCATCTGACTGTTCAGAATCAAAAATGTAAATAAATAAAAAAAAAAAAAAAAAAAAAAATATTTTCAGGCAAGGAATGTTGGCTTATATAAAGCAGAGGTCCATTTGAAAGAGAAGTCACCAACAAGGTTGCTGAGTCCTGTTCAGATCAGTAATTGATTTTCTGAAAATTTATTAGGTACCTTCAAGACTGGAGAAGGAATTTAGTCATGGCAAATACTATTATACTTTCAAATGGTAAGCCAATATGGTTGGAAATGTCATTTTATTAGGAGTTGCAGCTTTCCACCAGGCCACTGATTGTTAATGCTAATAACTATGCATGTAATTCTACTAAGCATATGGGTGGCAGACTTTTTTAAAGAGTATTGTAAATATATTACTAATGTAAATAGATTCAATAAAGTTTTTGACATTATGCATTTATCTCATTTACTTATCAGCCAGAAATGTTATTTTGTTTAGTATATTCCTCTTATCTATAATCATTGCTTATACCATCAACAAATCTTACACAATGAACTATTCCATTTCTATCCAGAATAGTTATTTGGATTTTTATCTAAATAAAATAAAATTAGAAAGAATCAATATTCTTTTTTACATATTTTCTTATGTAAAATAATTATTAAATAATTATTTAATTTTACAATTATCCTCTTTCTCATAAGCAACTATCTTAACAATCATCTTCTGTTTCAGTTTATATCTTTCCTTTTCAAAATATTCATCAAAGCAAAAACTAATCGATTCTTTTAAAATTATTTTCTGTTAATTTGCTTTGTTTCATTTTTCTTTGGACTTACCAGCAATAATCATTGGCATTTAAATTACATTTTTGGCTTTTAATTTTAATTAAATGCAAACATTTTTTACATAAATACATACATAATTTATTAGAAATAGGTCTTTTGCAACTTTTTAATTAATTAAATTTGGAGCCATGATAAAGATTGGTTTAACAAAATCTTTAAAAAGAAAGATTGAAAATAATCACACGAAATAGAATTTTCTACATGGTTTACTTGCAACGTAGCTGACTAGTGTCATTAATTGAACCAAATATTAGCAGAGATTTTTTAAGTCTCCTGTCTTTTTGTGAATTAATTGGCAGGAAAATATTATTGCAGAAATCTTTCCCAAAATATTCACATATTGATTCTTATTTTCAATGAATACTAAAGTGGTGACTGGTCCATAAGCACTACATCACCCTTTGAAAAAAATTAATTATTAAATTTGTGCTTGAAAGTATCAGCAATATAACAATCATTCAATATTTTACATTAGATTGTTTTTAAAAAGAATTATTTTAAGTGATGGTTGAGATTCTATTCAAAGATGCTGTTAATTATGGCAGTGACAGAAATGTCATATTTGGTGAATTTCAGCAAAATCCACTGGTGTTCATTTGCTTTTATCAATGTGCATAATTAGTGTCATTGGAGCTGCTCATTGTCACAACATCAATAGTTATTTGAGCATGGTATGTTTCGTATTCTGGTTTCTCTTTTAAGAGTAAATAACTTTTGTTTCATTTAGATGTGCAATAAAATATTCTGTTTTTTTTTCTTGTAATTAACATAAATGAACATATAAATATTTATTATAGAAAATTATAACAAAATAATAAAAGAAATGTTATTTGAAATATTTATCACAATGACTATTAGTGTTGAATATATATATTTAGACAATTCCAATATCACCCATTTAGCCTCGAGTATTATTACACTTATTATTTAAGTAATACTTTGGATGCAGTTTGAAATTTATAATTGCAGTTTTTAATGTTATAATTGACTATTTATTAGTCTGCATTCAGAATAGGTTTTATTTACCTGCTTAAAGGGGTTTATTAAAACTTGTTTGGGTCTATAATTTCAATCTCTGTGGTCATATAAGTATATTAGACCAATAATAAGGATGGGATTCCACCTTTATTGTTAAAAGGAGGTTGCCTTGACAACAGTTTGAAATTGTTGATTGTTATTGATATTGGGATTTTCCAAATTGTTATTTCATGACAATATTTAAAAATTAAAGGCCAATCTATTCCAGATATTATTTGTCAAGCAGCAGTCGGTAAAAATAAAAAATATATTTGATCTCTTAACAGTGATTGGTATGGAAAAATAAAATTGTTACATGATTGTGAAAAACAGGCAAAACTCACTATAAGTATTGCCACACACAGCAAGCTAGAGTAATCAATGGATGCCAGAAGGCTTGTGCATAAAATCCCTATCCAGTGCCTACTCATCCCATATCCCTAGACTAGTTTCTGGCTTGTGGCCTTCATCAGTGAGGAGCCTTGCATAAGAAGTGGTGGTCATGTGATGTGTGATTGTGAAATTAGAAAGGCTCTGTTTTGTTTTCCTTGCATCCTTTTTGGCAATGACGCTGTAATAAAGCACTCCTGCTTAAAAATTTTATGAACTGCCATTGATACTAATAAAAAAAACCCATATATTTTAAATATAATTTTTTTTCTGACCACGAATAAGCAATATTTTTGCTCCCTGTAACCGAATAAAATAGACTGAAACTTTTTTAATGGTAATATGAAAATAAAACGTTTCCTAAATCAGCAATTTATTTTAATAAAACCTAATTTGTTACTTCCTGTTACGAGAACTATGTTTGAGAAGATACATAGTGTTACAATTATGTGGAGTCTGTAAAGTATTTCACAGTAGTAGAATGTTTATATAAAGTAATATTCATTAACAAACTTTTTACCCAATAATTTGACCAAGATTTTTACAATAGACTTCATTCGTCCAAACTTTAAGTAAAAATGATAGGGGTACATATATATAAACAAATAAACTTTACAATATTTAAATTACCAATATATAAAAATAAATAATAGCTATAGCCAGTTATGGTCTGTTTGCCATCCTGAGCAGCACTATCAGTTGAATTTAAGTGATTAATAGTTTTTTTTTCATATATCGAAGCGTTGACCGGGAAGCAAACCAAGGCCAGCTGCTTGGAAGGCAGCTATGCTAACTACTACGCCATCAATACTTGACAAGTGATTAATAGTTATGAATACTTTAGCACAGAGGTGCAAGATTTAATGCTGTTATCAAATTGTTCTAAATCTTTTATTTATTTGTATATGCATTATAATTACAATTTTGCAATAATACTTGTATTCATAAACAATGAGGATTGCCAATTCCTCAACAAGCTTTATGATAAATGCTTAGCCAGAGCCATCACTTAAAATATCTTCAGACACTAGTGTTTGAACCTACCCTGGCACCTCTCTGAGGAGTGCCAAAGCACGAAACCATGGGCAGGGGTTTGGGGAGGGGTTATATCACAAAGCTTGTTGAGGAATTGGCGATCCTCATTGTTTATAACTTACAAGCTTAAGAGATACGGTTATGTGATGTATACTCTTATTTTAACTACTTGTATTCATGTTTTATTATTAATGCTACACAAGTTATATTAAACCTTTGGTTTTAAAATAAAAGAAAACAATTAATAACACTATTAATGATTTTACTATCCTACTTCTAACAGTAATAATTATTTTATAAAAACAATAAAGAATATTAATTATGTTCATAATGCTCATTGAAATAATAATTATAAGGAAATTTATTCCAAGTCAATAATTTTAACTACCTTATCTCCAATTTTTTAAAAACTAAAATAATTTTTAAATTTAAAAAATAAATCGTATAAATATGGCATCTCTAATATAATGTATAACTTTTTTAAAAAATTTATTGTTAACATGGAAAATGTTAAAATAATATTATTTTTTACAATATCCTACTTTTTATATTTATTTAAGAATAATGAACTTTTGAAAGAATAATAAAACTTTTCTTGCCGCTTATTTTGTCAGAATTTCTCAATATGCTAATCATTATAATAACATATTTGCATAAAGAATTGTAACGATTAATGTTTTGTTAATTTATTTATTTCAATTTTTGAAATATTTTTTTAAATTATTTTAATTTTAATTTGGCAGTAAAAATCGATTTTAAAATCTATGTCTTTACTTTCATTTCAGTGTATTCCTGTATTGACTTACATTAAATTGTTTTTGTTTATATAAGATGGCTATTGTTATATGCAAAGCATTTCTTACTCCAATTCCCTTTTTCATTTTTTTTTTTAAACTGGCAGACCTTAAATCATGGTCTTTATTTGAGGCAGTATAATCCTTAATGAGTTATGTTGAAACTGGATTTGAGACAGGAAATGTCAGCTGTCAAAGCTTGTATATTTAGGCAACCTTGTTTAGAGATCTTCCTGCCTACATAGAAATGGAAGAGACCTAGAAACTGATTAAAAAATGGTCTATCTCTTATAGTCTTCCTAAGTTGTTTTCCCTGGCATATTACTCATTAAAGAGACATTGTCCATAGAAATGGTAAAGAAGGAGATGGTGATACTACTGAATTTATGTATTATAAATTTAATTTTTGTCTAGGTATAGGTGCATGGAATGCATGAACTTCATTTGATACAAACTCTGCAACAGCATAATAGAGGGTAGCATTGATGGCTAAGTAGTTATTATGATTTAAGACTAATATCCCTCTCTAGATGAAACCCAATAAAATAGGTAGACAGTTATAAATTTTTTCAAGGAGTAAATCGACCAGTGAAAATTGAATTTAGTCTGTAAATTCTTTAATATATTAATGATTTGCTAATTATGTTTAAAATTTGATTTACTCATTTTATTAATGCATATATTCCAGTATTAGATTTAGAGAATTCAGAGAAAGAAAACTTTATTCATTGGTTAAGCATTATTACAGTAAAACCATTAAAAGATTGAATTTTTTTCTTGAAGTCTTCAATGCATATGATAGTACAAATAGTGGTATTCAGCCAAAAATTGTTGGAAATAATGGTATTTGCACTCCAAAATTAAATGGTCTGCTGTTATTTAATTTTTTACATGACACTTGTGTTGACTGTCAGAAATTCACGATAAAGGAACTGGGATGTATCCTCATTCAAAACAATAGCATTTAATAGGTTATATTACAGGAAAAATATAAGAGATAATCATATTGTGTAAGCACTTATAAATGCTTATTATAAAATAGATCATAGAGCAGCATATACCAAGGGTTAATATGGTAGTTGTGTTTAAAATACGTTTTCTTCCAATCGTATTCATCAAAAAAGTTGTTTATTCTTTAGAAGTATATACTGTATGCTAAGTTTCAGTAGTTATTAAACATTAAAAATTGCTAATTTGGACTGTTATAAATAGTATATTACCAAGGCATGTTCTGCTGTTTTCTGTTTCATAGTAAGTGTAAAGATTTAAAGGCAGAAGACTTTCAAGAAAGTTTAAAAATAATTGACAAAATAAAACAGCAAAGAAGATGCAGACATTTGCTGATTAGATCTCTTCAGAGGTTTTTTTATGCATTTAAAGCAACTTACAGTCCTGAGAAACATTATCATAATCCTATTAAATTCAATAATGACATTCTTCTATATGATGGCAATGATATTTTCAGCAAGTGTAATGATTATTTTAAATGAAGATACAAGAATTAAGATGAAGACTTTTGATGATATATTCACTTTACCTATTCATTTATATCTTGAACAAAAATATCCATCTTGGTGAAGTAAAATCAGGTATTTGTAATCTTAAAATTGGAAAGGCTGCAGGTCTTGATGAAATAACTAGAGAAGTTTCAAACTATGGAGATGATATATTTGCTTAAAAAATGTTGGAATTTTTTAGGAATATATAGACCTTTGGCCTTGTGTTACCTGGTCTTAAAGATGTTTCTTTTAATTACAATTTTTTAAAGAGAGAATGCACAAGCATGCAGTAATTATTATGAAATATCTTATTATCCATTGGTAATAAAGGTATTTAAAGAATTTTTGTTGTCTGCATTGCTTCCATATATAGATGAATGTGATTACCAGATTCTAGTCTAGTTTTAGAGAATCAAGAAGCTCATAAAGAGTAAATATGTTGGTAAGAAAATATAAGATAAGTGTGATTTATATATTGCTTTTATTGATTTGGTCAAGGCATTTTATTCTGTTAATAGGACAAGTCTATGATGTTATTTTAAATTAGTTGGTTATCCATCAACTTTTATTCATATTAGACATTTTCTATACGATGTAATGAAATGAAACGTTATTACTACTAGTGGAAAATCTTATTCATTTGAAATGAAATTAGTGTTGAATAAGAATGTGTACTTACACCAACATTGTTTTTGGTTTTTATGATTGGTCTTTGAAATTATTTATAGACAGCTTAACAAATCAAGGATAAATGGATTACAGGTTTAATGATGGAATTTTGAATTTAAATAGATTAAAAATAAGAACTTTATTTGTTTGGATTCTGTTATTATTGGTGATTGTGCTATTTCTTTCCAGTTTAAAAAATTGTCTACAGAATGTATTATTATAAAGATTTTGGTTTATTAGTTAACTAATGTTCTAAATATTCAAATTCTTTATTAGCCAGTGAGGGAAGAAAAATACTTTGCAAATTTTAGCTTGAATGATTATTTATTCGTGGATGCAATCTGCTTTAAATATCTTGCCTGTCCATTAAAGTATAAGGTTTGGCTATCTTAATATATATCTGAGCACTTATAGCATATATGTGTGGAGATGGTAATCTGGACCAACTGATGATTGCTGGTTTAGCATGAAATATGTATATTGGTGATTATTTATCTTTTCAACATATGTGTTCATGTGTACCAGTGTTATAAGATAGTGCAGAGAGTGGTGGGTCATGTGAAAGTCTGGGTTCACATACCCTATATATTTAAATATCTTGGTAGTTTTATAAGTAGAAAGATAAACTTAGGGGTTGGAGTGCAGCGCAGATTTTAATGTGCCGCTACTTCCTTCAACAAGTTAAAATATAGGTTATTTTATCACAGGGAAATAACTAATGTAATTATATTAGTTGTATGTAGAACTGTTCTTTTTCATGAATTTATTGTATGGAAGTGAAACTTGGACAATTTATTGACATAATATAAAGTCATTAAAAACATTTCATTTAAATATTGCTTCATAAATTTTAAAATTCAATGACAAAATTATAAAGACCAATCACTGCGATCTTCAATCTAAGTAGATCTAATACAGTAAAGTCCATTCTTGTAAAATCACATTTTTATTGGATTGGATATATGAAATGAATGAACAATGATATGAGACTTCCTAAAAGGATGTTCTATCATAAACTTGAACATGGTTTTCCTGGAAGAGGTAGATCTCATTTACATGGTGTTATGTCAAAGACATTCTAAACAGGTGAAATGTTGACTTTCTTCATTAAAAAGATAGAGCTGAGAATAAAATACATTGAACAACTACAATTAGACAGGATCTTGAAGTATTTTGGAAAGAAATTTTTTCACAGAAATTGAAAGACAGCAGTGCAAAATATTAAAGAACAGAAAAATGGACCAGCGTCTTTTATATGTGGACATATTTGGGATTCACAAATTGATTCCTATAGTTATAACGAAACTTATCTTTAGAGTAGTATTTTTGTTTATTTTTTACTTTGCATTTTTAGTTTAGAATTGGAGTGACCACATTTATTTACAAGTGGGTGCTGCTTTTTTATTCTAATCAAAATATATGATTCTAAAAATATTATATATCAAAAATTTAAAGATAAGTGCTTCTTTTAGCACTAATGTAAATTATATACTTAATTTATAAATTATATTTGTTTATTTTAATAATCTCCATACTTCCTCTTTTTTTTTTTTACTCTTCATATAAATAAAGATACAATAAAAGACAAATGACCCCCAAGATGCATTTCTTGCTGAACCAGCACTCATCAGTTGGTTCAGGTCATCTCATATATATTTTTATTACATGAAGAGTATTTATCTATGGCGAATTGTCACATCTTTATTTACAACCGCCAAACTTGCTCCACTCACAACCTCGACTCCGTACATTTTTGATAAACCGAACTACGTTTATCATTAATCATTTATTAAACTAGAGTTTTTCTCTAGCTACAGATATAAATTTTAATCCAAGTTAAAGATTATTATATCTGATTTTTTTACACACATACATACTTGGCTTTTCACCTTCTTTCTCGTATGCGTATTATCGATTATTTTAATCTCCTTACTTCCACTTTCTTTTTTACTATTCATATAAATAAAGATACAATAAAAGACAAATGGCCCCAAGATGCATTTCGTTCTGAACCAGATCTCATCAGTTGGCCCAGGTCACCAGCTCTCATATATATTTTTATTACATGAAGAGTATTTATTTATGGCGAATTGTCACATCTTTATTCACAACCGCCAAACTTGTTCCACTCACAACCTCGACTTCGTACTTTTTTTATAAACATAACTACGTTTATTATTAATCATTTAATTTATGTTATATAACTCTTTGGATAGTTAATTCCATTTTAGTTATTTATAGTAAGAATTATAATTATTATATATATAAATGTTTAAATATGTATTACTTTATAAGGTTGTTTGTTTCATTCAAATTATGAGAATAATGAAAACATTTTTTAAAAATATTTTAAATACGAGTATATTTTATATGAATATAAATGTATATAATAAAAAAGTTGTCCCCACCTATATATTTATTATTATTTAATGTATTTTTAGCTCTCGAAAATATATCTAAAGCCTCTGAAACAGTAAGTGTATTTTTATAGGACTGTATTTAAAAATTATTATTAGAAAAATTTAATAAGTTTCTATCTGTTTGTAGCTTTTTATTGATTTTCTAATTTATTCATTTGTTTTGACTTTTTTTTCTATGTGTATTTCTTTCTATTTGTTATAACAAACTGTATTTTTATATCATTTACCTTGTGAAAAAATATTTTTAAAATAATAACTTCCGTAAAAGATTTTGAACAGAAAATCTTGTGAAGATCTCTCCAAACATCCAGGGGATTTTTTTTTCAGTTATTTTCTCATTAGCTTTGGAAATAAAAAAGGACATATCATGTATAAAATACTTGCTAACTTATACTTCTTTGTGCATTGTTAAAATTATAAAAAATTAACCAATTCCACCTTTCATATTGCTGTTACAATGTTTATTTTATTAAAAATTAATCATCTTACAGTTTCGATTGACAAGCAACCTTCTTCAGAGCAAACTAATACCAATATCCATCTAGTTAGCTCTGAAGAAGATTGCTGGTTCAATTGAAACTGTAAGGTTGATTAATTTTAATAAAATAAGCATTGTGACAATAATATGAAAGGTAGATTTGTTTGATATCTGGTAACCATTGATTGAATAAGTTTTAGTGGCAATAGATTTTGATTCATTCTCCTGGAAATTACTTCTTGACCAGAGTTAAGATTTTTTTCAAGAATTGTCTTAGTGCTGAGAAAATGAGGAACATGTGATCTGTATGTCTAAAGATACTAATATAATGATGATCATCGCCAATATATTTGCCATTGTCCTGAAAAGTATTGCAACTAGAACTAATTATTTGAAAATGGAAATGATTATATCAAAACTTATAGTTTTGATTTCAAATTTAAATTAAATTCTGGAACAATGGTATCATTAAATTATTCTATTTTCTATGCATTATCCAAATCAAAAGAATCTCATCTTGGCCATTTTGCATCAATAATTGGATGAAGACATATGTGATATGTTTAATAGATTAAATGAATTAGAACACATATTTTTCTATTCTGACGATCATTCTTCTTTCTAGAAGACCATTCATGAAATGATAATGCCTAAATCTTTATCTGTCAGCCCGCACAAGATTCAATCAAAATATTATTTGCTTATTGAAATTGAGAATGAAGTAACCACAAGTATAGTGCACTATAAATGTTGAGATCATACAGAATAATTTGTACTATGCTGTAAACATCATAAAATTTTTATAAAGTATCCATTGTCATGATGATGACCTGGAAAACAGCATATTTGTTTGACATCGCATCTGGGATATGAGAAGTCAGGATGCTATTTGATTCTCATAGAGTTGCATCATTCTTCACCATAATTAAATGAATCTCTTGTATAATTCCCAAGTTCTGATAATGACAATATATTAAAATAAATAAACAGTAATAATGCATTTTTATGCCCTTTACACAATGCAATACTTTATTATTTTGCATTTTACACATTCAAAGATAACTGATAGTTTTGACTGTTCAACAGTCTTCTTCAGTAAACAACAGAAAAGTATCAGTGAACTTAGAATTAGATAGTGGTTTCTGTTTCAAAAACCAAAAATATCCTAACAAGGATCACATAACCCCAGTAATCCCCACTGATCCCTCCCCACCAAACAAGGGTAAATGGTTTACTGTAGTGCAGGAGCATATAGGAAAATATATACAGCCCTCGGCTCTAACATTTGCTAACAAGAGTTCATATTGGGAGGCATACAGCTTCACCAATGGGGGGATAGGACTCAACCCTGGGACACAATAAAGGGATAATCTCAGAGTTCAGGTATTGGAATCTAGAAGCTAAATACTTGGATTTCATAGTCAAAATGAACTAGAGGTGCTCCCTACAATGCTTTTCTAGTATTGAAGAGAGGATTCACAAAGGTTGACCCCAAATGCCAAATTTGTAAAAGAGCAGAAGAGACCATAGGGCATATACTTTACATATGTCAAGGACTGAGTATTCATAAAAGTAATAAATTCTTATATGAAAACAAATAAACACATCATAACATCCCTCAAAGGACTGCATTAAAAAGGGAATATACCCACGTATAAGAATCTCAACATTCCTGGCCTTCTCCATTTGTAAAATTAGATGTAAACTAAATTCTGGACAATCACAAAATAACACCAAACAACTACTAATAAACTTTATTAAGGAAATAAAAAAGAGGGACAAATCAATAGTGCCAATGGAAATATTTAAGGCCACATGGAAATTATTTGATTTACCAGACATCAGTTAACCTGATTTGGAATCTCAGTTTGGATTGACTGAAGATATAGATATAAGAACTAATAATATAGATATCAGATCTTACTTTGTAAACATTTATAACCACTGAGTAAAATGTAAAACCTTAGAATAATAAAAGCAATCTTTTAATAAAAAAAAAAAAAGGTACAAGTTCATTGCCCAAAATTCATACTTATCTGTTTTGTTTTGTTTTTTTGTAAAATACCTCCAGGTTTCATTAAACTAAATTAATAATGATACTAAAGAGAAACAAAAATATTTTTTAACATACGAACATTAGATTCTCTTTAGATAGAATACTTCTAATTAATCATGGTGATTAACTCTGGATCAGTTGTCATTCTATCATTTTATCAATTGCATTTATAGTGTCACACAATGTAAGCCATATAAACCTCTTTTATAATAATGATATTGAACCACTGACTTTTTATTTAGTAGGAAGATCCAAGATTTACATTAGTGTAGAGAGCTGACTACACCAGCTCAAAATTTTTGTGTTAATCTATCTAAATATTTTAGTTTTTTCAAATGTAATCCACAGTTATATCCCCAGTAATATTTATTCATTTTCAGTAATATTTTAGCCAACTTTGCAATATTTACCCACATTTATTGGGAATAGATGTTTCTGAAAAATGAGTTGTCTAGTTCAGTTTATAGGTTAAATGTGATTTTTAAGCAATTGTGTATCAACTTTCATGAAATTAAATAGTAAAATTTTAGTTGGTATCAGACTTACAATAGTTGATTTGTCACGAAATCTGATGTATGATAATATGATTACACAATGTCCTGAGCTTATTCAGAAATGGATATATATTACACCATAAATAGGAAATAACTCAAGAAATTTTAAAAAAGTTGGATTTTATTAGAATAAGTAAACAATAAATCTTTCTTTCATTTGTCAAGCAAGTGCTAATTGAAAAAGAATAAATATTTTTAGATTTTATAACAGTTTAATAAAGATCTGCTTAAATTTTTTAAGGCTTCTTACTACTAATTTATGGGTTGTCTATTCTCTGGAATCTGAAGATAATTGGTGCCTACTTTGATTGAACACTTATAAAATATTTTCAGATAAAACCGAATCAGCCTGAAATACACTGTACAATATCTCAATTGTTGATTTCTCATATTCCATTATTGCAGAGTCTAAATAAACACAATTTTTGTGACTTAAGAAATCAGATATCACACACTTCCTGAAAAACCTAAAGTCAATTTTATTTGAAAATAACTGCTACACAAAATGTTTATATAAACACTTTTAAGACAGGCTGTAACCTGAATCGTATGCATCTTGAATTTTATAATAGTCAAACAATATCTTTAATTGCCACTAGAGGGCATCTCAAACCATGACCCAAGATTTTGTGAAGATTAATTTGTAAAGGAAATAGTGGACTTAAACAGCAAAGAGAATAACAGCTTCACACTCCCAAATCAAGATGCTTCAGATTGGTCTATATAAGTGGAAAGTTAGGTTAAACATAAGATGGCCACTCTTATCTTCATAAAAGTCGCTATCTTGTGTCGTGGTTTGAGAGGTACCTCTATCGGCAATTAAAGATATTGTTTGACTATTATAAATTTCAAAGTGCATATGATTCAGATTAAAGCCTGTCTTAAAAGTATTTACATATACTTCCTGTGCACCTAATAAATAATTACAACTTTACAAAATGTTTATAAAAATATTATCAATAACTTTTTTCATTCATTAAGCCTCATCAGTTGTCATATATTTTTTGCAATCTAGCTCTTTTTGAGACAATGAATATTCTTCGCTCTCTTCTGCCAGACTCTAAACCCAACATAACATTGCATTATAATCAGTTTTATTAGAATTAACAAAAACTTAATTTTTTTATCACATTGGGACCTCCCCTCCCCCATACTGCTTTGATGTACATGGATGTCTTTTCAAAATATTACTAACTTGTATATATTTTCAATTCATCAATAAAATGTTCTATATCTACCTTAGAATGTATCTTTATTATCATAACCATGTTTAGTGAAACATGGTAAAGTTATCATTTAAACTTTTCATAGACAACTGGATTAGATGCCTTCTTTAATAAATAATATACTTGGATATAATTCATCAATAGTTCACTATCTTTAGGATTATTTAAAATCTGTACTTAATGTTTATAGATTTCTTTTAGAATTTCTTAGAGAAAAGCACTGCTGAAATCAAAATAAGCATTAGAGTTATAATACAATTGACCCAATTTAATTGTATTGCTTATGGAAATGGTTGATTAAGTTTTTATCTTTGAAAAGATTTCATGTCTACTTCTTTTATTAATAATAAAATACCCTCTCTGACTATAAAAACTTTAAATGTTACGATATTCAGAAAGAATTGCTGAGATTTCAAATTTAATGTTGATATTTCCAAATATTTTCAGTACAGAGATCATCTATTGTCTTAACTGACCAAATGTCTGTTACTTATGCAGATGCCATGGATGAATTATCATTTGTATATTTGGAAAAAGTGTTTTCAATAATTTGTTCTTCATGGAAAATTAAAAAACTTTGAATTTCTTCAGAAATATTACCAAATTTACCACTTCCTTTATTTTTTTGTAATCTCTTATACAAATACAATCTATCCACTCACTTTTTTTAGCAAAAACCTTTTATTGACCTATATTCATGCACAATCTTACATTTCAACTGTCCTGCAGTCTTCTTCAGAGCCACTTCATGTACAATCTTCCTTTTTGATTGCAGGAAAGTCAAAATGTAATATTATGCATGAATATAGGTCAATAAAAGGTTTTTGCTAAAAAGTGGTCGAAGTAGTGGGTAAATTGTATTTATAAACTTCGAATTTCATATCTCCATACAAACTTGGGTATGCTATGAACTGCAAGCTTATACCTCCTCTTCAGTTGATAAATACTGATATTAAATTTGTCTTTAGAAGCTTTCTAACAATTTATTTTTTTAAGGACCACAGGCATTTGTTATGTAAAAAAATTGTTCATATAGTAAATTGTAGATCACTGCCATTACTTTGACCAGCTGTTAAGATACATTCTAATGCTTTCCACATTTACCGGCATTCTCATTTTACATTAATAACAAAATTTAAAATAAGAGTTTACTTTTTCATGCTAAAATTTATATGCCTACATGTCCTCTTTCAGTTAATTTAATTAGTTAGATGCTTATTATATTATAATTATGTAAAATTCATATTTAAAAAAAAAACATTCACATCTATAGCTATTGTGACTTTCTTATGAAAATTTCTGGTTTTTGTTCCGTAGATAACTCTATGACTTAGTTTCATAATCATTCTTCTTCAACCATGAATTTCTGGTTCACTTTTATCTTGGGTACTGTTATTAGCATCTCATAATTGAGCAATGACTTAATGGAAATTACAAACTCCGAGACTTAAACTTTGACTATGAGCTTTAAAGCAATCACCAGAATATTGGGATGAATATTGAGGAATCTTTATCATTATATCCCCTTTATAAATAGAACTCACAAAAATATATTTATTTATTATTAAAAAAATTAGATAATTTTTTCAGATAGTTAGTCCTATAGATGGCTACCCAGATTTTATTATGTTTACAGATGTTAATTTATTACCTTATTTTATTACTTAAACCCCAAAACAGACTGAATTAGGGCCAAAACAAAGATTCTAAGAAGTTTTATTTTTAAGTATTCACATTTAAAAATGTTTTTAAATAAACCATCAAATATCACATGTTCACCATTCTTTATGCTTACACAAGTGTTTACACACAGGAAAAACTCTCCATATAGTAGAACTGCTCAGTGCAAGCCACAGTAATCAATGGATGTAGGAAGGTTTGTGCATTGCTCTTGGATCCAATGTTCCTTACTGGTGAAAGCTAAAAGCTAGAAAGTAGTCTGGGAATATTGGATGAGAAGGCACTAGATAGGGATTTTATGCACAAACCTTCCTACATCCATTGATTACTTTGGCTTGCACTGAGTGGCACTACTATATGGAGAGTTTTGCCTGTGTGCTTTCAAATAAAGGTGCTACTTTGATCGATCTAGCTTTAGTTTATGATTCGTATTGAAAGTTGGGGATAACCATTAATTTATTTTATAAAAAGTTATTTTTGCCGTTACTTTGATTAAAAAATAAATAATGTAAAAAAATTGTCGTATATTCCCATCTGTATGATTTTAATTATATATATTAGCGTTGTTTCAAACTAAATGGGGACTTGAGTTTCATCCTACTAATTGGCTTCATGTTTATTCTGGAAAAAGAAATTTGTTCAACATATCAATCACATAAAGCCAATTTTCTGCATTATATTTTTTTATTTTTCTTTGTCATATTTAAAAAGACTGATTTACTTAATAATTTTTGTGTATTTCTGGTAAAGTCTTTTTTTTATATATCTAGGGGGAAATATTCCATAAGATTTATAGTTATTAATTTGATTTAAGTTTATGAGTATTTTTTTTTACTGTGATGTTATATATTCAGAAATATGATAAACATAGTATTGTGAAGTAAAATAGACAATTACTAAAGAAACTTTTCTTAGAATATTTAAATCACAATCTTAAATAGCTGCAGCTAGTTTTCAAAAAATTATTTCTAAAAATAATTATTGATCTAATCTTGATAAATAAAAGTAAGATTATTATTGTTCATCCATTCCAAACCTTTTGTTGAAGATTATATTCAGGTTATCATTTGCTTTTTTAATAACATGAAAGGCTAAAACCTTCGACAGAAGCACCTTAAAAATGCTTATGTGACAGCTAATCAGATGTAATAATGATTGCACGTGGAACTCTCAATTCAAGAACACAAGCGAGAACGATAAAAAGATGAGACCCCATCTACCATATTTTTCTCATAGTTCTGATTTGTGTTCTTGAATTGAGTTCCATGTGCAGTCATTATTACATCTGATTGGTTGTCACATAAGCATTTTTAAGGCGCTTCTGTTGAAGGTTTTAACCTTTCATGTTATTATTATATTATCTGCTAGCACTTAATAAATTTAATATATTTACATTTGCTTTTTTGTTGTGTAGATAAAATTGTTTTTATAAAATTAGAACTAAAGCCTGATTTTTAAAAATATTTTCATAATTTTATATTATTATTAAGAGAACTTTCTATTTCTAAGAGAAAAAATGTTTATGATATTAAAGAAATGTAAATCAGCATCAATTTTTTTTATGTTTCTAGAATATCATTAATGAATATAATAAATAATAAGATAATATAATTGAACCTTATGAAAAACTATTTATTTTATTTTAGATTTGCTTTGATTATTATTTAGAATCATTTTTTATTATTATTGAAAAGCTTTTTCTGTGTAAAATTTTAGACTTTTCCATAAGCTGAAGTCAGGTCAATAAAAGTAGACGGCTATTTTTGAAATTGTTTTCAGTGTGAATACTTATAAAGAGAACTTCACCAGAGCTTTGCTTTGTGATTAATCTGACTGTTTTAAAATGGATATTTTTCAATTAATTCTTAAGATTACTCCTCAAAGTTATGTGAATAATTTTTGTAAGACTTTCTTTTATAAACATAATTTATTTTTTATTATAATGTTTAAAGTACTATCTGAATTTTTTTTTTTTTTAGGCTTTATCTGAAGTAATAGGAAAAGCTTATGCATTTTATGTCAAACAGTTTTTTTATTCTACAGAAAGCAGTAATTTGGACTCCTGATACAAGATTTTAAAACCATCAACAAAGTTCTGCCATGGTTTTCATTTTTTAAAAAAAAATACTGATGTAAAAATTATTTAAATTGTATTTTTTGAGTGTCTGGGGGAGGGGGGAGATAATAAACTGAAAAGAATCGTGCTTTGCAATTTCCAGAAAGTGGTCTATATGAAAGAAAATTTGCATAAATTTTGCATAAAATATTGCCAAGCTTTACTTAAAATCTCAATGTAAACAGACACTCCCAAGATGGGCTATGAATATGGAGACCTAAGTTCCCCGAAAGCGCTAAGCCGGATAATTCTTAGTTTAATACTAAGCTTCACTTTTTTGTGTAAAGCGCAATTTAAAACTTAACCATTTCTCGAAGGTGAAGTAAAAACAAGGACTTTATTTCAAAATACTTATTACGATTGTGTGTCCTATTTATTTATCTAGCATGAATTTTAAATTTTACTTTATTTAAAAAAAATTGTTAATATAGATTTTTAAATGATATTTTTATGAATGTATATATATCATTTTAAGTTTGTATGCATAGGAAATACAACACACACCAAATTAAAATTTTGCTGATTTACCAAATATTCATTTCTACTGCTATGGACATAAAGCAGAATAATAAAAAGGAAAGAAAAAGGTTGCATTGATGTTAATTGGGCTGCATATATATATAACAAACTTTTTACTTATATGTATTGTATACGAGCATGAAATCTAGTTTGTGAAACAAGTCCAAATACATTACTAAGATAATTTACAAGCAAGATCCTTAAAAACCAATATTACTTATAAATCTGTAAATAACATCCATTTTTTGTTATAACAGTATCAATCTATTTTTCCAGATAAAAAAGGTGATTTATTTAAAAACAATAATCGCTGCAAATAAAAAGGTTCAGCCTTTTGAAAATATCAATGCTTGATTTATTACTATATAACAAATTGAAGATTGGGTAAAAATAATCATCTTTTAACTGACAAAATAGATTGGTATTGATATAACAAAGGTGAACGTTATTTACGGATTTATTGTAAAATGATCCTTTACAGATTTTGCTTGTAAATTATCTTAGTGATTTATTCACATTTGTTTATTCCATGAAATAGATTTATATTGTATGTAAATATAATTTAAATCTCATCAGTCCAGACAATATTTAAAATAAATCAATAGAATATTAGCAACCTGTTGTTTAAGAAACACTAAGATTTCCATTTATTATCTGAGTGTTGCTTGACAACGGATTGCTAATATTCTATTGGTTTATTTAAATTGAATGGAATCACGTGATTTTCATGTAATAATAAATTAGCTTTGTGCGTTTATGATTTAATATATAATTAAGTATGTTGCTTCATGTCATCATATGGCAAAATATAATAACTCATGTGATAATTTACTACTATTTTTTGTAATAAATATTGAA
Source organism: Epiperipatus broadwayi (assembly GCA_028023455.1). Lineage (NCBI taxonomy): Eukaryota > Metazoa > Onychophora > Udeonychophora > Euonychophora > Peripatidae > Epiperipatus > Epiperipatus broadwayi. The sequence continues at coordinate 3,464,070 of JAQFVV010012407.1, forward strand.
TAATTGTTTTCTTTTTGAAAGAGGTTTATTTTGTAAATAAAATATGTATACCTTTTTTCCTCTTTAATTTATAAATATGCATTTAATGAATTCCATTTAAATTTTACATTTAATTTTTGTCATAGTTTGATTTTAAAAAAATATAATACATGGGTCTGAGTTTATTAAAAACCCAATTCACTAATATCTTTTATCAATTTAGTACTCGGAAATATTTGTCAAAATGTAAGCTCTTATTTATTTTCATACATTTTTATTTTATCACTAGAATTAAACTTATTAGAAATATTGCATTAAAGAAATATCTAAGAGTCTATCAAAAATTCAATTATTTTGATTAGTTAAGGAAAAATAAAATTTTTATGAATTTAAAAACAGATATTGAATAATAATTTTTAATTGTTAATTACTTTATCACACTATTCAACAGTATTTTTTACAAATAGGATTAAGTAACAGGTGTAAATGCCATAACATTTTTTTTACAACTGTATGAAATTGAAGCTTTATGGATTAGAAGCTCACAAAATAAAGGGTTTTGCAACAAGTAAGCTTTCCAAATGGCCGCATGAATGATTTTTAAAATATTGCCATTTTCAGTATTATCACAGATAATATTACAAATAATGGTACTCATCTTTTAGCTAAAGGCACTGCTCTATGGCACGGTTTTCATGCCAAAACACATAAAAATGCTGTTTCCGCGGCCGACATGTTCGAACCTGCGTTTTCTATAATACAACTTTTTTGTTGTGCTACAGAATGCAGGCCGCTATGTCGCATAGCAGCAAATACATTTTCCGAATTCGCACAATTTATAAAATAATTATGGCTTGATGAGAGAGTTTGTATTTGAATTGTATTGAAATGTTGTTTTCATTGGATTTTTTTTTATTTTAAACTATTGAAATGTTCAGATTTTTTAAAACAATAATTATAAGACTTTTTACAACGTACTGTATTGAACTTTTATTTGGGAAAATGTTAAATGTCTATGTTTTTAGTGAGTTGCAATTAGGCAACGTGTCAAGGAACGCACTGTTAGTAACATTCCACGAGACAAAGAACATTCTACCATCTGTATATTTTTGAAGTAAAAAAGAGTGGTACGAAAAAAATATCCAGTAAGAAAATTCCAAATATACAGTTTTTTTTGTAAATTTAATAAAAAGAAAATATAAACATGTTTAATAAGTGTGTGTTGTTGTTTAAAAAAGTTTGAGTTTCTTTCTTCTGTCCGAGTACGGTTACGATTTTGAATTTTTTTATTTTAGCATTGCAAACAAACAGAACACTAACTCTAAAACTAACCCTAAACTAACCCTAAAACTAACCCTAAATCTAACCGTAACAACTTTTATTTTTATTACGATTATTAAACTAACCCTAAATCTAACCGTAACAACTTTTATTTTTATTATGATTATTATTTTTTAGTTAAACAACAACAAAAAAAGTCGTAACACAAGTAAAAAAATATCCGATAGAAAATTGATAAAAAAAAAAAGCCGTAACACAATTTAAAAAGTATATAAAAAACACGAATCAAATTGTAATTTGTTGATTTTATTTTACATTTATTATTATCATTTAAATTGTATACATTAATAAAAAATAATATTTAAAAAAGACGATTTTGTTTTGTTTTTATTTTCACATTACAAAAAAGCACAGAAAAATTATTAAAATCAAAGGCCCGTGAATGTTCATATTTTATAGTTTTAGCGTGAAAATGGCGCCATCCAATGGCATCTTTATCTATAATACAAGCACCCAAATAATATCTGGGTTAAATGCAGTGACTGCTTCAGTTGAAATGCATTGTTTAGGAGGGGGTGCTGTCAAATAAAAACTGATTGGAAATTTAAACAATGAATTTTTTTTTAAATTACAATCAGCTATCAATATCTTTTAAACTTAAAAGAAAATTTCCTGTTTATAGCAAGGCTTAAATGTGAAATTAAAAGTTATCAAAAGGTCAATAAAATTTGGATATCACTTACTATTTGAAAATACAATTTATTATTTGAGACCACAATCAAAACTTACATAATAAAATATTTAATGGTGAGCTGAAAGGAACAGATAGATTAAAAATTTTAAAAATTCAAGAAACAAATTTATAATGCAAATAAAAATTTAACAAAAATGTATCTAAACAAAATCAATTGCTGTTAGATAAAATGAAAAACTATCTTTTTGCTTCATTTCTTAAAAAGACAATATGTCTTAAAATAATTTTACTTGCATGCGTATTCAATAGTAGAAGCATTTTCGTTTGTAGAAATGAAAATCCTTTAAAATATTGTCAAAACTTCATTATACATTATTTTAAAATCTATTTAAAAACATCCTTAGTTTTTTTTTGTTTTTTTTTTGCAAGAAAATGATCTTAATTTAATTTTTATTCCATGATAATATTTTCAGCTACTGTGGAGTTTTCCGTCTTAGCATTTTTTTAAAACTTTATAAAATATCTCAATTGTTCAAATCTGCTTAATTTTAAAAGCTGTTAAACCAACTTATACAATTCTTCCCATTGTGGATACTAGTGTTCTATCAAAACAAGAAAACTTTCTTGTTAAAATAAAAGCTTTTTGTTTCTCCACACAAACACAAAAAAATAATAATCCATCATCTCTCTTTAATTTTTTTCTTTATGAATGCTAACAAAAAAAAAACAATTACATTTTTTTAAAAACAGGCAAAACTCTCCATACAGTAGTGCCACTCAGATAGGGATTTTATGCACAAGCCTTCTGGCATCCATTGATTATCTGGCTTGCACTGAATGGCATTACTGTAGGAGAGTTTTGCCTGTTTTAATAACAGTTGTGAGCAAGCATAAGAAATGGTGATCATGTGATGTTTAGAGGTTTGACATTTTTTATTCTCTTTTTTAAAATATATATATATTGTGTGTAGTGAAGAAAAACTTATAAGGTCAGATCAGCTTTATTTTCAAAAAATGTTTGAACTGGTACAATATATTTACATTCCATTTTACATTTAGTGTTTTTTTAAACACTGCAAGTTGATGTAATAAAACAATACTGGAATAACTAATCAATAATTTTTTTTTGGGGGGGGGGGAGGAATTTCTCATGAAACCGCTACATAATTATGAACTTGCAAATTAATTTATTATAAATTCAATGTGTAATGCAAAACCCTCTTATTTCTTGACAATGACAGATTTGTTTTCAACCTTTTAATATTGTGTGTCCTTTCAATGCTTATTTGGTTCTGAGAGAGAAAAAGTTTGTGGGGGGGGGGGTGAATGGTCAATTCTAAGTTTTTTTTTTGAAAATTGATTTTTTGCAACAACAAAAAAATAAATTAAAAACTAAAAAAATAATATATTTTTATTGGAGAAAGAAAAATCTAAAACCTACAATTTGAGTTGTTCATTTATATTGTTTTACTATTTTTATTTACAACTCAAATTTTAGGTTTTAGAGTTTTATTTCTCAAATAAAAACATTTTAAACAACATAAATGAAAAACAAAAAGTTTTTTTTTTTACATTAATTAATAAAAACTATTTTTAAAAAAGATTTATTGTAACATGAAAATGTTTCATTCTCTCTTTTCTGTTGTATTTTTTTAAGTATTTGCATCTCTGTATAGGTTGAATCTTCGATTTATTGATTACTTATCCCAGTATTGTTTTATGATATCTTTATTTAATCAAAAGAAAAATGGAATATAGATAACCAAGTTCATCTGTACTGCAAATTTATTAGAAAAAGAAAATAATTTTAATTTTTTTTAAAAAAGCTTGACTTTATGCTTTAATAATATAATTTAAAGAATTCCCATTATAATGCTTTAAAAAAAAAAAAAGATGTTAGGATGAATATCATTGGCTAACACAGCATAGATGTATACAAAACCAGTTTAGGATGAAGAATGGAAATAAAGACATTGTATCCATGTAAACAGAGATAATTTTACATTTTGATATTACCATGAAATCATTAATTACTAATTGACAATCCTGAGGTTAGATAAGTTTTCTTCATTAGCCTATAATTGCCTCAGGATTATCAATTAGTAATTGATGATTTCCTGACAACATAATTAAGGTAAACTTATCTTTGTTACATGGATACAAGCTATTCATTTTTATTCTTTATCAAATCAAAAATCATAAAAATATATCCAACATTTCAGGATGTTTTTACTTGTTCATCAGATTTGTTTCTATGTTTTGTAAGGATTTTGTTAATCAATTTAGGTGTCTTACTTGTTTGTTTGTAACTTTAATTGTGAAAATGGAATACATTTTTAATTATTATACGAATATACATCATAATCATTTTAGCTGTGAATCAGAAAAATTTAATTAGAAAAAATATGAACATTTGAGAAAAAGTGATTTTCAATCTGAAAACTGATAAAACTTTATATCAGTGATCTAATTTTTGCATATGAAATGCCTTTTTAAAAAATCAGAATAAGCGATTCACATTGTAATATCATGGAACAGATTGAAACTCATTAATATGAAATAACAAAAGCAAACAGTAGGTAATTATATTTTTTTTGAAGCTTTGTGATGATGGTGTTCTAGTTGTATTTTTATATTGGACTATTTCCATCATCTAATATGTATATCGATTGGGAAAATACAAAAATATTGGATAGAGAAGAAATGGTACAAAGAAGAAAATTTAAAGAATCTGCTCACATGACAATGATGAAAAAATGCCATAAGCCAACCTAGTGTGACTATACATAATGTATGGAAACCACTAATCAACTTTGCTCTTAGGAAAAAGTGAAGAAATCAGGAGGTAAGTATATGAAATTACTACAAATGGTTGCCTTTGGCAGGATGGCTCAGTTGGTTAGAGTGTTACCTTAAAAATTCAAGAATCTAAGTATCCAGGTTCGAATACCATGCTAGTACTGTCATTAGTCAGGCCAGCAACATCTGCAAAAGAGGGGAGATAATAGCTCTTGAAACATTGTGCATATACTAACCTGCTTTATGTGCTATTACTTACAGTTGAATCTATTTGACATATTTAAATAAAATTAAATTTTTCTAAAGACATTTAATACACATTAGATGATGGAAATAGTCCAATATTAAAATACAAATAGGTAATTGTGTGTATCAATGTAACATTTTTTATACTTTTAATAGTTCAATAAAAGTTTTTAATGCAATGTATAAAAATTTATTACAATAACTTAATTTCATATGTACTTTTACACATACTTTTGATTTTATATTATATTTTTTACTGTTTAAATGGGTGTTTGGATAATAAGTTTGATAGTAAATTACTATATCATCACATGATACCATTTCTTATACTTACACGATCTGTTAACACAGTAGCTACTTTTTCCATACAATATTGCCCCCTAGTGCAAGCCATAGTAATCAATGGATGCTAGAAGGTTAATGCACCAAATCCCTATCCAGTTGTTACTCATTATATATCCTCAGATTAGTTTTATGCAAAGATTTAGATGCAATGCTCTTAGATCCAAGGCTCCCCAGTGATAAAAGCCATACATTTGAAAACTAGTCCGGGGATATTGGATGAGTAGGCATAAGATAGGGATTTTGATATATTAATCTTCCAGAATCCATTGATTACTATGGCTTGTTCTGCTACTGTGATAATAAGTTTAGCTAAGGATGTGGATGTAGAATGGTTTGTTTTTTAAATATATGCCTTTTAATAAATATACCAATTAGCCGCATAGAGCCAATTATATTTGTTGAAAGAGATTCCATATTATTAATATAAAATAATAAAAAATCAAGTCAGATGACACATGACCTAATTTTAATAAAGCTCATGTTTACAAATATTATATATAGAGCTTGAAAAATAAGCTCTTAATAAGCTTTGAAAATATCCTCAACCCCAGACCGGTTTCTGCTTCTGGCATCATCAGTGAGGTGCCAGGATATTCGAGCATTAGATTAAAAATACTAAGACTTTATCTAATGTATAACTATTGACAAGAAAATCTGAAATTTTCAGACATCCATTTGACTAAAAATCAAGCTGGATTTTAAAGTGCTGGGCTTGTCCTAGTATTTTTAATCTAATGCTTGAATATCCTGGAACCTCACTGACGATGCCAGAAGCAGAAACTGGTCTGGGGTTGAGGATATTATCAAAACTTGTTAAGAGCTTATTTTGCAAGCTCTATACATAATATTATTAATATTTATAAAACCTTATGTAATAATCCTATATACATTTTTAATTGCATGTCTTTTAATTTATTATAAAATATTTTAATTAAATTGCAGTACTATATACAGTATTATGCTTTTTTTAATTAAAATTGACTACTTCTTTTAAATTTAATATCTTGTTGAAAAAACTGTAAACTAGGAAAAAATTTAAACTATATGGATTTTTTTTAAAAATTAACATGAAGGTTTTTTTAACAAGATATTGTATTAAAAAGTTGAGTTGGTTTAATTAAAATAATATTATATATTGTAACGTGATTTAAAAAATGATAATGCTGAGATGATCAATCTAATCTAAACAAAATCTAGCTCAATTCAGCGGTCGCCATTTTGTACTGAACTACTAATTATAATATAGGATAATAATATAATAAACTACTATGTTTAAGAATTGAAACGTCATTCATAATACTATGGATCTAACCTAAATGTGGAATGCCATTTTATAACAGCCCTAAAGTTGATTTGGCATTTTGTAATAATGGCCACTTGTACATGATCATCATCGACTAGCATTGGGTAGCTACTTTGTCACAATAGTTATGAATTTTCCATCTCACTACCTCTACATTTGTTTAATCAACATTTGTCATAAAGAAATGCCTTCAAGATTTTTATTATTTATCATAGAGCAAAAACATGCACAAACAAATAGTAACTCAGAACCTGTGTAAAATTATCTAGCTCAGTTATCACCCACACTAGGCAATAACTATTTTCCATACATAATTATTTAGATTGTCCACTACACTATCATAAAACACTAACAATCTCTCTATTAAAATCTAATTTATTCAGATTATATTTAAAACGAAATACAGCAAACTAGATCATTGCTCCAGACATCAACAAATCTATTCACAATTCCAAAGTAAACTACAATAAGTGAAATTGTATATCATTGCCCTAAACAATGATGTATATTTGAGATATCTATTTAATGGATAATTGAATGAAACTCAATTCAAATCAATTACTAACAAAATTCTGACATACTTTATGAATTTAATATTATTTATAGTAACTCAAACTTATTTTAATATTTAAGGATATTCTATTTAAATTGACTAGTTTCTAAATAGTTATAGTTACAGTTTGGGAAATGTTTTATAAACCTACACACTTGATAATGTTTAAATAAAACTTTACTCAATTTTTTACATCTATTTTAATAAAACGTTAAATATAATATAAACAGTTCATTCATGCCCTACAGTAGATCGATACACAATTATTGCTTCAGTTATATTCTAAAATGAAACACTCCACAAAAATTTATTATCAATAAATTCCATTAGGTAATTTCATATTTTACAGTACCCAATTATATTATGTAAAATATAAGGTAGGTTTCTATTGGATATTTACTGAATTACCATCACTGATATTATTTAACCACTTAAATCTCCAATCAATCAAATATAAAATGGACTTTGTAACAATTAAGCTATATATGACAATAATTGGCAGTTATCCAAGCCAAAGATAATATTCAGTTATGCTAGTTAATGAAATTTATGATCTCCACTTCAAATAAATTTAAAAAGTAGTTAAGATAAGTCATTTTGACTAATGAAGAATACAATCGATTAAGATTTTTGTAACCAGACAAGATAAGCAAATAAATAATCAACTCTGAGCTAATGAAATTATTTCTATTGGTAATATTGATTTAAATAAGTAAACAAATATTTAAGTGCAGTAATAAATATAAAATTTATATGTAATCCGATTTTTAAGAAATGATGTATGAAAATATACATGTATCTAATTCTATTTCACTTACCAAAGTGGGTTTAATCTTGGACCAAATTTTAAGTACAAAAATTATCTTGCACATTCAAAAAAAAGAATTAAACAGATACATGGATTTTAAATCAACTCTAAATTTATTGGTTTATAATAAAAATTGATTACAGTAATAATAAAATATAAGAGAACATTAATCGATGTTTGGCAATAGACTAAAATCAATAAAAAATAATAAAATCTATGTGTGTGGAACTCCAAAAAAAACATACTGCAAGACAATAATACGATCTATAAAAATGGAAGGAGATATTTTTAATATCTTCCTGAGATTTTAAGTATGATAGATAATGAAATAAAAAGTGATCAAATAAAAATTGATTTCTATTTCTTCATTAATGTAATCTCTAAATAATTAAACAAAAAAATGTTATATTTAAACCCTTTTCTATCCAATATTCTCAAGTTAAATTTTGGACATACAGAGAACGTTAAATATTTGAAATCTCCAGATCGTATTAGCTTATATCATCAGATAAGAGCTAAATAATAACTAAATAAATCTCTCCAACTCTTTTATAGTGTGAATTCTATCATATCCATATATATTATTTACCTATGTTTTTACAGTAAAATGTAATTACTTCCTTTTCTTTAACAAAAAAATATATATGCATAGAAATACCATATAAGTGAAAGTCTGTCCATCTTCATTCACTATCCATTTATCCATTGATCCAATGTACCTTCCGGTTCATCATTTCCAATCCTAATGTGTAGAGATGATTTTCTTTTCATTAAAGAAAATAAACATGGTAACTAACACAGATTCAAACTCAATTCCTTTCATGTTTAATTTCAAATGTTTTCTTTTAAGTATATAAATATCCAGCTTTCAAAACAACTGATGCAAAATTGCACATCACTGACTTTAATTTTCCTTTTTCATTGATAATATGCAAAGAGAATTTCTTTAATGACATGATCCAGTTATAATCAAGTGAAGGATCAATACTAGCTTTTTCTTTTTTCTTTAATTAGGAAAGGGAAGTTTAAATTACTTATACATAAATTGAGTTAATTGATCTTGTAGAATTTCTTGGTCTGAAATATGATATCTATAGGAACATAATGGGCTTTATATCCATCACAAATAAATGAATGCAATTCTGGATTTTTTTAACCATGGAATATATTTATATAGCTGACAATGCATTTGATAGGTTTTTCTTCAACATTTTTGTCATTTTCCCTGGAATTTCATTAGCTAGCTGCCCCATTGAACAGGCAGATAGTTAAAAAATTTATTCTTCCATAATTTTATCAATTAACCACTTAAACAATAAAATTTAATAAATTTTTAAAGACATAGAAAAACTTATCTGTTCTATGCAATGACCAAATGATAATTCAAATTAGAGTCTCTCTGTTCTATTTATAATATACTCTTGATGACATTATCGCTGTCATAACAACTGCTGGAAATCACTCAAATTTAAGTCAATAATGAACAATTTATTCAAGAAAATTTTGCCTCCAAAGTAAGTAAAATGGAGATTTTAAAAAAATTGGATACAGTGAAAATGAAAGGCAAATGAGATATAATTTTTAAATCAAAATAAAGAATTCATATTACAATTTTAATAGATATAAATATTTTATATATGTTTTTAATATTTTTTGTGTGAACTAATTTATGAACAAACATATATTAAACATAAAACATTTAATTTTGTAATAGGTGTTGCTATGGTGATTATAATAACAGAAATTGAAATGTGTAATACTTAATAATAATGTTGATTTTATTCAAGTAATCTTTTATGATACACCTAATTATTTCCAAAATCTATTTATTTACCTGCTTATATTTTTTTCTGAGATTAATCACAACAGATTTAGGATTTTGAGGCTAGAATTAGCAGTAAACAATATTATTTTAAAGCATTAGGTTGCCATGGTTATCTACTTTTTTGTATTTCAAAATCTTCATTATCCATGGATTAAGTGAGAAGAAAACTAAGGAAGATCAACAAACTTCTTTATTTTTTTTATTAATATTTTGACCTACAATTAATCTGTATACTTACAATATATATATATAGTAATGGTAACCACCCTTTTGACAATTGGTAATAATCAAGTTAACAATAAAATGAAAATATATTTTCAAATTAATTTTTCTATTTAGGATAATTTAAAGATAACTGACGAGTCAATAATAGTCACAAGCAATTATCAAATTGAACCCACATAGAAACAATTTTCCATGCAGGTTCAATTATATTTCTTGATGATTACCCCTTCATAACATTAATGAAATAAATAATTATCTTGGATTTGGATGAGAAATGACAATCCACAAAATTATTGGTAAATAACTTAAATTAAAAAATAGAATCATATGATAATAATAATAATAAATATATTTATAATTAAAAAAATTATATGATGATCATGTGTAAGAGAGAAAAAAATTTTGTAACTTGCAATAACTTTTTGAGAATAGCTATAGAAAGTTCACTTAATTACCTTAATATTTTTCTTACCTCACATATATTTGTATCTGTAAATGTGGGAATATATCTGTTAATCATTAAATTTTAATATCTGCTAGCAATATTATATTTTAGCCTTTTTTGGTTCATTTTATGACAGTTTTCCTACGAGACTTTTCATTGCAATTTTCTTCTGAGCATTTAAAATAGGTAGATTTGCAGATTAATTTATAGAATATTTCTGTGGGATAATCACTTTAGATGATTAATTTTCCTTTTGGAACAAGTAAATGCCAAATATTTTTTCATAATTCACTCTCTGACAAAAATTCTTCAAAAGCTATCCATTCTTATTACCTACATCATCAATTTCTTCAATATTCCCATTCATATCCCCTATAAACATTATTCTCCTTTTCTTTTATTTGAAACTGTATATCCTTAACTAGGCATTCATATATGCTACTGTTCCACTCCATTATAGTTTGGCTATCTCCAGTGGCTATATACACTATAGCCACCATTTATTATTGTTTTCCTAACCTTATCTCAACCCACAAATGTTCTTGACATTTAACAGTATTTAAATATTTTTTGACATAACTCTTATACCACTACCCGTTTTTTCTTTTCTATTTATACCCTGCCATACCAAGTCTTCCAGAATAAATTCTTCTCTCAGATGTGTTTCCACTACTGCTAATACCTCAAGCTCTTCATTTTTAACTGCTTTGTTTAATTCCAGTCACTCTACTGATCTCCTACCACCTTGCATATTCAAATATCCAATTTTAATAATTTCTTCTTTTTAAATTACTCTTTTATAAATTCTTTTGACTCTTTCTTCTCCACTACATTTATAAATAACTTGCTTACCATTAATTTTACAAACCCATTTCCTCTCCACATCTACATTTATATTTAAATCAGCTACTCTTTGTTTATTTCTTACACCCCATCCATTCTTTTTTTCTGATAACACTGTAATTTAAAACCTTTTCCCCCTTTACAAGTTTCTGAACTATATTCTTTATAAATCAGATTCTCTAAAACTTCACTTCCTTGTTTCCCTAAGTGTAATCCATCTTTACTATATAACTTCCTTTTCCCCATAAAAAAATCCCACACATCCACAAACGTAACATCATTTCTCTCACACAATTTTTTCAATCTCTCATTTATAGAATATGCCCTATCTAACATACCTCTTATCAAATCTTGGTAATAATCTATTCCTACTCTTCCTTTAATCTTACTCAAATTTCTAATCAATTCTATGTGTACATCCACTCTCGGTATTAAAAAGTGGTATCTGGTTCAATATGTTCTGAATTGCCCAAGATTTTCAATGAAGAAGTCAGACATGCAATTAAATTTATAAAGAAGGGAAAAGCTCCAGGTAATAATGGAATTATAATCGATATATTAAAAGAAGCAGATGAAGAAATAGAAAAAAATTTGGAAAAGTTATATACCAAATGTCTAAATAATAAAGATATACCAAATGATTGAAAAAATGCAGTATTAATATTAATATTTAAAAAATTTGATAAAGAAGATATTAAAAATTGCAGATCTACCAGCCTTTTATCAGTTTTATACAAAAATTTTATCAAGATAATTACAACTTGTCTATAGAGAACATTAGATTTCAACAAACCAAAAGAATAAGCTGGATTTAAAAGTGGCTTTAGTACAATAATTTCATATCTGAGTATTGAAAGTTATAGAAAATGCCAATGAATATGAGTTGCCATTATGCTTTGGATTTGTAGATTATAAAAAGTCATTTGATTCTATAAGCATTTTTTTAATGATTAATGCATTGGATCATCAAGGTATAGACTCAGGTTTTTGTCATATTCTGAAGAATATTTATAAAAATTTAACAGCAACAATTGGATTACATAATTATATTAGGAAAGTTAACATTGAGGAGGGTGTAAGATAGAGTGACTCCATTTGTCCAAAACTTTTTACAGCAGTGCTGCAATAAGTATTTTGTGGATTAAAATGGGATTCTAAAGGAATAAAAATAAATAGAAAATATTTAAGTCATTTATATTTTGTAGATGCTGTGTTTAGAGTTTTAGGAAATGTTGCAAGAGTTATCTGATGAAAGTAGGATTAAAGATAAATGTTAAAAAGACTAAAGTAATGTTCAATTGATTTTTTCAAAAGATGAAAATTAAGATTGATTATGATGAGTTAGAAGAAGTTAACAACTACAAATACCTTGGTCAGATTATTACTACACACAGAACCAAATGGATAAAATTAATCATAGAATTAAACTTGATTGGAGTACTTTTTGGTAGATATACCTTAATATTAAAAGGAAATATGCCTATGTGCTTGAACAGAAAGTTTTTTAATAAATGTGTTTTACCAATTCTTACTTATGAATGTGAGACTTGGATACTTAATAGAAGAGCAATGCAGAGACTTTAAACCATTCAAAGAAGTATGGAGAGATGCTGTTAGGAGTAACAAAAAGAGATTGAAAACAATATATGGGTAAGAGAACAAACAAGTGTTACTGACATCACTGAAAGAATTAAAAGACAAGTGGAGTTAGAGTGGATATATTGCTAGAAGAGATGATAATAGATAGACTATTGAAATCTTAAACTGGATTCCATGAGGTTAAAAAAGACCCATAAAGAGATCACATGTGAGATGGCTAAAATAAGAAAGTGTGCAGGGGTGATGTGAAAAAGAGAGGCTAGAGATCAGAAAAGATAGATTGTAGAGACTATCCTGCAGTGGATAATGGTTGACGATGATGATAGTGATAATAAATATGAATAAAATGTTTCAAAAACATTAACAAACTAATTCGTTTGGAATTAATAAAATTGTCTTTATGAAAAAATTAAAAAAAGTACATGATGAAAAAAGAAAAATTAAAATTATGCTGAAATATCACTGGAAGAATAAATCAATTCGTCTGAGTAATGTTTTAACCAAATATTGGATTGCAAAATTGTTAAACAAAACTCTGCAGTGATCAAATCAAACAGTTTGTATCACATAACATTTGGGTTAATAATCGACATATTCTCATATTTTATATTTTCAGAAATGATATTTAGAGATGTCATAAATAAATTTTAAAAAAGTTACATCTAATTAATTTAATTATTTTTACATTTATGCATTTTCATACAACATCAAATTCGAATTTTTTTTAAAAAGTTATTCACAATATTAATATCATTACAGTAGAAGTGTGAGCATATTAACAATAAGGGAACAATAAGAAATAAACAAAGATGAAATTTTGTGATTACTGTCCAAACCAATCCATAAAACATCTTCCTTCAAACATATCACATGTTAATTGACTCTTGCTATGCTGTTTTAGTTTTTTCCTGAAAAACAAATATCTTCCTAATTTGGATGTCTTCTTATATTTTATCTTCAGACCTATCTTCCTAGTAAAAACAAAAGTATGTTTTAGATAATTTTTGTAATGTAAATGAGATTTGGCTCTTCCGTAAAAACCATTCTAGAGTTCACTGTGGCATAATTTCTTAGAAAGTCTATTAATATTTATCCATGTTTATGTTCAACCCAATGAATAATGTCTTTGCAATAGTAAATTCAATATCACATTTGACAAGCTGAATGCCATATCAATCTTGGCATTTTATTTTCAGAAAATTAACAGTAACTTTTTCAATAATATGTTATATCAGCTGAGGATGAATATTTAACTTCCATATAAAAGAATTTGCATAATAACTCTATGTACAGTTCATTTAGATGGAGCTATTAAATCCATATGACAACATATCCTACCTTTTAACTGGTTAAATAGCTGTTATTATACAATGTGACTTCTGTTTTTAGTTTTGAATTTAAGACAAAAAATACTGTGGTCTTTCTTCACAAATACTTGATCCTTTTTAACTAAAACATCAATTGATTTTCTTGAAGCTAGAATGATTGTGTGAAAATGTTTGTTTCCTTTTATATTTATAATCATAGCAGATAAAACATATGGTTTTGAATATTATGAAGGTGTAAATTTCAGCAACCAAGTCGGAAATTGACAACTGAAATTGAAGCAGTGCTCATAATGCCAGGTTACAGATTTAAGCTGCCATTTAATGGTAATCTTTTATTTAACGAATGATTTTTAAGCAAAGGAAGATTGTGTAAATTGGAATACGAATTGTCTAGACTTTGTGAAGTTTAAACAAAATGTGAAAGGGAATGTTCATTTGAAAACTGGAAATGTTCTTAACTATAAAGGTACAAGTATTGGAAGCATAAACTTGAGGAACACTATTGTAGAGACTAATAGCATATTAGATTAAGTGGGGCTCATTAGTTATGCGATTCAATGGAAAATATAAATAATTCATGTTTTTACTTGCTTAATAAATTATCAATATGTTTAAGCAGAAATTTTTTACCTAGTTTTAATCAGACCAAAGAATATTTTTAAATTGTCATAGAAAATTTTAATGCTAAAATTAGAAGTGATTGAAAGATAAAAACACTTTGATTGTTTTAAATATGGAGACAAAAACAATGTTTATTTCAAAATTGTAATGTGTTTAATAATTAATTTAACACAGAAAGTAATTGTGGATTAGTGAGAATGTAAGATATGTGTAAAATGGAGAGTTAAAAACATAAACATTATAAAAAAAACTACTCTAATGAATTTATCTAAAATGTACATCATTTAAAAACATTAACAAACTTTGATGACAGTTTGGACTTGAATAAATTCAATAAGAAAAGTGATAAACCACTAAACATCACATGATCACTATCTCATACTAGCACATAATTGTTATTAAACAATTCAAAACAAAACAAAACTCTCCATATAGTAGTGCCATCTTGTGCTAACAAGAGCAATCAATGGATGCCAGAAGGCTTGTGCATAAAATCCCTATCTAGTGCCACAAGCCAGAAACTAGTCTGGGGATATTGGATGAGTAGGCACTAGATAGGGATTTTATGCACAAGCCTTCTGGCATCCATTGATTACTCTTTTTAGCACAGGGTGGCACTACTGTATGAAGAGTTTTGCTTTGTTTTGAAGAAAAGTGATACTGTACTAAAGTCAACTACACAGATAGCAATACAAAAAAAAGCAATTCACCAGTAAATTTACAACTGAAACTAATATTTTACACAAGTGAGTGAATTAATTTTTGGATCCACCATGCTTTTATTTCAAGTTAAATATAAAAACCCCAATTATGGTAGAAGAAAATTATTTTTTGGCTTTTTAACATACAATAAATAGAAGTGTTGAATTAAAAAATTATATATACACACATTATTTTTAATTTTTTAATATTTGGATCTGTTTGTAATTATTCCCATTTAAAATGGAGAATGATGTATGAAGAAAATTGAAGTAAAAAACGAAGAATAAAATAAGACGAGATTTAAAGAAAAAAGTGTGAGAAATTAGTTTGTTTCATATATATTGAAATTAATGGCCATATTTGGAAAGAAAATGGAATAAAATTATTAATAATTAATAAAATAGTGATTTTATTAAACAGAATGAAAACGATCGCATTCATTGTAACATTCTTAAAGGAAATTTTTATTACATTTAAAATTGATTCGAATATTATTTTATTTATGAAAAATCCACTTTTTAAAACTTTATATAATTTATTTAGAAATGAAAACAAATCTTAATTTCTTTTGGTTTAAAAGTTGCTTTAAATTTTAATTTACTTTGATTGTAAAAGTTGTTTTTTTTTTAATTGATATATATGTAAAAATATCATCTATAATACACATCTCTGAAAACTTGCCAAACTGATATCAACATGTTTGAAATTCAATCTGCAAACCCTTCTAAACAAACCAGGGGGGCAATCTGAAATATTTCATTGTTATATTGCATTGCATTGTTTTTTAATATATGTACAAAATTTGAATGAAATCTGTTGAATAGATGTCTTAAATCGTGATTACAAAATGTATCCTAAATAAACGGAGTTTCTAAGTTAAATAAAAGTGTTTAATAAGAAATATAAAAATATTCAAAACATCTATTCAGAAGAAGTGACTGCCTGGAATTCTGTAAAATGGTAAAAAAAAAAAAAAAAAGAATTAGTAATAGTAAAAGAAAATATAATTGTGAATTGATAAAAGTTTTAGAATACAACAAAAGTCTCAAAAATATATCTTCATATTGGTAGTAAAATGGTTTTAATAATAGAAAAATAGATTATTATTAAAAAGATATTTAATTTTTTTAAATAATTTGTTCATCAAAACTATTTCTTTCTTCTGGATTTATTGTAATATTATTTATCAGAAAAGTAGGTTTTTTATATAATTTAATTTTAATTTTTCTTTTAATAAAATTTGTTCATAAATTTTTTCATATTTTTTTAACATACATATATAATGCTTTATCTCATTTGAAATTTATTGGTGAACTGATTTTTATATTGGACTATTTGTGTAATTGATATCATGAAATATGGTGAAAGAGTTTGCTCGGAACTACATAGTAATGAAGAATAAAAAAAACTGGCAAAGTAATCCTACGCTTTCATGTTTTGAAATGTCAAGTATTTTAATCGAAGAAGTGAGACATACAATTAAATCTACAAAGAATAAAAAAACTCCAGGAAATAATGAAATTATTAACTAACATCTTAAAAGAAGCAGGTGAGGAAATAGAGAAAATGCAGGCAAAACTATATATCAAATGTCTAAATTATAATGGTGATTTTAAGAATGTAGTATTGATCTCTGTTCTTAAAAAAGATGAAATAAAGTATATTAAAAATTATTGATCCTTCAGTTCTTATATCAGTTCTGTATAAGATCTTACTACGGTCATTATAACTTTCATCTACAAAAAACTTTGAACTCATAACAACCAAAAGATGTTGGATTTGAACATGGTTTAACTAGTGGATCATCTACAAGTATTAAAAGAAGTTGTAGAAGGACTAATGAATATGAGTGTTAATACGTTTTGAATTTGTAAATTATAAAAAGGCATATAACTCTATAAGCATTTCTGCAGTGATTATAGTTTTGGAATATCAAGATTTAGACTCAGGTCTTGTTAAATTTTGAATAGTATTTATCAAAATCTAACAATAGTGATTAGATTTCATGGAGACACTAAAATTAACATTGATAAGAATGAACTCCGGGAAGATTCTTTATCTCCAAAAGTTTTTATCACAAATTTATGATAAGTATTTTATACACATAAATGGAAGATAAGGGAACAAAAATATTTTGCAAAAACAAAATGTAAGACTAAAGATAAATGCTAAAAAGATTAAATTCTTGTTCAAAATTTTACACAAAATATAAACTATATATTGCATTTGAAACACACATCCATGAAGCTATATTAAAAGTTTATACCTGCTTAGCACTTTCAGGAACTTTGTGCTCCCATATTTATAGCTTATAATAATAATATTTGTTGTTAGCTTGTCTAATAGACATATATGCGAATCACTTAGCCCATTTTTTCGAAATAGAGAATCAAGTATCCCTCCTATTGATGGAGTTGGGGTCTTTTGCTATAAAGCAAGCCTTCTTTCTCTTGCACTTGTTGTCATGGCATTCGGTGCAAACCATTTAAGTCATCATAGGTTCGAATATGTGGCCTGTGGACCTTAGATGTTTGAAAAATATTGAACTACCTTCAGATTCAATTATTGCCCTGTTATATAAGTATCGATGTTGCGATACTCTGGTAGCGATTGTGGCTCATGTTTCTCCATAATATGCCACACTGCAACCATTATGGAGGCATGTAAGTTTGTAAACAGTCTAAGGGGTTTGTTCCGGTGTGATCTTGTCTTTTGAATTATTGACTAGTATATTAGTGGCAGGCGGTGTATGAAAGCTTAAACTGAAATCTGTTGAGAGAATTTTTATGACTTTTTTAGCCAAGGTAGGTATATATGGTAAAAGCATCCATGGTTTATCCTCTTTAGCCAGGTTAGTTCATCAGGTCTTTCAGGTAACGAGTTAAATTGTTTTGTTCTATCCGAATCGAATTTACAGAGATGATTGTTTTTAAACAGGAATGCTGCCAAGCCTGCCAAAGTTTGATAGCAATGAATAAAAAAAACGTGTAATTACAAATATCTATTTCAGGTGGAAACATAATGGATGAAAATAAGTGTAGAATAAAACTTGGATGGAATGCTTTTGATAGAGATAATTTAATAGAATACATTCTGAGCAGAAAAGTTTTTAGTAAATATATTTTCCCAAAACTTACATTGAGATTTGGACACTTAAGAAAAGAACAATACAGTGGCTTTAAACTATACAATAAAATGCAGAAAGAGATGTTAATAATAACAAGGAGATATCAAAAGTGAAATGCAAGGTGAGGAAAATGGGTATAATTTTAAAAACTAAGATGTTAAAATAGAGTTGTGTTAACATGTTACTAGAAAAGATTACCAGTATATGAAATATTGAACATTTAAACTTTATATAAGATGTAAAAGAGCAGAAAGAGATATTATATAATAGATAAGATATGAAAATTTAGTGACTATCGTGTAAAAAAGAAGCTACAGATTAAAGAAACTGATTTAAATCTGAAATGATCTTTATCTTACAATGGATCAATAACAGTTGATTAGGATGGAGGTGATAAATGAAATCTATGATCATCTTGAACATCTAATTTTGCCTTTCTGGTTGATAAAAGCATTTGGGCTGTTAAATATAATTACAAATCAAATTATTATAGATTCTCTGCATAATATTAAAAGCAGTCTGCAGATTATTTTGTGAAATGACAAAAAATAGCAAAATCATCAAGAAACTTAAAAGTAAAACATCTAGGTGCAGTGGTCTCAGATCCAAGGCTCCTCACTGATGAAGGCCACAAGTCAGAAACTAGTCTGGGGATATTGTATGAGCAGGCACTTGATGGTAATTTTACACAGAAGCCTTCTGGCATCCATTGATTACTCTGGCGTGCACTGAGTGGCACTACTATATGGAGAGTTTTGCCTGTTTTAATAGGAATTGGAAATCAAAACATATCTGTTTAACATCGGTTTTCATTTCAAATACTTCAAGATATTTCATCACTATTGGTGATAATTAAAATAAGTATTTTTTCACTCATACAAGCTTATCTCTCATCTGATAACCACTATATTATAATTCTCTGCTTGGAAAATAATACATTAAATAATAGTTCAATGATTGACAAAATGGCTTGAAAATGATTGGTGGATTAAAACAGCAAAAAAAGATAGCATTCACTGATTGTGGTCATTTTAGATCTTTTTTGATGCACTGAAAGCAATATATGGACCTGAGAAATGGTAACTCAATCCTATTAAATCTAGAAATGGCCTTCTTTTATATGATGATAGTAATATTTTGAACAGATGAAAAGAGTATTTTGATCATCTTTGAATAACGATACAAGAATTGATATGATGAATTTTAATAATATTGCCATATTCATTTAGATTTGGGAAAAAAATATCCAGTTAATAAAGGCAAAGCAGATCTTTGTAATTCTAAAACTGGAAAGGCTGCAGATCCTAATAAAATACCTAAAGAAGCTTTAAAATATGGTGATGATATATTAGCTTCAAAAATATTGGGAATTTTTTTTTAAGTACTTGGATTCTTGAAGTTGTGCCTTTGGATCTTAAAGATGTTTTAACTGTTTCAATTGTTAAAAACAAAGAGAATAGGTAAGATTGCAGTAATTATTGTGAAATATATGTCCAGAGACTCTATGTACTTTTAGGAAATCAAAAAGCATTAGAGATATGATCTTTGTTGCCAGGTAAATGCAAGAAAAATGTCAAGAACAAAGGGGTGATTTATATATTGCATTTTTTGATTTTGTCAAGGCATTTGATTCAGTTAATAGGACAAGACTATGGCATTGTTTGATGATTGTTCACAAAATTAATTCATATTATAGATCTTCTACATGATATAATAAAAAGTGCTCTTTACTACAGGTGGCAAATCTGAGGCATTTGAAATAAAAGCTGATGTTGAACAAGGATTTGTACTTGCTTCAACTTTGTTTTCAATTTTTATGACAGTGGGCTTTGGAATTGTTTACAGACAGCTTAATAAGACAGGGTTCAAGTTATGATACAGGTTTAATGTTGGAACTTTCGATTTGAATAGGTTAAAAGCAAAAATAAGTACTTCATCTTATTGTATTCTGGATTAACAATAGGTTGATGATTGTGCTATTTTTTCCAGTTTAAAAGATCTTGGTTTAGTAATTAACGTTCAAAAACTAAAGTCCTTTATCCGCCAATGATGGAAGTAAAATTCTCAGCAAAGTTCAGCTTGAATGGTTATCAACTTGAGAATGTAAATCAATTTAAATGCCTTGGTAGTTTTATAAGTAGAAAGGCAGACTTAAATGTTGATTCAACACAGATTTCAAAATACTGCAGCTGCTTTTAACAAGTTGAAAGATAGAATATTTCATCATAGGCAAGTAACTACTTCAACTAAGTTAGCTATATTTAAAGCTGTTATTATACCTAATTTATTCTATGGATGTGAAACTTGGTCATCCTATCAGCACAAAAGTCATAAGAAAAATTTCTTTTAATAACACTGTAAAATTTTAAAAATATAATGACAAAATCATAAAACCAATGAATAAGTTCTTCAGCTTACAGGATCTGATACTATTCAGTCCATTATTGTAAAAGACATCTTTGTTGGATTAAACTTGTAAAATGAATGAATAATGAAAGACTTCCTAAAATAGTGTTTTATGGTAAACATTGAACATGGGTTTCATAGTAATGCAGACCCATCTACATTATACAGATTATCTCATAAGACATTCTAAAGAAATGTAATATCAATTGTTTTCGTTGGGAAGATATAGCAGAGAATAGAATATGTTGGAGAGCTACAATTAGACATAATGTTGAAGTATTTCAGAAAGACAACTTTCCTGCTGAGGAAACTGCAGCCTGTCCATGGAAAGTATAAAGATTTGCTATCTTAATATAAACTGAACACTGATTATATATATATATATGTGGAAGATGATAATCTGGACCAACTGATGAGTGCTGGTTCAGCATGAAATGAGTGCTGGTTCAGCATGAAATACGTGTATTGGTGATTATTTATCTTTTCTACATGTGTGTGGTCATGTGTATCAGAAGTATGAGATAATGTGATAGTTGAAGGCTGCTTGAAAGTCTGAGTTCAAATCCCAAATATTTAAAAGACAACATTGTAAAATAACAAATAATAGAAAATTGAACCAGAATGTTTTATATGTGGACGTATTGGTAGTTCACAGATTGGTTTGTATAATCACCATAAAACTCATTTTTAGAATAGTTTCTCTCGTATCTTTTTTTTTGGGGGGGGGGGGTAATGTCATACTC
This sequence comes from Epiperipatus broadwayi, assembly GCA_028023455.1. Taxonomy (NCBI): domain Eukaryota; kingdom Metazoa; phylum Onychophora; class Udeonychophora; order Euonychophora; family Peripatidae; genus Epiperipatus; species Epiperipatus broadwayi. The sequence goes on from JAQFVV010012407.1 coordinate 3,485,942, forward strand.
ATTTTTGAGTGACTATTTATTTTTATTATTGTTACTTTTATTCTATTTTTTTACCATTTTATATAATCGATAATAATTATAAAGCCCACTCTCAAATATAATAATAATCAATAATAAATGCATGTAATTTCAAAGAAAACTGTTACGAATGATATATATTGATATTAATAACAAATGATATAGGTTTTATAATATTAAATATTCATTTGTTCAAATTTCAAATATATATATACAGTTATTTTTAAAAGCATTGTCTAACTGAAAATGGATTTTAAAATGAAATATAATTTTAGAAAATGCTTATTCTACTTTTTTTTAAAAAGTTATTTATATGCAATCTATTTCTTTCATATAAATGTATAAAAGCCAAAAACGAAATTGCTTTCGGTTAATCTTATTAGTGTTATAATTGAATCATAATCTCCTATCATATTCCATAAAGTAAATGAAAATAAAAAATATGTCTGTATTAAAGATCGTCATTATCATATTGTTATAGGTGATAATGATCTTCAGTAAAATAATATTGCATGGTGGGGGGGGGGGGGTCTTCAGCAGAACATTAAATACTACAAACTTAAAATTGTGTCTTAGCTTTTACTTTTTAATGCTTATTCTATTCATCTCACATCATCTAATACTTCTCTGACTTTTAGCTAACCCAATTAAAACGTTGCTTAGTTACCGATCGTTATATCTTCTATAGTTACCGATCATTACATCTTCTCTGGTTACCGATCATTACATCTTCTCAAATTGATCATTTTCAACATTTATTTATTTACTTTATAGAAATGCCTATTATATATTTAAATCACCCTTATACTTTTAATTTAATGCATACATAGGCTTATCTATTAAATGTGTTTTGCACTAGTAAATTTGATAACGCAATATTTGTTTGTTTTTTAATATAATCAAGCTATATGAACTTGACTCATATAGATGCAATGACTAATCAAAGTATTAACTAAAACTTTTTTTATATTCTAATATTCAACTTAATTAGCATTATTTTTCATATCTTAATGATAAACATAAAAAGTGTAACTGCATTTTCTCAATTATTAACCAATTGGAGATATTTATGATCTACTGATGAAATTTATTTATTGTATATTTAGTCTTATCTTTAAAGAAAACACTTCACTCTTATAAGCCACTAGAGGGCGCAGGCAGGAATGCAACCTTGCATTTCTAGTGATTATATAAATAAAGTATTTACTCTATAAAAGTTATTTTTTCACTTAGAAAACCTAATAAAAAACTTCCTTAACTATTACTCTTCCTTATAAATTAAGGATGTTGACTTCTCTCACAAAAGAAAAGGGATATAACCTGGATTTCAATTTTACCATCTTGAACAACAGCAAGCGGCCATTTGTACTTCCAATAAATCTCATCGCAGCAAAATTCAACAAGAAACAGAACCAGTAAAAAATCATTTCATGAATGAAAGCCATGGTATAAAGAAAATGCTAATCACTGGGAACCCCAACACCAAATTTCAGAAAGAAATTCCAGAAAACCAAAGTACAGGAAGGATTGTAACAGAGGATAGCCCTTCTTCACAAGTCAGTAATGATACAATTGCTTATAATTTATTAGTCTCGAAACTTAAACAGAAGAAATCTCACTTTAAACCAATTCCTATGAATTAAAACATTAATATGAATAACATACCACCCTTCTGAACCCTACTCTAAATTCTAATAGTGATATAGGCAGTAGTAGATGCACTGAGGAGATTGTTTCAATTGATGATTTCCCAGAATTAGAAACTAACAAAATTAAAATCTACATAACTCTAATGATAACACCAACAAGAATTATAACTAATATTAATAACCATAATAAAATTACTAATCATGAATGACATATAAGAGTAAACCCCCATCTAACCAGACTCTGTCTGATTTGGGTCCAGCAAGTGATATTTCATACTTCGGGGCCTTACTTAGAAATACCAACAGACAGAATACTTACATTAATAGGGATTAATAGGGATTACCAGAATCAACAGGACATCTTCAATATGTTTGAGGATAAGAGCCATTGGCTTCCCAATCCAACCCTGCCAAAAATAAGTTACTTGGACACAAAGTCTTGATCAACAGATGTTAAATAATCTTATCGACAGGTTTAATGTGACTATACCCCCACAATTGCACCAGTCTTTTCTCAACTATAGCAGTGACAAGACCCTTATTTTTTTCTGTCACAAATCTCAATTGTGAGCTTTTCAGTTTTCCTGTGGAAGAATTCTGCTGTGAACTTTCAAAAAAGAAATTGTGGAATAGTGTATACAAAATACTAAATCATCCCAGTACCAGTTTACCAAAAAAGGTTCTTCAACCACTGATGCAATAGCATTATTCAAGTTGATAGTCAATTATACCAGAATCATGAGGAAATCTAAACCAGTAGTCATCCAGCTGGACATTGCTGGTGCCTTCAACTATGTCAAAAAACATTGTCTCATCAACCTTCCTGCCAAATCTGATATCCCAACTGGGATAATCAATATTATAGCAAATTTCCTCAACAACAGGAACATTTCCATCTCCCTGAATGGAAGGATCTCATCATCTTTTACCCAACAAATTCTATTCCAGGGGGCTCTCCTCTGACTGCTCTGCTATTTATAATCTACTTTAATCCTGTATCAATTAGGCTTGAACATGACCTTCCTGTGATACATATCCACCCTCAATTGATCAATCCCCCACACAGCATACATTGATGACCTGGATGTTTTTCTCCCATCACAAAAACTAATTCCAAAGCTTGCCAAAATGCTCCATGCTTTTTCTTCCAAATCAGGACTGGCCTTTAATTTAAATAAATCCTCAGCATGGAAGATATTCTCTGGGAACACTGTCCCCTCTCCTTTTACTGCAATGTGCCAAAAATTTCTGGGTTTCCCAATCTACAACTCACTCCTTGAAGTGAGGAAAACTATATAGGGCTCCATTTTCCTCTCAATACAAAAAAATATTGATTCATTATCCAAAGTTTATTTGTCACTATATGCAAAAACTTCACTGCTCAATAACCTGATGTTTCCAATGATTTCTTATTTTATGTCAATCATTAACTTTTCCCAAAAATTTATCAGAAAGATAAATTCACTATGTGTAGGACTATAATTTTTTGTTTCCAACATACACATAACACCATCCTTAACCTATCTCACCATTTTCCAGAAGTATCATGCTTCAAATATGTCTGTCCTACTGACATCCCTCCTCTTCCAGTGAGGAGTTGGTTGTCATCCTTATTACTAAATATTTCAAAATGTATCCCTCTACCTAATCAGGTTAATTCACAGAAAATTAAGTACTGGGATGCATATCATCTAATTAATAAAAAGCCCCCCCCCCAATCCTATCACTGCTAACCCTTCCCAATCATTCAATCATTAAAAAGTTTAAACAGTGGCATCTAGAGCCAAAATTTTTATATTTTTTGATTAGAATAAACCTGATTGCTCTACCCACATGTCATTTTCTGGTCTATCATAGATGGTTCTCATGCTTGAACTCAGTCTGCCATTTATGTAAATGGAATGATGACACAATGATATATATTCTGATCCATTGTACTTCACTCCAATGGGACAGAGACTTTATCACATCCATATACAAAACTAGAGTGCCTCTCCTCACTGGACAAATTTCTAGCATATCTAATGGGATCTTTCCAGCCATAAGAATCACAACCTTTCTGCTGGTTTGCCTATTAATCAACTAGGTGCACTCTCATTTATGGCCCCACATTGCTTGACCATAAGAAATTACTTCTGGCAAAACTTCAGGCCATCAGAACTAGAGATGAAAAATTAGCTCCAACATCCATCTAGAATGCTATTTGGAGCCTTGTAGTAATGAACAATTTGTGATTGAATAGTTGATTTTTTACCCCCAGACTGTAGGTATTGGGTTATTTAACCTTCTTTATAGTTTCTGTTAACAACATAACTCTATTACTGTTATAATGTATTTCTTTGAGCTCACAATAAAATTTATTGATTAAAAAAAAATACTTCATTTCGATTATGCCAACAAATTGAGTGAAAATGTAATGAGAAAATGAAAAGTGATATTCACTTGGCCTTTTTACATTATTAATGGTATTTGGATTTTTTATCTCTACTCTAGTAAGCATGAATACCTTATCACATAGTCACATTAAAAAGAACCTTAAGACTAATTTTATACTTTTTCTTTATTTAATAATATTATTATTGCTTATTGTAGTCATTTAGCAAGAATCTTTTATTTTTATATTATTCAAGTTAGTGGCTTCAAATTTTCAAATACTCAAAAGTTTGAATCCAAGCATGGTTACTTATCTAACAATATAAGCCTAACACTAGGTGAGTTAACCCATAAACATTAATGGTCTCAAATTACAAGAAATTTACAGACATATTTGACATTTAGCAAAAAAAGGTATATATAAAATAGAATTATATGATTCCTTTAGCTTACAAACAAATTAACTTGGTTTCAAAATTTGAAGGTCCTTGAACATTTTAACCCATTAAAAATATAAAGTATATTAGGGATAAAAATGGTTGCAATATATCTATTGTAGAAAAACTATTTTTCATTGAAAAAGAATAATATTCAGAAAACTCTCTGTTTGACATATCTGTCATTGACCCTGAATGTTATGCTTACAAAGGAGGCTTTAAATTGATGAGAGAGAAAATACTGTTCCCAGAAAGTTAGATGACTGTGTGATATTATTAGAAATAACATTCTATAAGGTCTAGGTTTGGGCTCCATCACTACTTACCTTTTAAAATACTTTGCCTAGTATTTTGTAAATGTAAGCATGCATTTTTAAAATTTTGGCTAAGAATTTTGATAATAAATGTAAATTTATTTATTTAAATATACTGTGACAGGGCTGAATTCAAACCTTGTTTCACAAAAGGGAAATTTGTACATGCATATGTATATAGTTCTGATATTATTTAATCATGTATATTTGACTTTCTTTTTTGGGGAGGTTGGTAGGGAAATGGTTTAAATAAATATGTAGGAAAAGGGGAGTGGTATTTGTGTTCTTGTACTTTATTGAAACAGGTGTATGTACATATATTTGCTGTGTGGATGGATGGATGAACGAAATATAAATTTTATTTCAAAGATGGAAGCTCATGCAACTCATTTTATAGAAAACATAAATGAAGAAAAAATATTAAAACTGTATAGATTATCTGAAGAATTTAAAAAGGAAAAACAAAGAAGCAAAAGTTGAAAACAAATTACAGGTGGTCAATGGAATTTCCTAACCTTAAAAACAGAAACGAGTACTAAAAGCTTTTTGTTTTGTTTAAAGAGAAACTAGACATCAACACCACATGGTAATGGAGAAGAAGAATAAGAACTTTAAAAAAAAGAAAAAGGGGTGGACAAAGAGAAAAATTTGAGGTATAAAACATAAAAAAAAAGTGACAGTTAGTATGACATGACTTTGAAGAAAATAATTCTCAACATGAGATTGAATATTAAAAATTTTAGAAAAGCAGCCAAGGCATTTGCCAGCTATGAACATGCAGAGGTAAAGTCTTAAGCATGCTGGGTTTTAAACCCCATACCTGAAGAGACGTATGCTGCTGTGAGGTGAAATAAGCAGATACTGGAAGGAAGCCTATCCTGAAATATTTCACCCATGATGTACTCCAAAGAAAATCAAGAGAAACTGGGAAATAAATTGGAATAAACACATAAGAAGTTACCTATTTTTATGCGCTAGCTGAGCGAATTATTACCATTGCTTTCATATTTTCATCATTATCTCCAGGGAAAAATACAGGTAATATAAACGTTATTGTATATCTTTATTTTCACTCCCAATATTACCGCATTCTCCATATTACCATAACCAGAGACATTTAGAAAGTGATCAAGTGATGAACTCTTATCTGTAATTTTAAAATAACAATCTACAGTTAAATGGATTTATCATGATCATTTTTTGTTCTTATAAATTTCTTTAATCATTTGTCAATCTGCACGGTGTGTGCATGCTTGTGTTTTATACATGAAATAAAAATATTTGAGCACAAATATTAGTATTTATGATTTATTAATTATGTCTGGTATTAGAATTAATAGCAAGCTTGTACATATCTGTTGCTTACTTATTTTGGGTTGTCTGCAGAGCGTAGAAAAAGTGGGGATAAATTTAAATGAAATAGAAATGGTTAGTTCAAGTGAGTACAGATTGGTTTATCGTCGTCCCTCATATATTTTCCCACAGTTCAATAACTACCTGCCCTGAGGGGCTATCTAGTGGTGGGGCTTACTAATTATTCCTCATTGTATTACCTCTTTTCCACCATAATTCTTACGAAAATAAGATTGGCACTTAGAGTCATAAAGTAATGTCCATAAATATGCTGGGTGAGAAAAACGATCAGATCTTATAAATTGTTTGAAAGAAATATAAATTTCTATATTATTGAAAATCCAGAGGGTCAGATATCAGTTAAATAAAATATTAATACCATAAGGTGGTTTATTGGAATTTATGTGTACATTCGTAGGTTTTGTGATATTAATTAAATAAGTAATTACATTATAATTACATAATATGTGTGTAGGGATATAGATAAGCATTAAAGAGAAATGGTAAGTTCTGTTACAATACTTTTTAAAATTTTAATTATAATTATAAACTTATTTATATAACCGTGTATTCTTTTTATTTATTTTCTCAAAAATATCTTATTTTACAACTGTTTAATGATTTGTGACTTACATTTTCTCTTTATTTCTAAACATCAGATTTTATATTTATATATTGGACTATTTCCACCATCTAATATAAGTATTACATGTCTTTAGAAAAATTTAATTTTTATTTAAATATTCCAAATACAATCAACAGCTGCAGGTTACTATATGCATTTAAATAGACAGCCATCAAAAGAAAAAACAATTATTGGTACTGTAGTGTATCCATACCTATCAAAAATAGCAGATTAAGGAAAATCTTTAATCAGTATAATATCAGAACAGCTTTCCAGAGTCATACCACATTATGAGGAATTCTAACATCTACAAAGCCTAAAGATGAAATGCTGAAAAGAAAAAAACTGCGTCTATAAAATACCATGTGAATGTGGAAGAATGTATATTGGTGAGACCAGTCATCCCATTGAAAAGTGCTTTCAAGAACACAAACTGATTTTTAGAAGAAGGAAAACAGATGTGTCTAAGGTAGCAGATTATGTATGTACCAATGAACATATGTTCAATTGGGAAAATACAAAAATATTATATAGAGAAGAAAAGGTATAAATAAGAAAATTTAAAGAAGCTGCCCACATGACTATGGAAAACAATGCCATAAGTCAGTCTAATATGATTATACATAATGTACGGAAACCACTAATCAACTTTCCTCTTAAGAAAAAGTAGAGAAATCAAGAGGAACCTCATAGATATGTATATGAAATTTCTACTGACTATTGCTTTTGGCAGGATGGCTCAGTTGGTTAGAGTTTTACCTTAAAATTCAATATTCAAGAATCTATGGGTCCAGGTTCAATTCCCATGCTGATAGTGTCATTGGTCAGGCAAGCAACACCTGAAAAATGCAAATAATAAATTCTCAAAATGTTGTGCATATACTAGCCTGTGTGCTATTACTAACTATTGTATGAATGTATTTGTTATATTTAAGTAAAGTCAATTTTTTCTAAAGACATTCAATACTTATATTAGATTATATAAATAGTCCAATATATAAATACAATTAAAATACCATCATCACAAACCTTCAGGAAAACACTCAGATTTTATACATATTCCAACATATTTTAGAGTTCTTGCTTATAATTTAAATAATAGTATTCTTATGATTATATTAGATTATATAAATAGTCCAATATATAAATACAATTAAAATACCATCATCACAAACCTTCAGGAAAACACTCAGATTTTATACATATTCCAACATATTTTAGAGTTCTTGCTTATAATTTAAATAATAGTATTCTTATGATTATATTAGATTATATAAATAGTCCAATATATAAATACAATTAAAATACCATCATCACAAACCTTCAGGAAAACACTCAGATTTTATACATATTCCAACATGTTTTAGAGTTCTTGCTTATAATTTAAATAATAGTATTCTTATGATTATAATGAGATTTTGCTTCTGCTTATCAATCACTTTCTGGATTTTTATACTTTTTTTTCTCAGTAATGAAAGCTTTTATTCATCAAAAAGACAAAATACCCAACAGTTAAAAAAGGTTTATAAAGAGATGATTACATGGCCAAATAAAATTTCAAATACAAAATGGTGAAGGGGAAGGGAATGCATATGAAATGGGAAGGGTATATGAAAAGGGTGTGTAGTCCAGGCAAAGAAGTCTTTGGTAAGGAGCCATGTTGATAGTCTTGGTTGCCCTGGTGGATTGATAGGATGATCCGTATGTGACATCAACTTTGGAGGAATTGTTCTATGTTATGTCTTTAGAGGTTTCAGGGATGGATGGGGAGATTTCTGAGTAATGCTTAGATGCAACAGGCTGATTTTTGTCTTTTGTAGATGAGTAATTATAGTTTTTCCCATTGTACTTGGAGTGGCATTATGATTGGTTATATTGTGTTTTTTTTTTGGCTTGCTTTTTACCTTTGATAGAGTAACGAAGATCAGCAATAAGGGTTAGATTTTTCAAAGGCAGATTGAAAAGTCATTTTCTATATTTTAGTAAGAGATAAAAAGAATCAAATGAAAAGGACTAAAATTTTATTTTAAAAAAATGCCATCTTTGCCTAAAGCCAGCTTGATTTAACTAGGTAATATAGTAGTATCAAGCAATAACATGTGATGATTATCGATGGTCATTTTCCATTGATTATCCTTTCTTAGCTTGATTTATTATATAATTCACAGCTATCTCTACTTGAGCCAATAAACATCACATGATCAACTAGTCAGGTGATATTGATGGAGTAGGCACTAGATGGAGATTTTATGCACAAGCCTTCTGGCATCCATTGATTACTCTGGCTTGCAATGAGTGGCAATACTGGATGGAGAGTTTTGCCTGTTTCAATAACTATCTCTACTTATATGATGTTGGAAACAATTTTCTTCATTTTACTCCAGATCCATTTATTACAAGCTTAACTAATCAGCAGGTAGGTGGTGCTTATTATATACCCACTCCCAAGACTAAATTCTGACTTATTATCTTCATTAATGAGAAAGTTGAATCTATATTGGTCCTTCTGAAATTAGTGACACCACTAAATGTGAACATAATAGCATTACCATCTAATATCCATTGATTACTTGAGTTTAAAATATGTGGCTCTATAAGTGACAATTGCTTTTAACATCATATAACAGATAGTTATATGTCAGTGGTATGGTATTGAATACTATATATCATTTTAGCCAAAAAAGGCAAAAGGTTCTTATAGCTATTTTAAAATTAAGAACATTAAAATATATAGTTACTGGTTTAGCATCAAATATTTTTAAGAATGCAAGCAAGTTGGCTTAAATTTAAAATGTTTAGATGTTTTTAAATTTCAGACCAGTAGCATGATGATGATGATGATGATGATGATGATGATAATGATGATGATGATGATGATAATAATAATAATAATAATAAAAAGATATCATTTGAATTAAGGTACATTAGATCCAAATTTCTTCTTACTAATAAAGTTCATAAGTCAGAAATTAGTATGGAAATGAAGAAATGATAGCACTGCATGTGAATATAATGTCAGTATTATTTACTATCTATTAATTACTGGAGCTTATAATCGATAACTCTAACCCTAGAGCAGAGTGGAGATTTGAATATTTTCTATGATATGTATTTATATCATATATTTCAATTTTTTTATGATCTTAATGAATGATATCATCATTATCTTCCAACAAACTTCTCTACAACCTATTAATTAGGCCCATAAACTTACTTAGTAATTACTTATTTAATAAAAATATTTAAATAATGTAGTTTAAATGCATTAAGTACTAAAATTTACTGGCGATACTAATATATAAAATGCGCTCACACGCACAAGCACACAAAGCTAAAAACAAATAAAGAAAAGTATATATTATTTTATTTTAATATGTATATATTTAATCAAATGGGTAAGCGCTTTCAAGGGTCAAAGCACTGGTGGACACTACTAATAGTTCAGTTTTTGCACAGCACAGCACTTCAGCTGGTCACGATTGCCAACCTGGAAATCCGGTAGTGGTTTGCAGAGAGCGACACGATCTTAAAAGAAAGATAAAAGAAGCTTACTTTATCTCTAGAGATGGCGACGCCATAAATAGAAAAGACTCTTGCTACAAAATATCCAAGAAATGGAATGCGTAATCATTTCATTTGCATAAATTTACATCGCTCCTAATTAATTTCTTATATTTTTACAAAACGGCTATGAATACGAGAGCTTTGACCCTTGAAAGCGCTTAAACATTTGATTAAATATATATATATTAAAATAAAATAATATATACTTTTCTTTATTTGTTTTTAGCTTTGTGTGCTTGTGCGTGTTAGCGCATTTTATATATTTTGATTTAGGACATTTAGCCACAAAGTGTAAACTGTTTGCGGTACCCTGTTTGCTTATGGCAATACTAATGAAAATGTTTTAGAACTTTTTCAGAATCTAATATGAGTAATGATACAACAAAATATTCTTATAAACAATTTTAATATCAATATAGATTCTATTTTTGACGTCATGCTATATCATGTAATTTCAGCTTCTGACAAAATTTATTCAAAGCTCTACTGAGAATTTTTTCTACACTATATTATGTGATATTTAGAAGACATTTGGAAATTTCTAATCATAGCAAATTTAATTTATTTTGCTTTCTACTTAATACAGCTGCAAAAAGTGACAAATTTGAAGGAAATATGACAAAGAAAAATAAATAATTGTTTGGTCAGTTAACCAGGAAATCATTTGATGTTTAAGAACTGAAGTGACAGTTTGAGCATAGCTATTCATTTCAATTCACTAAGTTAAAATTTCTTTTACTTTTTTCAGTTGGTAATTGATCCAAAAATCTTTCGCCTAAGAGTCAGTTATCCTACCAGAGCAATGAAACAAATAAAATAGTCATTTTTAAATGATCAATTTAGGTAGAACTATTATTTCTAATCCTTGAATTTATTAAAAAATGATTTTCGAACTTTTTAAAAAAAATTGGATTATTAATAAATAAGTACGGTATTTGTACTAGTAAACTTTTGTTATGAGTCTTTTCACTGAACATTAAGAGACTGAATAGCAGTAAAACAAATTACATATTTAAAATAAGTAACGTTATAATTGTTTTTGCCTTAGGTAAATTAAGGCAGGGATAATTATAAGATCCTTTTCATTAACCTCATATTTATAATATCTATTACAAATTGAAGAAATATTTTTTTTTGCACTGTGACGAGTGAATGAATAATGGAAATAGTGCCACAATTCCAATTTTACATACATATAGATTTGAGAGCCCCTCAAACAGCTATCATTCATCTGATTGGCTGTCATACAAGCATTCAAAAAGAGCATGCGAGAGGTTTCAGCATTTCAATTTAATTTCAAACTATTTGCGCTTTATAAATAATATTATTTACATACATAAAGATGTAGAATTTCATATATATATATGTAACAAAATTTACTACTAAGTTAGATCATTTTACAGTTAGACTTCCTATTAAAAATATAAACTAAATTATATTCTTGCGTAGTGCACTTCAGTGTTTCATATTGTTTCATTGCAAATTAATCATGTTAAATTGCATGTACATAATAATTAATATCCATGTTTCAGTTTTTTTTTTTTATATCAGTACATATGCAGTTTCATCCTGTGCCAACCAGAGTCATCATTGATTACTCTGGTTGGCACAGAGTGGCACTACTGTATGGAGAGTTTTTGCCTTGTTTATAAACAATTATGTGCTAGTATAAGAGATGGTGATCATGTGATGCTTAATGATTATATGCACAGTTTTGTTGTACTTTTTAAATGTATTATGAATCATGTCTCTTTATGTCATTTCTCTCGCCACAGATTATCTTAATCTTTTTCAATTTACTGACAACTGAAAAATATGGTGTATGTAAGTTTTGTTTTTTCCTCCCTCTGTCATGTAGATGAAACTATGTAATTCTAAAATCTAAATTTGTTCTGGTCTTACCATTGTTATCAAAATGACAATCTCTCTCACAACGTTTAATACATTACATGATATTACACCCTTGTAAAAATTGACAGGCTATCCTTGTGATGTCAACTATATGATTTAAAAATAAGGTTTTTTATAACTGATTCTAATGGCATTTTGACATATCTTTTTTGATTTTTAGATATATAATAGTGATGAACAATGTACATTTTAAAATATAAAACGATGATATATATATATATATTACTTTTACCAGTGTCATTTATCTTTGAATATGACTTATTAAATTTATTGAATACATTTTCATTTAGAAAATTTATTACACCCAATTTTAAAATATGAATTTTTTTGTACAATACAGGCATTTTCATACCCGCGCTTATATATGTAATATATAGGGGTTTGAACTCAGACTTTTACATGACCTCATACTACTGATATACTTGATCACACACATGTTGAAAGATAAAATAATCACCAATATGGTATTTTGTGTTAAACCAGCAATCGTCAGTTGGTCCAGATTATCATCTCCACCCATATATACAATCAAAGCTCAGCTTATATTACGATAGCCATTCTTCATACTTTAATGGTCAGGCTTCAAACCACTCTACTCCACAACTCTTCAGCCATCCATTTCATTGAAAATCTGATGATGGAATGCTGAAAGCCCACCTTAGTGTGAAAGTCTGAGTTCAAACCCTTATACACCCAATTTTGTAAACCTAATTGTCATGTGTTTTACTTATGATTAAGAAGAATGTAAATCAGAAGACATTGAATTTTTATATAAAAATACTAATCTGTGAAAATATAACTAAAGTCAAAAAATAAATAAATTGTAATATATAACAGTGAGTTTTATACAATTGAATATAATACATTTAATCAGCCATTCAAGCTATTGTGCACTTTTTTATGAGTGTTAAATTATAAATGAGTACTTTCACTTCCAACACAAGATATAGTATTTAGGAAAGAATAAAATGAATCCACTTATTCTCTCCAACCCAAATGCTTATATATGGGCAAATCTTAAGTGCTGTAAGTGAAAGCGTGAGGATAGACCACTCACTTTAAACCACTGTTTATGATATCTGAATGAATGATGTCGACGAAATTATCTAGAATTTACTAGATATCACTCACAAATGAAACTTTAAACATATGTAAATAAACATTTATTTTAGCATGTTTCTAATTGTAATACATTTAATCAGCCATTCAAGATGAAAATGTATCATTAATAATAAATAATATATAATAATAACTGACATATTTATATACTGTGATAACCATAAATCAGATGACAATGTCAATAGAATGTTAGTTTAAAATAACAAAATATACAAAATTTAAAGATGAGAAAATAACTTCAAAAGTTTCAATATTGTGATAGCAGAAGTTGTAAAAAAAAGAAATAAAGCAACCAAAACAAATTTTTATTTGTACCAAAAAAAAAAACATGTTAAGGATAAAGCTAAAATATTAACTAATTCCTACTACTTGTACCATATAATACTAAATCACCCATATTCTTTACAATGCTTTATTTACCACCCTCTTTTACAGTTTCGATTGCCCTAGCAATCTTCTTCAAAACTTTTAGATTGCTGGGGCAATCAAAACCGTAAACTGTAAAAGTGGGTGATAAATAAAGCATTGTGTATCAGTAGTAAAATGCATGGATGATTTAGTATTATATGGTATATATTTGGCAATGCAATAAACAAGAATACTTCTACTACTTGCTTAATTTAATATTTAAAGCACTTGTGTTAGCTAAACTTTATAGCATGTGCTCATGAATGCTGTTTAGTTAAGAATTCCATGTTTATTGTTGAAAATAGGGAAGTCTGTTCCATGAACACACATGATCTTAGCTTTTAATAATAAAAATAATCCATTAAAACGTAGTTGCCAAACATATATGCCTAAAGACTCTAAAAGATAATGAAAATTATAATTTAGGATCCAAGTAATTATTGACATTTAGTTATCCCAACTGGCTGTAATATAAAAACATTAAGAATGTACTTTGTGTAATAATTACAATTATTGCAAAATATTATTTAGAAAATAACTTTGTTGTGCCAATGTCACATTGGCTTCTGCATTGTGGAAAATATGTTTTTGGAAATAAAGCAGAGTAAATATCAGTCATTATTAAATTAGAAATGGCAGATTACAGAATACAGCTTCAATGTTCAGTCAGCTAGAAAGTAAAATCAAGCAAAAGATACAAGCAACATTGTTTGGTTATTTCCAATTGTAAATCCTGACGATTAGAGAAGTACGAAAGCCAGCTATTAGTGAGGAAAATACTTATCAATATATTCCCATTGCAATTATACTTATAATCTTTTTAAAAATGACTGGCTAATTAATGCTATTAATGTACACCAGTCTATTGTCTTCCAAGAATTTGTTATATTGGTCAGAAATATGCTTTTTACAGGATAGATGCTTGTCTGCAATAAGCAAGACCTACTTATCAAAAAAACTAACCTGCAATTTGACTAGTGTTTAAGTCATCCTCAGAATCAAAGATGACTATATTGTGAAAACTTAATAAATTGAAAACACATAGTGAGCCTTCAAAATCCAAACAAGTAGCCCATTGGCCAATTACAAATCAATTTCAAATACAATTTATACATATGCACCTTATAATTTGTGAATTTCAGTTTTAAATTTTAAACTTTAGTTTAAATTGTAAATAGAATGTAGTGTATTTTTTTTTTAAATTTTCATTATTCACTCTCCATGTCGTATTTGTACATAAAAGGAGAACATCTGATTTTATTATATATTTTTATCTATGTTATATATAGAGCTCGCAAATAAGCTCTTAACAAGCTTTGCAGAATATTCCCAATCCCAGACCGGTTTCTGTTACTGGCTTCCTCAGTGA
Source organism: Epiperipatus broadwayi (assembly GCA_028023455.1). Lineage (NCBI taxonomy): Eukaryota > Metazoa > Onychophora > Udeonychophora > Euonychophora > Peripatidae > Epiperipatus > Epiperipatus broadwayi. The sequence goes on from JAQFVV010012407.1 coordinate 3,501,082, forward strand.
GGTGTTAGAATATTCAAGCATTAGATTAAAAGTACCAGGACAAGCCCAGAACTTTATCTAATGGATAACTATTAAGTAGAAAATCTGAAATTTTCAGACATCCATATGTCTTCCAATCTAGCTATCTAACTTAATTTTATTTTTATCTATACCCACTTGCTGGTTTATATGTAAGTGTTTAAAAAAAAATAAAAAAATACACATACACAATAAATGATTTTATATTTGTATACTATTTATAGTCCTTAAAATAAACATAAATAAATATTTAAAAAAAACTTATAAATATCAATTTTTTTAAATGCATATTTTAAATTTTTCCCACCCATACGTATATCAAAATTGAGATAATAATCAAAAAAGCAAGTCATATATAACATGTCATTACTTTTATAAGCTTGTATTTACAAAAATGTAATACAGAGGGCGTACCAATAACTCAAACAAGCTTTTAATTGATAAGTGCGGTATGAGAAAATATTCAAAATCTCTATCCAGAACCTTAAGCTGGGAAAATTTAGAGACAAATATTTTAACTTTTATGGTATAATCATGACATGTCTTGTCACAATAATGTTACTAAAGAATATAGCAATATTTATTCTATATGTCAAGTATAAAATAAATATATATATGTTTTTAATAAACATCACATGACCACCACTTATTATGCTTGTGTATAACTGATGTTAAAACAGGTAAAACTCATGATATGTGTTGCCACACCCAGCAAGCTAGGGTAATCAATGGATGCCAGAAGGCTTGTGCATAAAATCCCCATCTAGTGCCTACTCATCCAATATCCTCAGACTAGTTTCTGGCTTGTGGCCTTCATCAGTGAGGAGCCTTGTATCTGAGAGCACTGCACCTAGATCTTAGGATCTAATGCAACCTTCCAGCAGTGACCTTTTATCTCCACTTAACTACAAAACTATGAGTCTTAAACTGAAAACACCTAAATGTTTTCAATCCATGCCCATCAGCTTATATAGTCATATGGGTCTGAACTCAATTCAGCACCCATACATTTTGGTGTCTTTGGTTCTTTAATAACCATAGCCACCAGTATCCTATTAATCAGGATTGGTTTTAAGCCAATAAACATCACATGATCACTACTTCTTATGCTTGTGTATAACTGTTGTTAAAACAGGCAAAACTCACTATACATATTGCCACACACAGCAAGCTAGGTGCAGTGCTCTCAGATCCAAGGCTCCTCACTGACGAAGGCCACAAGCCAGAAACTAGTCTGGGGATTTTGGATGAGTAGGCACTAGATGGGGATTTTATGCACAAGCCTTCTGGCATCCATTGATTACTCTAACTTGCTGTGTGTGGCAATACGTATAGTGAGTTTTGCCTCTTTTATATGCTTTCTACTCTAAAGATAATAAATTAAATGGCATGACAAAACAAATGTTTTATAGAATACTTGGGAAATACAGTCATCTTGTGTAATTTATAAAAAGTTTTGCAATTATTGATATTGGCACAGAAAAGTCATATAGATTGTCCAGTTTATCAGTAAAATATTTAACAAAAATAAACAGATTATACATGATAAGCAAATACTGAAACAGACAGATCGAAGAACCGATTGTCGTTTCATGTGTTTTAAGTACGGTAATTCGAACTACTATCCGCCCGCAGTGAGATTTGTCTATTGTCAGTCATAATAAAAAAATTAGTTATATATTTTATGTTTCGTAAATCAATATGTAACATTCCGTATATAAATGTCACAAACCATGAAATAATATTCGTGTGTGCGTGGTTGTGAATTTATATCAATTTAATTTAAAGTTCATTGCGGGCGTGTTTGTTTGAATTTTGGTTTTTTTTTAAAATTGTACGAAGTTGTTTAAAAATACTGATCAAAAGTCAAATTCCTTTGATCAGTGTTTTTAATTAAAATCTAAATTACACAAATGTACAGAGTAATTAAATTGTATTCGAAATGAGATAAGAAATGTATATTTGTAATTACCGTGTCAATTTAAAAATTGCATACTAAAGTAAAAGAACAATGGGAATGGATAATTAATGTTGTATGGTCAAGCTGGATGGCTGGAAGCTAGAGAAAGTAGGGGAGCTTAAACAAAAACCAGGCGGAAAGGTCAATAGTGGCCATCTTAGAGAAAAACTTATTCTAACTTTTGACTGGTTGAGAGAGGTAGTCTTAAGACAGACTGAGCTGCTAAAATAATTCCTATAACTTTGTTAAGAAGTACTGGTAAACAATGTTGATGGGCTAAGTGCCAGGAGCTGATCTCTGTCCTGCCAAAGTGAATCTTCGTGCCGCTGACTGATCATGTTGTATGTGCTTCATAGTTTCCAGCTTCCAATCTCCAAGTTGACAATGCCTTGCAAATAACTTTCAAAATGCGCGCCTACGTTCGTCGGAAATATCAATCGGGAAAAGAAGGGATGAAGAAAGAAGGGTAACTGTGTTACACGAACTTTTAACTTTCTCCCGAGTAATGTTGTCAATAAATAAATTAATTAAGTTTTTATGTATTTATAATGCTATTGTTTAACCTGTCAGTAAATTTTCTTTTCTTTTAATCCTCCGCTCTAGTCTTTAGAAATAAGTTATAAAAGTTGTAATTAATAGTAATAATAATCAAAATGAATGCATTTATATTTTTTTTGTGTTGCTTCTTCTCTAAACAAACGATGCCAATAGTAATATTTCCCAACTCTGTGTAAAACTAGGGTACAATAATGATCAAGTTATTTTAAAAGTAATTTTGTTTCTGAATTAAATATTCTTTTATCTTTCGAGTTGGTAAATGTTAAATCACTCTTATTATTCTATTTTAAGTTGTCATATAATTGCAATCTAAGGTTCAATTTTAAATATATATATTGGTTTCAAAGTGTTATATTAATGTCATGTATGATATGAGAAATAACTCACTGTATAATTTGATACTATCGCTACCGCTGTCAACCTGGGGGGTTTAGGGGTTTCAGAGTAAACTTAATCAATCATTGTTTTCGCGGTCAGTTGAATTCCGCTATATTTTATTGGGATAAAGATCTCAGCCTGTGGCGTAGAAATAAACGAATAGATTCCAGGTTTTGTATAATTTCTTTTAAAAATCCACTTCAAGTATTCGTCCTTGATGTCTGTGGCAATGCCTTCCCTTCGCTGAAGTTAGCGTCTCGCCGTACTACCATATGGGAAAGAAAGCAATTCTTTTCCAGGTAATCTCTTGGATCACCGGAGTTCGAAATGACTCCGCTGGTTGTAGTGTCCCGGAGCTACTTGGGGGCATTAAGCCTTGTCAAATACAAGCCGCCCGGTATTCCGTTGATGCACCGCAATTGATTACTGTAGGGCTCTTGAATCCAGGCAACCACCAGTATATTTATCTTCTATGTCGTATGTATATAAAACCACCTACAACTGTTCTTCTACCTGTCGCTTCGAGTTTATTCGAATAAAATGAGTTAATAAATAATCTTTAGATAAATATTTTTTCAATGCTCAAATACTCTGATTCTCTTAGCCACCCCTCAATCATTTAACTACAAGCTATTGGCATGAGTTTGTTCACCAAATAAAATGATTACTAAAACAGTACAAATCAAAGGATTCATGAACGTCTTTCCGTACTGTTGAACGCTATATTTATATTTCTATTTTCTTATTAAACAATTTATTTAATATAATTCTGTGTCCTCCACCTTATTACTCTCCAAGTCTATTTAACCATTTTCTGTCTGTATTGGCAACTTAAATATATACGTTACATGAATGACCTCATATCTAGAGTCTAATAAATCTATATATCATTAACTGTAAGAATTTAGTCTATGTTCTGAGCTGAGCTAAAAAAGGGATAACCCTGTGTTATAAAGTCATCATGGTTGGTATAGGGGTTTGGGTTTGAATTCAGTTGGTGTTTGGAATGTATTCTTAAAGTGAGGGTTTATTATATGTGGATTTATACTTAACATGACGAATAACTGGAATGCATGATCAAATGATGTTTTGTTATTATATTACAAATATCCATTACTATATTATTGGTGTGTATATGAATTTAAATAAGGGTATATAGATTTATAAGCTGCTCATATAAATAATTGTCAATATATTTTTATTTTTTCAAAGGATACAGAAGTAAATTTTTAGATGAAGATAGATAAAATGACACTTTAGATTATAGATGGCATCAGGTATTTATTTATGTTGTTAATGATTATTTATTTAGTTAGTTAATTATTAATTAATTTTATATTATATTTTATTCATATATGTTTTGTAATAAAATTATATTGTTATTTACATGGTGGTCCTTACTCTGATTCACTCATTTATTTTAATTTGGGTTTGATGAATAACTTAATTTCATCATGCACCTTCATTACACATATATATATATATATGGAAAGATTTTTTTAAAAAGCATTCTTAATTTAACATTTTTGCTATTGGTGGAACTTTAACGTGTTTTTTTTTCAAATCAATGATTGTAGCGCCTCTACAACCGTCTTTCTACCTCTTATCACCCAGTAGATGACTTCTGTGATCAAGTCGAAACGTTGGTATATCAATATTTTAATTTTTTAACACGGATGAAACCGCAAAATATGTATTTTATATATGCAACCTGTGAAAATCTTCGTATCAACATATATATATGCATAAGCAACCTGACATTTCACTTGTCCTGCAGTCTTGCTCTGAGGAAGACTGCAGGTTATGCGCACATATATAAACATAATTTAAAAAATGCTATGAAGTGTAAAGAGTACAAATTATATTTATATAAAATACTACAGCAAAACAAAGAAGTGTTAGATTAGGGATATTTGTGAAAAAAAATTAAAATATTCTGTAAAGCAATAATATAAACAAAACGTTTTCAAATTTTTCTTTAAAATCTCTTCAAGGCAAAAAAACTGTAAAAAAAAAAAAAAAGTCTACTTTATTGAAAATGCAAATGTTTGAAGAGTTTGAAATTCTTATGTGACTTACTGTTTCAAATATGTACATAACACTGATTTAAAAGGAATTTTTTTAAAATATATTATTTGTATATTTTCAAAGTTTTATATGTATATATATATTTTTAGCATCACAAAATTTTATTTTTTATTTTCATTTCCTGTCATCTAAAAAATCGTGGAAAATTCCACTGTTTTGTCTCGCTATAGCATACAATATAATGACATCTTAGGTCCACTGAAAATATTGCATTATATATATAAATCATTTAGAAAGGAATTTTAGTAATTTATATTTTTGATACTTTTTTTTTATATGTCAAAGCATTGTGACTGGGAAGCGAACCCAGTGCCGGCTGCTTGGAAGGCAACTATGCTAACCGCTAAGCCACCAACGCTTGACTTTCAGTTTTAATAGTAAGTGGCAAACATTTTCAAGACAAAAACTAATTAAAATATATCTAAGATCAAGTATTTCAAAAAATAGACTGTTTAGACCAAGAGTTCCCAAACTTTTTTCGGCTGCAGACCCCTTTACCAAAAACTTTTAAAACCGTTGACCCTAGTCATTTCCTTTACAACTCAAATTAATAAATTTATACAGTAATCGATATTAAATATTTCACTAGATATCAAACTTCATTTTAATCACTTGTAATTAATGATTGAAAAAGATAAAAGGACTGTGGAATGGGGCATTATCTTGTGCAACATATAATATCGAAACCAGCACTAACGAAAATTAAAGCAAAAAAAATATGAACAAAGTTTTTTTTTAATTTTTGACATTATGAAATAAATATGTAAATTCAAAACAAGTACAAATATTGAAATAATTTTATTGAACATAAAAATGAAGTGAAAAGTCAACATATTTAGACAGAATTAAACATCAACAAAATTACGAAAGATTTTTATTAGAATTATAAAAATAAGAATACCAACTAAATTAGAATGGAAAACTGAATTTAATAAGATAGATATACCTGTTGATCTATCAATAATTTATCTATGTCTGGTTTTAAATTAATGAGTTGCATTCTCAAATCTCCATGTTTAGTGATATGCAGTCACTGTCTCTTCTGAAGCAGGTTTAAAATTCCACTGAAACCTCTCTCTACCAGATACAATGATGGAAATGCCGAGCAAATATTTTTGCACAACAGTCCGTAGAGTCAGATACAGAAGTGGAATATCTTGTTGCAGCCAAAACTTTTGATAACCCTGTTTGAATTGTACCTTGAGATCCTCATTCATGCTGATGGTTATCAGTTCATCTTGCAAAATTATATTTGGTTCTGCACTGGTAGTGTATGGGTTTATTATCCAGTCAGGCATTTCCAATGTTAGAAAATCTTCGAATCTGGTTGACATACAGCAGGATGTTTTCGTCTTGGATTGTGCCTATCTTAAATAAGTTGGGGAACTGGGAAAGCTCAGATCTTGCAATATTTTACTTTAAGAATATTAATCGGGCAACTAAAGCCAATATGACCAGTTTTTCTTTGATGAAATTCAAATTGCCTCCTTGTAGTTGTAAATTAACCTCATTAAATTTCAAATAAGTTGATTAAACAAACAGTATCTGTTTTATTCTTAAATAAATTTCCTTTCAAACTGTAAGCCTTCCAAAAACTCCAAAACAGATTGAAGGAGTGTAAAAAAATCTCACCAACCATAAACCTTTTGAAAACCAGTGGACTTTAGTATGGAGAACCAATCGGTTGTAATCTTCATAGCTTTCCTCACATAATCGAGTGAACAGTCTAGTGTTCAAATCATTACTTTGAATTTTGTTCACAAGTGTTATAACAAACTGAAAGTGATTGATACAATTTGTCACTAAGGTTCTTGGCTACTAAGTGGTGCCTATGGATTACACAGTGAACTGCAAGCACTTCAGGTATATGTTGTTTAGGTAACTTATAAAACTGTGATAAAGCCCAATCATAGCTGGTACTCCATTTGTTGCAACCGATATTATATTTGTCAATGGAATCACTTTTCTTCTGAAAAATAACCCCATTAAATTAAAAATTGATTCGCCTCTGGTATCGGTTTCTAAAGTTCTAGCAAAAAATAGCTCTTCACGCACTTCCAGATCTTGAATAAAGCAAACATACACCAGCAACAAAGCTTCATTATCAGATAATGTTGACTCATCCAATTGGAGGGGGAAAAGTTTTTTTGCAAATGATCATACAAACAGTTTTCCTTGTCAGGACTCATTTTGTTAATATGTGTTTGAACTGTGTTACTGTTCAAAGAAATCCTTTTTATGGCATCTTGTGCAGATTTGTGAAGTACAGTGTTTTATATCTCTGCAATGACTGGTACAATCAGTTCTCCCCTATGGTGTGCAACTGACAAGATTTTGAAATGAGTAGGGATATGTTATACAAAATCCTTAATTCATCAGAATTTTGCTTTGATGATAAAACAAACATATAATCTATAGTAGTTCTCTTCAGAATTTTATTTTTTAGTGATTGAAAGTATGACAAATTTTTTTTTTCTCAGGATGAATTCTGTTCAAGTGATCTGGTAGTTTTGATGGTTTCATACCATCATTGCTAAAGACTTTTTTGCATATGAGGAACATTGGTAAATTTTTGTTTGCTAATAATGGGATAAATCCCTACCTTCAAATAGCCCAAGCTGTACTGTCTGCATTTCTCTTTTGGTTCATCATATTATTATCATAAAAATAGAAACTTTTACTAACAAACAATTTCAACAACCCCTGTGATAAAAAAAACCCAATAAAGTATGTACTTAAACCACTAAACATCACATGATCACTATTTTTTATGCTAGCACATTACTGTTATTAAAACAGGCAAAACTCTCCATACAGTAGTGCCACTCAGTGTCAACCAGAGTAATCATTGGATTCCAGAAGGCTTGTGCATAAAATCCCTTTCTAGTGCCTACTCATCCAATATCCCCAGACTAGTTTCTGGCTTGTGGCCTTCATCAGTGAGGACCTTGGCATCTGAGAGTACTGCACCTAGATCTTAAGATCTAATGCAACCCTCCAGCAGCCACCTTTTATCTCTACTTAACTACAAAACTATGAGAATAAAATTGTAAAACACAATAATATTTTCAATCTAAGCTCAATAGCTTATATAGTCATATGTACTTACTTGAAATAAAAGCTTTTTATTCAAACTCGAATAAATAAACTGTATCTTCTGGTTTTCTTTTTATAGTATTGCTTCTCAATAAATAATTGTATTCAAAGTTCAAATCACAAATAAGTACATGTCAACATGTCACATCAAATGAACCAATTTATAGTGTTTTATGAAAGCATGACTGTACAAGACTGATAAATTCTGCTAATATCGATATTGTCATTCCACCATGAGCAAGTGTGGACATGCAACAGTTTTCTTGTCTAAACTTGCTTTGATAAATTCCATAAGACAATTCACAGACATGTTTGTGCTACATGTATTTTCAAAAATTCTTATGTGTGACTTGACACATTTTTACCTTTTTGTTCGCAAGTTTGGTATGTAATGTGTTTTTATCGAAAAAGTGTTTTTTATTATTTTACTTCTTAATTAGGTACCTATTGGAATCATAGATATTTCGAAGTAACAAACAAATAGCAATAGTACAGGGGTCTATTTTTGCTGTCGTTGACCCCCTAATTTTTTTATTGAAATTATCGACCTCTAGAAAGTTCAAATCAACTCCAGGGGATCGATATCAACCACTTTGGAATCTCTTGGTTTAGACTGACACTGATTGAAATAGAAATGACATCTGTGAGAAATTAGAAAAAGTGAAAATTTTGTTTTTGTGAAATCAAATAAGGTAAGCTTTAAAATTATTTAATTATTTGGGATATTTCTTTGTCCATTAAATAATAAATGATTCTTGTGGATGTGGATGTTTTTTTAGTTTTTACATCACAAATTATAATATTTCACAGCCAATAATCAGCAATTTATGTATATGGAATTTAGTTAATGTGAATTTTGTATGATTGGCAATTTTTGCTATGCTATTAGTGTATGTATTTTTTAAAATACACCATTTTGCATAAAAACATTTACTAATGTTTAATTATATTAAAAAACATAGTGGGTGCTCAATTCAAAATTGCATTAGAGTGCTGAGACCTTAATCTGGAACTGTGTACTTCTGTTATTTTCAAGATATTTTTCTTTAGATATAAACAGTCTGTATAGACTTGCCCAATATTAAATAGAAAGTTGACTTACTTAAAAAGATACATGAAAATAGAAAGTCTGAACCTGCCCTAGCACCTCTCTGAGGAGTGCCAGAGCATGAAACCATGATCAGAGGTTGGGGGGGGGGTCCTGACAGATATTTTAATTGCTTTCTTTAGCTAAGCAGTTATCATAAAGCTTGTAGAGGAATTGGCAATCCTCATTGTTTATAACTGACAAGCTTAAGAGAATAGGGTCATGTGATCTATGACTCTTATGAAAATAGAAGCTTTTGAGAAGCAGTTTTGGAGAAAAAAGAAGATAAATTGAAAAAATACAATTAGTAATATGGAAGATTAGAAATGGGGAAACAAAAAAATTTTTAAAAACATATTGTGCATGATGTTTTAGGGATAGAATGTTAATGAAAAATGTTCTACGGAAAACAGAAAAAATGGTGGAAGGAAATAATTCTTATACTTGCTTAAGGATCATATATTGTTTTATGTGTACAGTAATTAAGCCACATTAAAGTTTCCCATAGATTCTAGAAATTCTGATACAAATAGCACCAACTTTGAATGAGTTTGCAATTACACTTGATAAATCTTAGTGATAAGTTATCCAAACAATCATCATTTTTATTTCAATATGGAATATTTTGATAAAGAAATGAATTATTTTTTTTCAAAATACTGATTGATATAATACTTTTAAAATATAATAACTACTCTTTCTTATTGCATTGCCAAATATATACCATATAATACTAAATCATCCATGCACTTTAATACTGTTACACAATGCTTTATTTACCAACCTCTTTTACAGTTTACAGTTTCGATTGACCCAGCAATCTTCTTCAGAACTTTTATATATCTCCTAACTTCAACTGCCCTTGAAGTTAGTTGAGGCAGTTGAAGTTAGGAGATATATAAAAGTTCTGAAGATTTCTGGGGCAATCGAAACTGTAAACTGTAAAAAAGGGTGGTAAATAAAGCAGTGTGCAACAGTAGTAAAGTGCATGGGTCATTTAGTACTATATGGTACTTTTAAAATATAATATTATTAAGCAACTAATTTCCAAACTATTAAACGTTATTGGAACAAATGCTTATAAGTTATTTTTAGTAAATTATGTTCATTATTATGAAAGAAGCTGTTTAGGTATTCTTTTTTTGTATTTTTAAAGAATTTTTTTTGTCTTAAAAACATATTTACGACTGTGATATTTGTTTATCAGAAAGAGATTTTTTTAACATTTTAAAGTTGATCTTTTTTAAGATCTTTTTTATGAAACCATTTTTGAACACCCAAAATTAACATTAGAAAATATTTTAAATGTCCAATAATAAATAGTTCTAAATTAAATCCAAGATCTTTAGTCCAATAAACCAGCTTTTAAATGCTTAAGATATTAGCTTAGTTTTTATAACAGTGAAATAAATGCTAGCGGCCTTGACATGCATTTCTTTTTTGTGGGTGTGAACATCAAAATAATATTATAAACCTATAACTATTAATTTAGAATTATAATTCTATCAAGAAAATCGTATCACAATAAACCAAATCATCTTTTCCAAATTTTCCTATAGTTATTTATCATCCTAAAAGCAACTTCTATTTTTTTTACCTTCCACATCTTACAACATATCTTTTTTTTCATGTGTCATAGCATCGGCCAGGAAGTGAACCCACTAACCCGGAACAACTGCTTGTAATGCAGCTGTGCTGACCACTCGGCCACCAACGCTTGACTACAACATATCTTTTATACTTCTTTTACAAGTACATGCCCGATCCATTTTTTTTTTTTCAAAATATAATATTATTTCATTTATTCTTTTCTTCTTGCTAATCTCTTATCTTTCATTCTCCAAATTCACATCCTTAAGTTTTTCAATCTTTTTTACTTTTTTTTTCTAATCGGCTACATATTTGCTTCATATAAAGTTCTACTCAATAAAACATTTAACAAGGTTTTAAAATCTAATTTCAATTTTAAAATAATTTATCCTTATTTAATAATCTGTCAGCAATTGCAGTTTCTAATTTTAATATTTTGATTAGTACTTCAATCATCAACTGTACAAATATTTAAAAATTACTTAAATGCCTATTTTTAATGCTTTCATCTAATAATCACTTATCTTTCAAAAGTAACCTTTATTAGTAAAAGGATTACAAAAATTTTGGGTACACTTACCCATTGAGAATTACAAAGTGTTCAATGTGACAAACAAGGTAAAACAATTATTGATTATATAAAGTAAATATGCTTGATAACAATTATGTCCATTAAAGAGTTGCTATAATGTTGATGTTAATGTGTATCTGAACATGAGTATCTGTATATGGATCTACATGGCCCAGCTACTGAGAAGCCATCCATCACCCAATGATCCCACCCCTGGGGCCCCAAAGCAAAGACCCAAATGCTTCAGCTGAATAGGTGGACAAGTCCAGCATTGCGCCAACCAACACAACAGGCAGCGGGGTCCAAGGCTCAAGTCCATTGAATAATAAATTCTCCACCTGCAGCCAAGCCATGTCAAGACCATTCCAGATTCCTCTGTCTCATCAACAGTCCAAATGTGCAGGGACCACATTCAGTCTACCTGCCCAGAATTGAAAAGCCAACTAAGAAAAACTAACACATAGCGAGCACAGATTTGCACTGCCTAAAACCAACCTATCAAGGGGGCACAGCAGCCAAGCAGAGCAGGAATGGTGCTGAGACTTTGACCAGATACCCTCCCAGCAGATTTTCCAGGTAGCGGCAATAATTGTCAACAGCCTGCACCAAAGAACCAGCCTCCTAACGACCGCCACCACCCCCGAGGAAGAATAATCACTTATTCTATAAGATTTATCAGTCTTGTGTAAGATTTGTTAGAGTTATTTATATTTTCCTCATTACAGTAAACCTAATACAATGTTCATTTAATAATAGATCGAAATATATATAAAACAAAAATAAACAACTCTGAGTTTTACAACTTTTCACATGTATTTCTTCAGCAAGATGACTAGTAAATGTCATAAATACTTTTTCGATAGGCATAAATATTTCCTAATAAATACATCTTTTATTTTTGAAATATTTAATTAAGTAATCCAATTTTTTTCATCAAGTACCTTTCTAGGTAAATGAAATATTTTTATGGATTTTTAAAATGCTAATATTGATAATATAGCAGAATTTTTTTGTATATTTTTAAAAAAAATTTCAGCATGCCAAGAATCAATTCAAAACTGGTATTGAATCACTAAACATCACATGATCACCTTTTTTTATGCTTGGTCATAACTATTATTAAAACAGGCAAAACTCTCCATACAGTAGTGCTACTCAGTGCAAGCCAGAGCATCCATTGATTACTCTGGCTTGCGCTGAGTGGCACTACTATGTGGAGAGTTTTGCCTGTTTTAAAACTGGTACTGTATAATGAAATCATTCCATCTAGTAACAGCAACTTTATCTGACCCACTTTTAAACTAAAAGAAAATGCCTTATAGTTATATTGCTTCAACCACATTCCCCCTTTAAATAAAGAATAGCCTGAATTCTTGCATTGGGCTTCAAAAATTCAGGCTATAATTTACTTAAAGGGAGTGTATATAGGTATGGGCATTTCAAATATTATGTATATATATAATGGACTGGTATATGTATATGAAGGAGAACTGATATATATATATATATAAATTCGTAGTATTATTTCCAAGAGCTTCCATTTAGTACAAATATAATAGCTAAATAGCTGACATTTTAGCAAAATAAATACTTTCACCAGAGCTTCTTCTTTCTCAAATAATAAGAATATGTGTATTGAGATTTTAAATCGTTATTTTTTTTTGTTATTTTATTCTCATTCTCAAATTATATTGGTTGAGAAATTTTAAAAAATAATTTATCCTATAATAGCCTTTTCCAAATATTGTTAATTTTCTTCAATTTACACTTTTTATTTTTGCTCTTAGGCCTTTTAAAAATCTCTATAGCTTACCTTAGCAGTCTCTGGTCATATATATATATATTGTTAAATGGTGGTTGCCTTGACAACAGTTTAAGATTGTTGATTGTTATTGATATTGGGATAGTCTAAGTGTTGAATAGTTTTAAAGATTATAAGGTCTATCTCATTTGACAAATTATATAACAATATTTTTGGGAAGATGACTCGAGTATCCCACAGATTTGTGTAACAAATTATATAACAATGAGGGCATGCATGATGGCTGGGTCATAAGGCCAAATTATTTAATAATATGTTTCTTAAAGAAATATGTCCTGGAAGTTTAATGGGTCAAATTCTACAATAATAAATAGTTGGTTGGCTTAGGAGACAAGACATAGGCCAATTCATACAACAATAGATGTAATTAAATATCTGTCATCTCTGATCATTTAATCCCAATGACAAAACATTATATACATTCATATAGGAGAGATAACATCTCTTAATTATGTTATTTGAATCAGATTGCCAGTTTTATAGATCATTGTTTATATAAACTACATACTTAATTATTACTCAAATTCAAGAGCATGAACATTATATGTATTTTAAGATTGAAGTGACAATATTATTTTATGAATTTATTCCAGATCTAAATGGTATTTTATTGTGCTACAGGTAAATTATTATTATATGAAACTATAATACTAACATTTTATATTTCAGGGTATTCTAGATTAAGACAGATGACTAACATTTAAGTGACCGAATATATTGAAGTAGCAAGTATAGTCTTGTCTTCAAAGAAAATATTAAATACGATTTTTAAAAAATCAAAATAAGCTATTAAGAGAAAAATTAAAATTTCCTTCCATTTCTCCTTCTTATTTGCATTGCTGAATTATATATAATATAATACACCATATACACCTTAATTGACACTCTACAATGCAGTTTAACATATGATTTATTTTATCTCCTCTTGCCTGCAGTTTCAATTGTCCAGCTGTCATCATCAGAGCTACAACATTGAAACATATACAATTAATATATACAATTAATACCTATCTATACATATACAAATATAAAATAAAATTTTATATAAAAGAAATTAATTGAATATAGGTGTGGGATAAAGAGGTTTTAGATTGTAGAAATATTAAAGATTCATATTTAAGCTAATAGTTGGAGTGTGTAAAATGTTGTTTTTATTTTTATAGTTATATGTATATTTGTATGTGTATGTGTGTATATATTGGTATATCTATAGATGGCTGCAGAAAGAAGTTTGCTATTAACTGACAAGAGCCTTTGATTCCTCTTGGAGGCCTTAAAGGAACCGAGCAAGGCAAATTCCTAATGTCCACTCCATACATTCTTATTGTTACAGCTGTTATTACTAAGGATTATTCATATAGTATACAAACATGAATGGCTGCTCACCAGCATGCATTAGCCAGTGTGGTGAGTTTATTGGCTTTTTATCTCTGAGTTTAACATCAAGAAATACCACTTCTCAGTTGCCTGATAAGACAGAATGAATGTATGTGTAAATGATATTTTTCCAATAGATATATAAAATCAGGACAGACAAAAATAAATCATGGCCCTTATTCTTAGGAGGCTGTAAAGTCACCAACCAAAGTAGTGGTTGGTTGTCAAAGGCGGAGGGTGCTAAGAATCCCCTGATTGTGAACCCAGGCTGCCATTTGATTACGACCTTTTATTTAGGTACTTACAACTGCAGATCATTTTTAAGTAAAGGAAGATTGGAAAAAGAACTATCTTATATTAAATGGGATATTATTGAACTTTGTGAAGTTACAGGAAAAGATGAAGAGACAATTGATTTAGAAAGTGGACATGTACTTTACTATAAAGACACAAATATTGGAAATGCAAGTGGAGTAGGATTCATTATAAATAAAAAATGGAAGAACAACATTGTGGAGATTGATGGTGTATTGGACAGAGTGGCAAGATTAGTTATACAACTTAATAGCAGATACCAAATGCAGATAATTCAGGTTTATGCCCCAACAAGTTCTCATAGTGATGAAGTAGTAGAAGATTTTTATATGGATGTACAAAAGGCTTTTGATCAGAGTAAACAACATTTTAAAATTGTTATGGGAGACTTTAATGCTAGAATTGGTAAACAAGTGAAAGATGAAAATGCTCTAGGTAATTTTGGTTATGGTAATAGAAATGATAGAGGACATAGACTTGTGGAATTTTCAGAAAAAGAAAAACTTAAATTGTGAATTCTTTTTTGAGAAAAGTATTAAAAAGAAATGGGACATGAAAGGATCCAAATGTAGATACAGCAGAATTGGATTATATTTTGACTAACAGAAAATACATATTTCAAGATTGTAATGTTCTTATATTAACACAGGAAATGATCATTGATTAGTAAGATGTGTGTTAATGCAAAACTAGAGACAAAAATTATTAAGAAAAATAATATTTACAGTTGATATTCCTAATCTTCAGAAACATTCTAATCAATTTAAATTAGAACTTAAAAATCAGTTTCAGGTATTAGTAGATTTTGAACATGATTCAGATTTGAATGAAATTAATAAGAAAATAACTGATACATTTTTAAAACTGCAACTAAGATAGCTGGTAGAAAAAAGCAGCAATTGACCAATAAAATTTCTACTGAGACTAGAGAATTTATGAAGAAAAGAAGGAATATGAAGTTATACAAAAATGATGCATTAAAAAGGATTGAATACCTCAAATTTTGTAAAATGGTGCAGAAGAGTTGAAAATGATATAAGAAAGTATAACTATGAACTAGCAAGAAAAGCTGTAGAAGAGAATAAGTCTCAAGAGTGTAAAACAATATTTTGTATTGGTATGAAATTTATATCTGCAATAAAAAAAAGATGGAATTATTACTAAAAAGAGAAATGACATCGTGAAATGGGTAGAAGACTTCTATCAAGAATTGTATAGTAATGAAGAACAAGTACCTCCTATATTTAAAACTGTCAAAACTCACTATACGCATTGTCACACACAGCAAGCTAGAGTAATCAATGGATGCCAGAAGGCTTGTGCATAAAATCCTCATCTAGTACCTACTCATCCAATATCCCCATACTAATTTCTGGCGTGTGGCTTTGTTTTAATAACAGTTATAAGCAAGCATAAGAAATGGTGATCATGTAATGTTTATTGGCTTATCTCCTATATCTATTATATCTTCCGAATTGCCCAGAACTTTAAATGCAGAAGTGAGATATGCAATTAAATTTATGAAGAAAGGAAAGGCTTCAGGTAATGATGCAATTATAATTGATATATTAAAAGAAGCAGATGAAGAAATATAATTTTTTTAGCAAGGTTATATTTCAAATGTCTAAATGATAAAGATGTACCAGATGATTGGAAGAATGCAGTATTAATATTAATATTTAAAAAAGGTGATAAAAAAGATATTAGAAATTACAGATCTATCAACCTTTTCAGTTTTATACAAAAATTTTTATCAAGATAATTACAATTCGCCTACAGAGAACATTTGATTTCCATCAACCAAGAGAACATACTAGATTTAAAAGTGGTTTCAGTACAGTAGATCATATCCAGGTATTGAGAGAAATTATAGAAACGACAAATGAATATGAGTTGTCATTATGCTTATGAAAAGGCATTTGATTCTATAAATATTTCTTCAGTGATTAAAGCATTGGATCATCAACGTATAGATCTAAGATATCATATTTTAAAAAATATTTTTAAAAATGCAACAGCAACAATTAGATTACATAATGATACTAGGAAAGTCAACATTGAGAAGGGTGTAAGACAGGGTGGCTCCATATCTCCAAAACTTTTTACAGCAGTGCTGCAAGAAGTATTTTGTGGATTAAAATGGGAAACTAAGGGAGTGAAAGTAAATGGAGATTATTTAAGTCATTTAGATTTTTCAGATGATGTAGTTGTTTTTACAAATAATGCTTTAGATCTGCAGGAAATGTTGCAGGAGTTATCAGATGAAAGTAGGACTAAAGATAAATGTTAAAAAGACTAAAGTAATGTTTCATGGATTTTCTCAAAATATGAAAGTAAAGATTGATTATGATGAGTTAGAAGTTAACAGCTACAAATACCTTGGTCATATTATTAATACAGATGGAAATATAATGGATAAAAATAATCATAGAATTATACATGGTTGGAGTGCTTTTGGTAGAAAGAACTTGGTACTAAAAGGAAATATGCCTATGTGTTTGAAAAGTAAGGTTTTTAATAAATGTGTTTTACCAGTTCTTACTTATGGATCTGAGACTTGGACACTTAATAGAAGAGCAATACAGAGACTTCAGACCACTCAAAGAAGTATGGAGAGATGCATGTTGGGAGTAACAAGAAGAGATCGAAAATGCAATATATGGGTAAGAAAACAAACAGATGTTACTGACCTCATTAAACAAATTAAAAGACTGAAATGGAGTTGGGCTGGACATATTACTAGAAGAGATAATAGATGGACAATTGAAATCTTAAACTGGATTCCAAGAGATTGTAAAAGACCCAGAAAAAGATCACATGTGAGATGGATGGATGAAATAAGAAAGTGTGCAGGTGTGATGTGGAGAAGAAAAGCTAAAGATCAGAGAAGATGGTTTGAAATTGGAGAGACCTTCATACTACAGTGGATTGACAGGGGTTGATGATGATGATGATCTATAGATAGGTATTAATTTATATATTAATTGTATAAGTTTAAATGTTGTAGCCTGGTGATGACGGCTGGACAGTTGAAACTGTAAATAAGAGGAGATAAAATAAATCATATGTTAAACTTCATTGTAGAGTGTCAATTAAAGTGTATATGGTGTATTATATTAAGAGAAAAATTACATGCTTAAAACAAAAATACATATTTTAATAATGAAGACTTTTTTATTTATTTATTTAAATATCAAAATATTCATGTATATAGATGTAATGATTTACGAAACTATTACAAATACTCAAATGCTGTGAATTTAATAAGATTAGGCATAAACCATTATCGTCATTTATATTAATAATTTATAAAGTAATCAATTTTCATATATATGCTTCCATATTTTCGATATATTTTCTTTAAATCTTAATATTCTTTATGTATGTTAATCTTACCAATAGCTTACTTTATTCATAACAAATCTCCAATGACGATCAGTTATAAAATACTCTCAAGCTAAGCACATATATATATATATGTTTCAAAAAAATTTAAGAGTAATTTATATCTCATGTTAATATGAAAGATTCGCATATTTTTAGATTAAGAATATATTAAAATAGTCATTCTGTAATCTAAAACATAGCCATTAGCACGTCGTTTGAATTATATTCTTTAATGTTGTTACATATTAAAAGAATAAATAATCTACATCAATTTGATCAACCTTGGAAATTACTTATCAAACAAAACTTTAATCTCGTAAATGCAAACAAGGGTTTATGATTCTTTAACTTCCCCCAATCATATTGTCAACACACAAACAAACTCATCTCCCCATTTACAATTTGATATGTATGTAGAAAAAAAATTATTACTAACAACAATAATAAATAAATTTCTATCACCCTATGAGATCGTTTCTTTTACTAATGTTGTACATGCAAACTCTATATATGTTTGTAATCAAATTACAAATTTAATATTTTCTATTCTTTTTCTTTTTTTGAACATGCTGTTAGAAACATTATATATATATAGGTATAATTTCTTACTTTTCTTTTTTATTTTGAAAGCAGATGAAAGCAAAAATATTTAGTAGGTTCTTCTTTTGTTATGGAGCCAATGATTTGAAGACGTACTGATTCTATTGACGCCAGGAAAACTTGGAAGTAATATGATCTCCGATGAACAAAATGGCCATTGCTTATGATGTTCAACCATTTTGTTATTCTTGCCTGACAATTGCTTAGATGAAATGGCAAATTGCAGCTAGAGTTATGGTAGTCTGGGTTCCCAAGTTTATCTTCTTAACCTGCCATTCTTTTGGTCCACAGTACTTAAGTGAAATTTTTGTTATTTTAATGAAGAGAAATAAATGAACCACTAATTTTGTTTGGTTGCTATCCAAGAAGAAAAAAAACAGTTTTATTTTGCCTCTCTTAATAACCATTCTAACAGTACGTGGAATACAAAACATGGTTGTACTTCAAAAATACAACACTGATCATTTTATCTCTTATTTAAAGAAAGAAGCAAAAAGTATTGAAATCAAATTTATCATGTATGTCTTTTAATTATTATTTTTTTGTTAAAATTAACTCAATACAATAAATTAACAAACACTTTTGACAAAATTAAAATATAACAATATTCAGTAAATATATATCTCTTTATAAAAGTTTTATTTTTTCACTTTTTTTTTTGTTATTTTTACATAACTGCCCTTTGATGTTATTCATTTGATCTATATACATTTTATTATCTTGACATTATTTATTATAAAAATATTAATAATAAGAAACACTCTTTAAACAAAATATTTATTTATGAAAGAAAATTAGACAACTGAGTTTGCTTCTATGATCAAATTCTTAATAATGCCTTTTAGATGACACGATGGGAACAACCATCATAGTATATATATAACTGAAACGAAGTAACTATACTTTTCAGTGAGTTTTGTAATATACATAAACTATTAAGAGACAGAGGAAAGCACATGTCTTTTTACCATTTGTTGGTATTTATGCTTAGTTTATTTACTTAATTTTAAATAAAGGAGTGAATTCAATCTATTGATTATATATATGGCTATTTAAGTTAGATAGCTGGATTGGAAGACATATGGATGTCTGAAAATTTCATATTTTCTACTTAATAGTTATACATTAGACAAAGTGCTGGGATTGTCTTAGTATTTTTAATCTAATGCTTGAATATCCTAATACCTCACTGAGGAAGCCAATAGCCGAAACCAGTTTGGGATTGGGGATATTCTGCAAAGCTTTTTTGCGAGCTCTATATATAACATTTATAGAAACTCACCATTTAAATATTAAGAGAATCAAAGCAAAGCTTTATTTAGTTTTAACAATCTCTAAATATAAAATAAAAACTCAGTTTAATATATGTAAATAATAATCGTAACTCAGATTATATGCAACTGAAATGGAATTAATTGTACCATCCAATAAGTATTATAACATAAATAAATTATTAAAAGACAGAATGATACCATCTGTCCCTTAAGCATTTATTATCTAAAATTATGTAAATGAACTAAGCATCAATACCAACAAATCCTAAAGGACAGGTTGTATCATTCTGTGTTTAATAGTTTATTTACATTGCAAAACTCACTGCATTATAATTATTATTTATTATTTACATATATTAAACTGAGTTTCATTTCACATTTAGAGATTGTTAAACTAAATCTCTGCTTTGATCCTGTAAATATTTCAATTGTGATTCGATATCATTTATTTTATTAAATATATATAATACATAGATTAAATTCACCCCTTCATTTAAAATTACATAAACTAAGCATAATAAATATTAATGACTCTAAAGCATAGATGGTATCACTCTGTCTTTTAATAGTTTATTTACTTTACAAAACTCATTGAAAGGTACAGTTACTTATTTTTTTTAGTCAAATGTAATCTGAGTTATAATTATTATTTATTATTTACTAGATATATATCATATTTAATATTTTCACAATTATATAATAAAAATAGTCTTTTTTGGGTTAAACCTTAATAAAATAATAAACAGTTTAGCCCAAAAAATACTTTATTTTCATATATATATATATTAATTAATTTTAATATTCTCATGGATAAATGACGAATTCATAATATTATTTCCGGGAGCTTCCATGTAATAAAAATATAATAGCTTAGTAGCTGATGTTTCAGTACAATAACAAGTGCTTTCTTCAGAGCTTCTTCTTTCTCAATCATAAGAATGGGTATATATATATAATGCCTATATAAAATTGAAGATTAATATCCTTTGCTATAGCCAGCTTCAGCATATTCCACCATCTTAAGTATTGCTACTTAAGATGGTGGAATATGCCGAAGCTGGCTATAGCAAAGGATATTAATCTTCAATTTTGCTACTTAAGATGGTGGAATACACCGAAGCTGGCTATAATAAAGGATATTAATCTTCAATTTTATATAGGCATTTTTAAAAATTTTGTAGTTTATTCTAGTGGATTGTTTTATTATACTTATATTATTTGATATTACATATATATATATCTTGGTATCATGCTTCCATCTTAGGTGAAAATTATATTACAAAGAGAATTGAACATAATGATGATTAGAGATTGAAGAGATACATTTACAAATATATATATAGTAGTAATTTGTTATATATATATACTGAACAATGATAAAGATATGTGTAAGAGATTGTGGTCAGGGTCAACTGATGAGTGCTGGTTCAACACAAAATGCACATCCTGGAGATCCTAGATATTTTTCACATGTCTTTGGCCACATGTTTATGATTACATCCCTCCACAAGATGTTAAAAGTGGATAGAAACCAGTCCCTGCCTTGGGTGAGAGTGATGTGAAAATTACCCTACAGAAATATTTATTATTAGATAATTTCTATTCTAATGAATGACTAATAAAAATTGTTAATATATATATAGTCTCTTGTTGTGTATCAAATGTTGGGTGAAATTATGAAGCACTAATTATATAAAAAAGCTGTTGTGGATGCTAAATAAATTTACAATTAATATCATAACTTCATATATTGGCAATTATATATTGACTACAAAGCAAGTTATATAATGGAATAAATATCTATTAAAATTAACTAAATAAAATTTAACCAACTCTGATGATGATCATAGTGGTCACACTAAAACACCCACATTAGCTTTAATCCAGTGTTCTCAATAGAGATACACAACATTAATGCCCAACTGTCATCTCTTATTTAGAGTAACAATCTATCTATCGATAATTATGGTGAGATAAATTAATATTAAAACTTCTAATCGTCAATAATAAAAAATTAATTTACTATGTAATTACATCAATTATTTATTTACTTCTCTTTTACTCGAAAATTCAAATTGACTAATTCTAAGAAGAAATTGGTTCTTTTCATCACTCCCTTATGCTATTACAATCCCAAAGACAAAATTCAGCAGTCCATATAAAAATAGGATATTAATGAATCACTTATTTACTATCAAACAAAGCAAAACTCTCCATACAATAGTGCCATCTTGTGCCAACAAGAGTAATCAATGGATGCCAGAAGGCTTGTGCATAAAATCCCTATCTAGTGCCTATTCATCCAATATCCCCAGACTAGTTTATGACTTGTGGCATGTGATATTTACTATCAGATATATATATATTACGCATATTTCTATAAAAGTAGGTTCACTCATTAATAATTTTAAAAAATTAATAATAAAAACTGATTATATATTATAAATAGAAAATAGAATAAATTTCAAAGTAGAAAGAAAATATCAAGCTTAAAATTATATTCATAATTTTATAAAGATTACTTTTAACAACAACAAAATAGTTCGAAAACAAGAGAATGTAGAACGATTTATCTAGGAATTTTTTTATTACAGTTATGAATTGGAAAAGTAAATAATTCATGTTATAACATAAAACTTATATCGATAATTCTTGATAGGTTTTTTTTCTTTATAAGAGATAGTAGCATGAAATACATAAATTGGTGATTAAATATCTTTTCGACATGTGTGTGATTAAGGGTATCAGCGGTATGAGATCGCATGGATGGTTGAGGGTCATGTGAATGTCTGAGTTCAAACCCCCTATATATTACATATATAAATGCAGGTATGAAAAAACCTGTACTCTAGAAAAAAATTTCATGCTACATCAAATTGCAGATATTTATGTTTGTCAATATTTTTTTTTTAAATAAGCAGACTCCTATTATGATGAATGATGTATATTCAGAAAATAAATCGGAAAATTCTATGCTATTTCTTTCATTCCATCATCTGTTGGATTTAGATCATATCAATGAGAAAAACAAACAACTCAAAGGAGTACTTAACAAAGCATTTTAAGTAAAATTTAATGCTTATGATTGATTAAAATATTTCTTAGTAGAGAAAGATGTCGAATACTTATCACTCTCTTTTCAATAATTTCCATGATTCTCAATATGTGTCTCCTCTAGCAAAATTCTTTCCACTTTCTTAAATTCTACTTCATATTATAAAAATGCAAAAAAGTTATTTCATTTTTTTACAGTTGATTGTTTGTTCATTTTGAAATATATTAGTGAAAAAAGTACAGTGCTGTTTCTACAAACTCATAGAGGATAATAATTTTATTACTTTATCTGTAATTGCTCTACGTTATTATTACTTTATTGATTAATACAGTCTTATATTACAGGGATTATTTAATAATAATATAATTTACAAGTGCATCATTAGTAATTCTTTATCAGAAGCTAATGCATGGGTCCCCAACCTTTTTGCACGTAAAAGCACATTCTGTAATACCGGCCAGGTGACAGGCACCATTTATTTTTTCAATGTACACCTGGGTCTCTTTTTACGTGGACTTATTTAACACGATTTTGGAGTTACGCGATTCGTGTTTCACCGGAAGTCGAACTCCGATATTGTGCTATTACTTTAAATAATAAATTTTGTGCACTTACATTATATTAAAAGTAATAGCACATTATTGGAATTCGACTTTCAACTTAGTAATTTCAATATTTTCAGTGCTTTATAATAGTAAGATTTTATGCAATAATGAAATTAAAATCATGATTTCCATATTTTATGTATACACACATTAAATTTTACAAAATTATAATGTAAATTTGTTCAAACATTGTGCATGTTAATTTTGCATTTTAAATCACATTCTGTTTTTGCTTTTTGAAAAAGAACGTAATCAATTATTAATCATTTAGTGTCCACAAGTTTATTTTTAAAATGTCAGTAATAGCAGTGGGCACAATTAAATTTGACAATTAAAAATTAAAATCTGATTTTTAATTGTAATTAACAATTTAAAAATTACTTATGGCAACTTGAAATAATGTGATGTGAAATTTGATTTTTAAACGGAATTGAAAATTAAAGACAAAAATAAGAATTTAATTTTTAGTTGTTAGTTTCATAAACAATTAATAAAATCATTGTCTCAAAGATTAATTACTAATTACGTTGTCATCAGAAAACCATTGACACAACATGAGTGTGAAGTTGGCACTAGTTGTTTGCAAACAAACGTGTTTTTCGGCAAATAGCTATAATAATTAAAATGTGTATTAAAAAATGTAAATTACTGTACTGTAAATTATGCATAAAATATATATTATTTTGAATAAAATTAAATATTATAGTTAAAAAAAGTTTGTCTTGTATCAATCTTTTTCAAATTTGAAATTTTTTATTAGTCATATTTTATTCCCTTATTTTTTTTTTTGCACGAATTTTAAAGTAATTTTACGTTGGTGCTTTGCTTTTACGCAAATTTTGAAAAATTACAGACCACATCCTCCCTTTTTCAATGTAAGTTATGTCTATTTTTGTGTGATTTCATTTGTGCATGTTTTCTGGGGAACCTATCTATCGCGTAAAACGAGACCCAGGTGTAAATTTATAGTTGGATATTGTTAATATGCATAATGTACAAAAAAATATTTATTTCAAAAATAAAATTTTAACATATAATTAACGTTTATATTTTTATGCTGTAAAAGTATAGTATGCCCTACAATTTGATTACAATATAATACAATAATTTATAAAATATTAAAAAAATTAAATTTATTTGTATCAGATAAATAATTTTTCCTCGTGTTTGGATAGCGGCCGGCACATGTAAAATGATCTGCGGGCACCATGGTGCCCGCGGGCATAGGGTTGGGGACCCCTGAGCTAATCAGTCTTCTCCATGCATTGTTTAATATAAACTAAGTACCTAAGCCAAAAAAATCACGAAATTACTTTTATATCAATAATCAAAATTTACGTCCAAATTCACAACTCAACCAGACTAGCAAAAAAATAAAATAAACTCTCACTGATGTAAGCAGACTTCTCAAGTGTAAAGATCTACAAGATAACATTTATATTAAACATTACCCTCAATTCCACATATCCTGTAAACCCTTAATATTAAAAGAACTTTTAAATAAGTTTATTGCTTCAGAATCATAAGTTTTTAATATTAAAAATTCTTTAATTCTTTTTTTTATTTCATCAAAGAAAATAATTTCTAAAACACAATCAATGGTTTCACTGCTACAAGCAGACTTCTCATGTGTAAAGGACTACAAAATAATATATTGTAAAGGGATGGGTAATCATGGGTGGTTGTACCTGGGGTAATGGCAAATCATCATCCCCAGTCAATTTAAAATGAAATATCAAATTAATTATTAAAGTAATGTTTAATAATTCAAAATATATAAGAAATGTTATATATTCTACAGAATATGAGATTATGAAATCTCCCAGAGAGATCAGCCAGTTACTCCTCAGAGCAACTAAAAGTATAATTATAATTTTATCAATCAGCATTATAATAAGTATACGTAATACTCAAAATAACCATTCATTCTCATGAATGATCCATCAATCAAACTACATGAACAGTCAATCTTGTGACTGAATTTGAACAATAAAAATATAAATCATCAGTCAATCTAGTGATTGGATTGAAATGGGTCTTCTGTAGACCAGGCTAATTATTGATCCATTGCTAGTTTGGGGAAGTTATTTAACCATTAATTTGGATGCACAAACTAAGTGCTCATCCATCAGAATATGTAAGAATCAAAACAATAATGCTGGGACATTAAAACATGCTGATCATCATCAATGCTCTGACCACTTAGTATATTAATATACTGGTCAACTATAAATTTTAAATTCTAATTAGACTAAACTAAAAGAAAATGTAGTGTATTGGCTTGAAAGAATATAATCTTATGCATCAACCAGAATAATGATGATTTATCATCATTGGATGCCCAAAAGCACTAAGATACACCACCATTCATATAATCAGATCATTATGCATGAATCTAGTTCAGAGAACATACACTCTATTATTGATACAGTGATCAAGATGATGATGATTCATATAATATTCTAAACTCTTTTACAATCATGTCACTGGAATAATTTTAACAAAGTTTATTAACAACAATAAAAGATGATATTAAGATCTTTAAAATAAGGTTATGCACACATCAATTAAACCTTCTGATTTTCATTAACATACAATAAAAAACTATTACATTGTGATTTATAATGATTATTATACAAAATTCAAACTACTATTATGAATCACATATATGTTCCAATATATAGTTATTTAAACATAATCAGCATACAGACATGAGGCTGAACATAAAATGAACATGTTTGAATTGACATTTAATAATAAAAAGAATGGTTAAAATCTTTTAATGATACAAATATATATATATGTACATAGAAAAGTGCACTGATTAAAATTTTCAGTTATTACATTTTAATAATATAAATAACTTATACTAGGTACTCAAAACATGTACATATAATCTGTACAGACGTGTGATATATTAATTTACAATGAATACATTTGAATTGTCAAAAACAGAGATGTGCAGTACATGAATATATTTCCATTGCCCCACAAACTACAATAAGTGATTAAAGTTTCCAATTGTATAAAAATTATAAATGATTAAAATTGTTACATATATGTGTGTGTGT
Source organism: Epiperipatus broadwayi (assembly GCA_028023455.1). Lineage (NCBI taxonomy): Eukaryota > Metazoa > Onychophora > Udeonychophora > Euonychophora > Peripatidae > Epiperipatus > Epiperipatus broadwayi. Next base: position 3,527,934 of record JAQFVV010012407.1, read on the forward strand.
TACTTGCAGGCACACACTGACATCTATAACACATATTTTAATTTGTTACAATGCTAATATTATATTTTCATAATTGATTCAATATTTAAAGTATATAAAAACTATTCACTATGCTAATAGCAAAGTTTCTCTTTGTAGATTAGTCTAAAAAATTTTTTTAAATCTTTTTTTTTCTTTTTTAAAATAGGAATGTCAGTAAATTATTCTTGACTTTTAATTTTTAATCCAAGCACAATTATTTGTGTTTGTTTCACTTTTAGAATGTCTCTTTTTATTTTTTAATAAACGTAAAACAAAATTGTTTTATATAACTTTAACTGTTAAAAAGTCATTTCAAAAATGAATATATATATATGTGACATGAGGCATTTTGCTCCTTGCATGTAGACACAGTAGCATATGTCTACCAGGCAATTGTCAACTTCGAGAAAGGCATAATCCGGTATGTTACCATTCAAACGGTTCATACTGTCTAGGATATGATAAGCTTCAGTCCAGAAAACTCTTTTATCCACATTTAAGGTTTGAGACAGAGGAATGAGTCTTCCTTCTAAGTTACAAACTCCAGTATAGTGAATCAGCAGTAGCTGCCTCCTGTCTTGACTTCAACTGCATCTTCATGGGAGCTATCTGTATAGCTCTAGAAGCCATCTCTGCTAATCAACTCTTTTTGATCAGTCATTTCTAACAACTACAGCAAATTATTAGCCAGCTGCTTCTCAAAAATTAAAAACCAGACTTGGATTGATATTTTTATCAGCCCTTTTTATAAGAGTCATCTGAGATGATAAAATCATCTTAATTGAAAAGTTTTTTCTGTCTAATACTTATCTTGATTGAAAACAATTTTAATTAAAAGCTACTTTTAGATTTCTACTAAAGTGTCATCTACATATTTTTACTTAGAGAATTGTACACAAGCATTAATTAAAAGATTTCAAAAATAGATAATAGAAATTTTTACAGTTATCAGAAACATGCTTGTTTTTAAATTCAAAATCAGAATACAATATTAATTTATTTAGCCTTTTTAAATGTTTTAATTTATAATAAAATTCTATTTTAAATCCAGTTATTTAACCTTTTACAGTTACTATTATTTCCAATGAATGTATAAAATTATCTACAAAAATTTATGTTTGTGTTTATTTCTATTTTTCCTTTACTTTATATATATATGCACACACAGAACTATGTTGCTGTGAGCCATGTAACTCAACCAGTTACAATATTTATGCATAATCATTAAAGAATCTTTATTATTAAAAATTTATGATTGTGAAACAATTAACGTTTTTAAAAGTTCTTTTAATATTGGGAATGTATGGGATGTAAATGGAATTGTGGGTAATGTTTAGTATAAATATGTTATTATTTTGCAGTCCTTTATATTAAGTCTGCTTGTAGAAGTGAACCATTGGGTGTGTTTTAGACTTTATTTTCTTTAGCTAGCATGGTTGAGTTGTGAATTTGGGGTAATTTCGATTAATTTATAGACTAGTTTAGCTTTAGGTTTTTAACGTTTACATTTTATGTCTATATATATAAAATAATGAATATAATGATATGTTATAAAAAGGTCTTATAGTCCACAGAAGTACTTTCAGTTACACTTAATCTTCTTACTTTTGCTGCTTTTTTTCTCATGTGTCAAAGCATTGGCCAGGAAGCGAACCCGGGACAACTGCTCGTAAGGCAGCTGTGCTAGCCACTCGGCCACCAACGCTTGACTACTTAGCTGCTTGTAAGACTTTTTAAAACATATCATAGTTATATTCGTTATTATTTTTTATTACAATATTTAGTAAATAAAGACATTTTATTTTAATTACATGTATATCAATAAACATTTTCCCTATTAATAAAACACATATTAACCTCAATTATATATATTTTATTAACTTTTCTCATTCTCTCTCTATATATTTACACACACAAATATACACTCATACATTATTGGCATTTTTACATAATACATATATAAATTTACATGATTGTAACATAAAAATATCATATGATTTGAAATTATCCTTTTACATCAGACATAATCTTTCAAAAAATATTTTGATAATTTAAATTATTTTGTTAATAATAATTCATTCGAAAAATATTCTAAAAATTTGTATTAATGAAATTATTCAATCTCATTCTTTTTACATATGAGGGCCAAAATAAATATCGATAATTTTTTTTATTATTATTAATATGCATTTCAACTAGCTGACACTATCAAAAAGTAGTCAGTTAATAAAAACACAAAATAACCAATTATCATATTTTTGCAAAAAATGAATAAATATCAGTTATTTTGTCATGATAGTTTTCCTCTTCAAACTAAGGAGTTTTTCAAATATTCTTGGAAATACATCAGTCCCAAACAATTTCTAAGGCTCTTTGAAAGAATATTCAGTTCTATCCATAAATGAGATAATGAGCTATTTATTTTGTAGTTTTATTAGCCAACTATTAACTAGAAATTTTAATCCTGTAATTAAAAATATTGATTTATAATTTTTAATTTAGCTGTTAATATTTAATTTTAATGAAATAGTTCTCATTTCAATTTTTTAAATGATTTAAATTAATATAAAATATACATTTTCTTCTTTTAAACAGCCTTAAGCTGTTGCACATGCGCTTTGCAGATTTTAACTATAAATGACTTTATCATGTGTTTGAAGTGTTAATATTCAGTCATTTATAGTTAAAATCTGCAAAGCGCATGTGCAACAGCTTAATGCTGTTTAAATATTACAGTTTATAAACATCGCGCTATATAAAATAATTGATTTCTTCTTTTGTTGTTGTCTGATATAATGAAATCTTTACTGCACACTTTTCTATTTACATCAATTTTATTTATCTTTGTATTATTTTTATCAAATTTTATGCTTTGTTTTATTTATTGATTTCCGTTTAATTTTTTTAAAATTTTAACTACTAGACTTTGCATTTCTTTAGCTCGATATGCTCCAGTTTCCAGTACTTCCACGTGACTGGCAGTCCTCTTTTCATCATAGTCCGTTACCACCGAATTAGTTATCAATGATAATCCAAGTACTTTCATTCCACACTGCCTTGCTATTACTACCTCATAAACTGTACTCATACCTGAAAATAATAAAATTATATATTTTTGTTATTATAAATAAGGAAGTATTTACTATATACATATTTTTTCAAATAATCTTTACTATATTTAATTAATGTTTATAAATATCTCAGAAATTGAAAGATTAGTTTCAATAAAATTTAAATTTTATAATAAATAAAAGGTAAAACAATCTTTTTTTATCATATGTCAAAGCATCAGCCGGGAAGCTAACCCGCAACAACTGTCTGCAAGACACTGCTTGCAAGGCAGCTGCGCTGACCTCTCGACTACCAACTTTTAAATAACACATTGCATTTTTTTACAGAAAAATAAGAAAGAGAATAATATTCAATATGAATCAAATACTGGATAAGAAAGTTTATTTTTATTGTTGTTATTATTGTTCTATAACCTTTAATTTCACTTTTTTTGTGTTGATTATAATATTTAAGACTACATATTAAATGTGTAACAAGAATGACTCTGACAAATAATGTCGAAAGCATACTTATCATGTAATAGATAGTTGGGAATAAAGTACCTTTTCTTGTTACAAGTTTAATACAAAGTCATAAATATTGTTATAGTTGTGACTTATTTTATTCTCCAGCAAAAAATAGTTAAAGCTACTTATTGACCAAATATTTTTAGACTAACTAAGTTATGTATAAGCCAGGTACCTAAACTTGTTTAAAATCTGAAAAAAATTCAATTTCCATTGAAGTTTGAGTCCAAATCAAGGGCTTTTCAAAATGTTGCAATAATGGCAGATAAAGAAATGGCTTCATTAGTTAATTTAATTTTATTGTATATATATTTTTAAATATAGATTTATTTTAATATAAACAGTTAATTCTCTTTATCCCATAATATATATATAAAATACATATTTTGCAGGTTCATCCATGTTAAAAAATTTTAATATTAATATTCCGACATTTTGACTTGGTCACACAAGTCATCCACTGGGTGATAAAAGGTAGAAAGACGGTTGTAGAGGCACTACAATCACTGATTTGAATAAAACATTATATATATATATAACAGCAATTGAGGAGGTTTAAGAATTAACTGAAAGTACTTCTGCAGATTAAAAAACTGTATATAATAGTTAATTACCATTACATTTATAAATATATATATTGCTGTAAATGAGCCTCTGGACATTAACTTTTTTTGATCATGCCCAGTTTTACCCTATTTGTCATGTGAACTTTTTATAAAATCTTGAGCAATAAACCATTTGATTATTGTTATTTATTAATTTAAATATATATATACCATTTCTTAAAATAATCAAATGCTTATGTTTTTATTTATATTCTATTTTATTTGATTTTTTCCACAAGCAAAATAGTTTTTTTTAGTTCCTAACAAACTGATCTATGCATCTATATATGCATAACATGAGAAGTATTATCTAAGATCATTTATCACTTCCTAGTGTTAGAAATAATTTTGGGTTGCCCTGGTGTTCAAAATGGCGTAGTGTGCATACTAATTTGGTACCCATTAATCTTAGCAAGCATTTGCATTTAAAGTCAAATGTAGGATTTATCAACTTACACTTTCAATTTTTTTCTAAAATTTTTCTCGTTGTGACCTATGACATTTTACCCCAAGTGAGTTTGTCAATTTTGATTATCAGTAAGTGGCTCATAACAAAATTAGAGTTAATATTTGAAGAGAGAAAGTAATATCATTTATTAAAGTGAAAGGCTGAAACCTTCTCACATGCACTTTAAAAATGCTTATATGACAGCCAATCAGATGTAATGATGACTGTATAGAGAGCTCTTAAGTCGCGACATAAGACAGATATTTTTATAAGAAAAAGGTGATTCCACCTTTCTCTTTACTTAAATTTCTATATAAATAAGCCAGTCTGAAGCATTTTGACTTAAGAGCATGAAGCTTTAAACATCTTCACATTTAACGAACTGCTTGTGCTTAATAAATAATATTTACATATGTTACTGTTCAATTTCATAATATCATTTATGTAAATTTAATTGGGAAAATTTTATTTGTTTTGTATATAATAAAAAAAAAAGGTTTTTCAAAAAATAATTAATTAATTTTAAATTTGACAGATTTAAATTGTTATTATAAGAGTAATACTGATTTAGAAACTTTTTTAGTAAAAGCACTCACATCTGATTTGAACTATAATTTAACAGTGGTAAAATTGAGAACTATTTTTTACAACTAGAAAATTGACCTTAATTAAATTGAGAAGGAAATCAAGGACAATTTTATAATTTTTTATAAGAAAATAAATGTATATAATTATAAAAGTAATAAATTGAAAGGTCGCTAGTCTTTCACATGTGCTTACTGTTGTTTCTCAGACAGCCAATCAGATGTTAAACAGCGGTCTGAAGAGCGATCAGGTTTTGACACATGACAGAGTAAAGAAAGTGCATTAGATTAGCAACAAGATGATGAATAAAAAGATAGAGTAAAGGAGAAAAATTGAACTTTCTAGAGGATAGAATTATGCGTAGAGAAAGTGTAACTGTCAAGTGAGATGTGAAATAGATAAGGCTCAGAAAAAAATATAGGGAGATACATGAATTGCAAAGAAATGGAAAGTTTAAATTAAAATAAAATATAATAAAACAATTGAAGCTATATATGGTAAATAATTATTTAAAAAAGTGACTGCATTAAAATAAACATACTTGGATGACTTTATTGCTAGGGAGAAAGTAAACCTCAAGTTAATAATTCCTCTTTCTTATTGCATTGCCAAATATATATCATATAATACTAAATCATCCATGCAGTTTACTATTGTTACACAATGCTTTATTTACCACCCTCTTTTACAGTTTTGATTGCCCCAGTAATCTTCTTCAAAACTTTTATATCTCCTAACTTCAACCAAATTTAGCAGTTGAAGTTAGAAGATATAAAAGTTCTGAAGAAGATTGCTGGGACAATAGAAACTGTAAAAGAAGGTGGTAAATAAAGCATTGTGTAACAGAAGTAAAGTGCATGGATGATTTAATATTATATAGTAATCCTCAAGTTTCATAATTTATTTTTTCAGCAAATCATGTAAGTTTATGGATGCATCAAAATCATGGGGAAAATGTGTATGATTTATAAGACAGAAATATATGACATATTGTTAAATAAAAATAAAGACAACTAGATACAAATACAGTTGAATGTGCAATGAAGATATTGAAAAGAAGTTTTAATTGACTGATAAAGCACAGAGAAATGATGAGAAGATAATTTTCACTTGTGGTAAAGGTTATGGGGAAAATATTTATTATATGTTTTCTGGATGATCAGTTTTAGCACCTGAGATTAGCCTTAAAAACTCTATATTTTAAAATTATGGAAAATACTATTAGCGTAAAGCAATGGATGTAATAGAAAAAAATATAAAAATATTAAATAAAGGAAGTATATTTATCTAAAAATATATAACAAAAAAATGGCTAAAAATTAAATGTATATGCAGTGACAAAAATTATAGAATAATAAAAAACTTATAACATATTAAATCATTCTTCACTATAAATTTGAGATATATATAGTGTGGCCTGTCTATAGGTGGTATGACCCTAAGCAGAGTTTCCAAGTCCCTTATATTAGGCCCTACTTGGATTCGGGTTAGGTTCTATTAATAAACTTACTATATCCTGACCATTTTCTTTCACTATAACAATTGAATTTAGATAAGATTAGTATCTATCCCATGTTACTTTGACATGAGTAAATATTTCTAAAATAAGATATGTTTTAAATCTAATCAATATGAGACTCGTTTACCTATAAACAGATCACATCCCCTTAACATTAAACAAATACAAAATACTTGTTCAATAGCATAAGAATACCCAGATACTCCTCCTTATTAAGTATCTACATACTCTCATGACTAACAATAATATCTAATATATTATTTTATATTTATAACTATTAAGTTTTAATTCAATCACTCATTAAATTAATCTGTTAGATAATTACAGATAAACATTGATTCATATTATGTTTAATAATTAAGATTGGCAATAATCACAAGAATAACTTTAAAATAAGGAGATCTCAGGAAAATCATTGATTTATTAATTTTTCAGTACCTATGGAATATCAAGAGGGATTTTACAGATTTCCATGGATAGTGTACAAATTAAGAAAGGCTTATAATTTAAATTCATAGTCAAGCTTTATATGTATGTTCTTCAATACTGAATATTAAAATAATATTATTAACTAAACTGTGATTAACACTAATACATTCACTAATAACTAATGCATCATTTAATTTTAAATACATTTTAATAATTGGCAATGTCATCAATGACCTATGGGATCAAGGCAACATGTAACAAATAAATAAAAAATCTTTACTAAGAGATTTATGCTTATTAAACTGTTAGATTTGCTTTAAATTGAATTGACTTTTCATTTTAATTTTGACTGTACATTTTAAGTTGTGTGATGTGGTGAAAATGAGCCCAGAAAAGACATGCAGCAATTAGAATTTAATAAAACTTTTAAAACAATAATTTTAATCATATTCATTACAAATGATAATAAACATTTCCATTAATATCAAATTTAAAATAACATAACAAAATAATACATATATATTATAATAATAATAACAACAGAAAATTAATCTTTAGAGTATCATTATCAAACAAAACTAATGATTTCCCATTATATGTTGAGATATTTATCCCTATGTATGTGAACTATATATCACATATTTAGTTTATTAAACAATCATTTTTTTTTTTCCCATTCATGGTTCGTTAGTTTACCCTCTACATAATAGTAGTACTTGATGATTAAGTAACAATACAAAAAAAAATAAATGAGAATATAGGGTTATAATTCTGGAGGTTGGTAAGCAAACAAAATTACTACTTTTATCTTTCACATAAGAACAAAATCATTGTTTTTTAGTTTATCCATTTGTACATGTATATATAACCTGCTCTTTGGAGTATGTATATATCATTTTAAATACCCTTTCATACTAAAATATCGAATATATTTATTTATTTAAAGGATTCATAATCTTTAAACTTAACCGAATTATTAAATAACTATTAATATAACAACACTTGAATTAATTCCTTATTAAATTAGTTTTCTCCCCCCCCCCATTATACTAACAAATCATCGATTAAAAATATAAATACTAACATTAGAAAGAAGTTCTGTTTTAACTCTCAGCTAAAGTATAAGAACAATTTTAAATCTTCTAGTTGTTCCACACTCCATAAACTTATCATAATATTTTAATTTTCCTTATTTTTTTGAAGATTCTTCTTATCCTAAGATTCGCTAGGTATTTGAGTTACTACAACAATAATCCTTGTTTTGTTCTTTGTTTAGTAATAAAAATTTATTTGTGGCTTGCTTTATTTACTTTATATGATATATATATCTCTCCATAGTAAAAAGACACTTATTATTTCAATTAAGAAATGCGTCGTGCAACGTTTTTTTTTCAGCTAAAACTTTATAAAACTGGCATCCATGCTGGTATAGCTCAAAATAAATAATATATCCAGAATAATAAGGAACACTTTTATTTATTACTAATTTAGTTCCATTGAATTTTAAATATATATACTTAACTGTTTCCAAGAGATATACTATTTTTTTATCTATCCTTACTGGATATTTACGGTGTTTATTTATTTCCTTTTGTGTATTACTGCAGTTCATTTTCCCTATGGCACAATTATTGTTATTTTTCCGTGAATATATTCGTTGACTATTCATCTCCAATTATTTCTTCAATACTTATTAATTTTCAAGAGATTATTGGGAATTCCAATTGTTGACCTGCCCAGTAGAAAAACGATTAATTTATTCCATTATTTTAACAACAGAGCTTATAATTATCCATGTATATTAATATAGAGTTGTTAATCATAAGGTTTTAGGAATTTTAATCCAACTTTGTTTTTTTTTTAAAAAAAATATCACCAAGAAAAAAAACTTAGTTACTTCAACTTTACGATCAAGAAGCTCTCTTTCTTTTTTCCTCTCTTGAATTTCATATTCCACAATTGTTTGAAACTCTTTGATTGGCTAATATTTTCCCACTTTTTTCTATGAAACAATTATTTATTTTGAAAGTTTTTGGTTTATTATTTTAAAATGACCGATTTTCCGTTTTTTTTAAAAAATATTAAAATACAATATTTTTTAGAATTTAAATAAAGATAAAATTTACTGTTTTAATTTTAAATCAGTATTTTTAAAATTAAACTTTATTTATCTTCTTTTAAATATAGTAAGATTTGAAGATAAATAATTTCTATGTTTAAAATCAAATGCGCACCCACTATAATTATTAGTCCCTACTACGCATTATGTTTACAAAATTACAATTTAAACTTCACTGGTTTTAAACTCCAAATAATATTAATTGTTCATCCATCTGCATATATATGACTCTATAGGTTATTTTCTATATGTATTTTGAGTTAAGACATTTATAAATTTCCCTTAACTAAATTCGAGTTCAAACCCTGTGATCTAATATTTCATTATTGTCTTCTTTTAATAAGTAAATATTATTAGATTTGTAAAATTTAAAATTATACACTAAAATTTTATTTTAGAATAGTCTGAGCTAATAAAAAGTGCACAATAGAAAGGATATCTGTTAGTTATGCATCTGCAACAGTATTTCATAGTTTATTTTTTATTGGCATTATAAGAACTTTATTACTTCACATGATCACTATCCTTGCTCATAACTGTTATTGAAACAGGCAAAACTCTCCATACAGTAGCACCACCACTCAGTGCAAATCAGAGTAATCAATGGATGCCAGAAGGCTTGTGCATAAAATCCCTATCTAGTGCATACTCATCCAATATCTTTGGACTAGTTTCTAGCTTGTGATTTTCATCAGTGAGGAGCTTTGGATCTGAGAGCAACTCTCCATACAGTAGTACCACTCAGTGCAAGCCAGAGTAATCAATGGATGCAGGAAAGTTTGTGCATAAAATCCCTATTTAATGCCTATTCATCCAATATCCCCAGACTAGTTTCTAGCTTGTGGCTTTCATCAGTGAGGAGCCTTGGATCTGAGAACACTGCACCTAGATCTTAGGATTTTATGCACAAGCCTTCTGGCATCCATTGATTACTCTGGCTTGTACTGAGCGGCCCTACTGTATAGAGAGTTTTGCCTGTTTTAATATTTTTATTATTTCTGAATTTCAGCTTAATTGGATTACATGAGAAATATTGTATTTCATAGCTAAGATAACAGAATGGACTCCATTGAACACTTTTGGCATACTTTTGTTTTATTAAAGGACTATTAAGGAAAATTTTAAGAGTGAATAAAAAATTCAGTTAGAGAATTGAACTATTTTTGAATAAAGTAAAGAAGTATAAAATACCCCTTCTCCCAAACTTTTTATTTTGTTGAGGTATTTTTATGCTAGTAATTTAATAAATAGTTATTTTTAAAAATATTATGTCTTATTTTGATGTTTAATTCAATTTGATACATGAAACAGTTGCTTTTTTTTCACATGTCAAAACGTTGACCAGGAAGTGAACCCAGGCCAGCTGTTTGGAAGGCAGCTATGCTAACCACTAGGCCACCAACGCTTGACAACAGTTGCTTTATTGTTTAATTTCTGGGACTTATCTATTATTATAATTCAGAAAATAAATACTATTTGATGTTTTTGAAAGTAAGATTGTTTAGATTATTGGAATTAATGTCATTCAAAAGATCTTAAATGTGATTATATATTCTCTAAAGAGAGTGAATAAAAAAGAGAGCTATATTAATAAGCTTAATATATATTCTGAGAGACAGATTAAGAAATTTCATGACAGCAATGCATATTTTTACTTTGAAATAGATGCTAGCTTGGGAAAAACAAAATCTAGCTTATCAAAAATACTTTAAGAAATAAGACTCTAAGATAATAAGAACATATAATTCTATAATTAAAACACTTCCTTTCTTTTCAAAAACTTTTTTTGTTGTATATATCCACATGTTCCAACGTTTCAACTATTTTTACTCTATAGTCATTTTCAAGGATCTAGAAAAAACATATTATATTATAACAAACTTCACATAATAAAACCAAAAAGACCAAAAAAATCAAAACAATATAAAAAACACAAAAAATATATATAAACCCCATAAAAATTAAAATAAATAAAATACATTAAAATCAATTAAATTAAAACACAAAAATATACACCACACTTACATGACTCCCTTCTCAAAAAACTTTCCCTTTTTACATGTTCTTTTATCCAAAAAACCAATTGTTACAATAAAACACTTATTTCCTTTTTCTTTCTTATATACTTCAAAAATAAATTTATTTCCAAAAATAATTATTTATCCATTACTTATCCAATTCTATTTAAAACTGGTTTATATCTTTTTATATATAAACTCTCTTTTATCATTCTTTCTTTATATAATCTAACCCCCTCCAACATTTTAATCTTAAAATCTGTATGTCCAACTTCCTTACTATGTATATTTACATTAGAATTCCTATCTCTCAAATGCTGTTTCAATCTTGTCTCTAATTTGTTCTTTGTTGTACCAATATATGATACATCTTTATTATCTTTTTTACAATCCAAACATTCTATTTTATAAATACCATTCATGTTTTCAACATTTCTATTTTTATCATATTACCTAAATTACATTTCCTTTTATATACTGGTTTCAACAATAACACATTCCTTCCCATATTTCTTATTCATACCCCTCATTATCTTTTTAATCTTAAAAAAAGTACTTTTTGACACTTTATACCCACTATAAATAAATTCCTTCTTTTTTTCTTTCTTTTTCCTCAATTTCCTCTCAATTTTGTCTATATTCTTTTTTCCACATAATTTATTAATAATCTTAATTGGATAATCATTTTTAACTGTCTCATTTTTTATACACTCCATTTCCTCCCTAAATAACCCCTCCTCTGAACATAGATTAATTCCTCTAACTATTCTATTATTAACAATATTAATCCTATGTATGTATTCAATATCCGATTCCCAATTACTCAATAATCCATAAAAAGTATCTTTTCTAATTTTTTTTGATGAGCTGGTGAGCTTTATAAACAGCAAATTTTGTATGTTGTAAAATGTTTGAATTAAAATATTGGTGAAGACCGAAAATTTTAACCTTGGTACCTTGTTGCACAGTTAATGGTGAACAGTTTTTATTTTGCCCAATAGTTGATAAGGTATTAACATATTTGTATTTTATTTTTTAATTTGTTGACCTGTATACCAAAAATATTTTAGAAATACTTAACAGTGGGGTGGAAATTTTATTCACCATAACTAATCACAAGATTTATCATATTGAATAACATCACATGATCACCATCTCTTATACTAGCACATAATTTTTTATAAACAAGGCAAAACTCTCCATACAGTATGGGTAGGCATTAGATAGGGATTTTATGCACAAGCCTTCTGGCATCCATTGATTACTCTGGTTGGCACAGGGTGGCACTACTATATGGAGAGTTTTGCCTTGTTTATATTGAATAGTAGGTTATAGTTTTTTTGAAAGGCTTTTAGCACAACAATTAATTATACTATATATAATTATTAATACCTTAAATAATTAAAAAGATATTATTAACATGTAGAAAATCTGCGACATGCTTTCGATTTTCTTTGAAAGTACAAGGGTATAGTAAGAGGAATTAGTCTGATAACTTATTGATTGAGTCAATGTACTACGAGATTATAATGTGTAATATATGGATACTGTGAATCGATTGATTACTTATTTATTTCCAAAGTACTTTATCATTACACATGCTCATATTTATTATAATGGATGCTGCATCTATAGAGTAAAATAAACCAAATAATATGTAAGGAGATCTGGTCTGAGTAAGCCTATATCTCATAATAGTACAGAAAACTGAAGGTGTACCTGGAATGATGGAACTCATCATCATTATTATCATCAAGTCAATGACTCAAAATTTAAAATATTAAATATAAAAGGAGAAATGAATAAGAGGAGCCTGAGAGACCAACCCAGAACAAACTATCAGTTCACCCAGAATTACAGACAAGAATCAATATAAATAATCATTCATCATCATGAATGATTAAAAATACAAAATAAATCAGCAATAAAATCAACAGATTTAAAATGGTCCTACTATAGACCAGGTTAATTATTTAGCCCTTGCCAACTTGAGGTGGATTATTTAAACATTTAATTTGGATGCACCAACTTAAGTGCTAACCCATAGAATACACAACCATAAAACAATAATGCTAGGATATTAAAACATGCTAATCATCATCAATGCTCTGGCCACTTAGTACATATAATATGCTGATCCACTATAAACTTAATTTCTAATAAATATTAAACTAATTAAAATGTAGTGTGTGAACTTGGAAAAAATCCCCATTGCAGCAATCTATGATCATCATCAACTTGAGGTTCATAAACATTAAATATAAACCCAATTTAAATAAGATCATTAAGCAATGAATAACTTCAAACAATGAAATATCAATTTATTAATAACAATTAAAGTGAAATTAAGGTCAACTGAATATGGCTATAAATAAAGCCTTCTGATTTTGATTAATACAAAAAGAAATCCATTATTACAGAGTAATTTACATATATTTTCCATAGGATTACATATAATACATATCAGAATGAGGATATGTGGTATAATAATTTATGAACATATTTGAATTGTCATAAACCTATAAATAAAATTTATTTTGTATAATTATAATGATTGATTTAAGTTATATGTGTCTACATGGCACTCATCTACATAAGCACACAACAGAAATGCTCTAACATAAGAGAAATGTCATATAATAATAATAATAATAATAATAATAATAATAATAATAATAATAATAATAATAATAATAATAATAATAATAATAATAATAATAATAATAATAATAATAATAATAATAATAATTCACTTCACTTTTAATAATACACAAGTGAACATGTATGATGTGCATATATATAAAGAAAATAATCAAAGTTATTAATTCAATCCTTATCTTTAATTGTAAAAGCACTTCTTTTTACCTTTTTTAAAAAATAATATCACATATAAATGTTTTTAAAAATATATTCCAGAAAGTTCTTTGTTTTCTAATCTAGAAAGATTTTTGGAGTTTTTTTTAATATAAAATGTAAAATCACCTATGAATCATGTCTTCATTTTATTTTCAGACTTTTAATTTGAGCAAAAATTATTTGTTTTATTTTTAACTAGATTTTAAATGTCATTTTTCAATAAATTATTTAAAATAATATTCCTTTCAATATAAATGAAATTAATCATAGAATTAAACTTGGTTGGAATGCTTTTGGTAGAAATAACTTGATACTAAAAGGAAATATGCCTATGTGTTTGAAAAGGAAGGTTTTTAACAAATGTGTTTTACCAGTTCTTACTTATGGAACTTGGACACTTAATAGAAGAGCAATACAGAGACTTCAGACCACTCAAAGTATGGAGAGATGCATGTTGGGAATAACAAGAAGAGATCAAAAATGCAATGTATGGGTAAGAGATCAAACAGGTGTTACTGACCTCATTGAAAAATTAAGAGGTTGAAGTGTTGGGCTGGACATATTGCTAGAAGAGATTATAATAGATGGACAATTGAAATCTTAAACTGGATTCCAAGAGATTGTAAAAGACCCAGAAAAAGACAACATGTTAGATGGATGGATGAAATAAGAAAGTGTGCAGGGGCAATGTGGAGAAGAGAAGCTCAAGATTGGAGATGGATTGAACTTCGAGAGACCTTCATCCTGCAGTGGATTGATAATGGTTGTTGATGATGATGATGATTAATACACTACTCACCAGTTATATTTTATAAATATATCATGCAGTATATTTATCTATGTTTCTCTCTATATAGATAAAATAGTATATGTGTAAACTACTTCTTCAGCAAGCTGACAGACTTTCTGGGTAATCCAGGTAACTGTTGGCCTACAGTGAGCTCCCTTCAGTCTCTATGCTGATGGACTTCAGGAAAACCATCTGCCTAGAACACAATTGGGCTATGGAACACTGGAAGCTGAATTTTACTTCTATGTGACCCAAACTTTATCATAGTAAACTAGTAGCAGCAGCTTGTACTGCTGTCCTTTCAGTTATATTTTCATGGTAGTTCTGTCCAAATCTGTAAAACTCTTAAGAACTCCCCTAACCTTTTCCCCCAACCTTTTTATAGTCAGGGTAGGAAAAATACAGCAATTAAAAATAAGTTTTCTCTATCCTAATTGAAAACAGATAATGACTCTTTTTCAATTCAACTTAATCCTTTGAAAAACAACTTTGTGAAATTTTATCAAAATATGTTAAACAAGCATTAATTTTAAAAAAATTCTAATCAAAATAAATAGTGGAATTTTATAATTACCAGTATATCTATTGTAACATAAAAACATGCTTGTTTTCATTTCAAAACCAGAATTAATAAAATATTAAATTAGATCTTTTTAAATGAACAAAACATCACATGAGCCCCATTTCCTATGCCATTAGCAATAGCAAATTCTTCAGACAGTAGCGTCACCCAGTGCAAGCTTTAATAATCAATGGGTGCAGGAAGGTTTGTGCATAAAATGCCCATCTAGTACCTACTCATCCAATACCCCCAGACTAGTTTCTAGCTTACCTTATTCATCCATCTCACACATGGTTTATTTAGGATTCCAAGTGACCATTTATTATCATCTTTTCTAACAATGTGTTCATCCCTTTTTCTTTTCAGTTTGTGAATTCTTTCAATGACGTGAGTGATACCTGTTTATTCTCTCATTGATATAATTTCATTTTTTATCTGTTATTGTTATTCCTAACATAATACATCTCTGCATATTTTATTGAATGATGTAAAGTTTCTGAATTGTTTTTTTTTTGTTTAATGATGAAGTCTCAGATTCATATGTAAAGACTGGTAAACACATTTATTAGAAACCTTTCTTTTCAAATACATAAAAATATTTCCTTGAAGTTATTTCTTCCAAAATTAATCCATCCGTGTTTTATTCTATGATTAATTTTATTCATTATGTTTCCATCTGTACTAATAATTTGACCAAGATATTTGTGATTGGTAATTTCTAATTCACAAAAATTAATCAATCTTTTATTTTCTTCTGAGCATTACTTTTGAACATTACTTTAGATTTTTTTAGTCATTTGTTTTTCATCTTACATGCTTATTGGTTACATTTCTGAAGCTCTGACACATTCTTTAAAAAAACAACTAAAACATCTACAAAATCTAAATGACTTAAACAATTTCTATTTACTTTATTCCCTTAGCCTTCCATTTTAATTTACAAAATATTTCTTCTAAAACTGCTGTAAAAAGTTTGGGAGATATGTAATTACCCTGTCACACACCCTTCGCAATGTTAATCCTTTTAGAATCATCATATAATGTAATTATTGCTGTTGCTTTATGATAAATATACTTCAGAATTTGACAATATCCTAAATAAACACTTTAATCGCTGTAGAAATGCAAATAAAATCAAATACTTTTTTCATAATTTACAAATTCAAAGAGCAACTCATATTCATTGGTTCTTTCCATATATATTTGGATTTGATCCATTATGCTAAAATCACTTTTAAATATAGCTTGTTCTTTTGGTTGGTTAAAGTTCAATGTTTGCTGTAGGCACATTGTAAATATCTAATAAAGATTTTGTGTAGAATTAATAAAACATATGCCTGTAATTTATAATATCTTTTTTTATCATCAAAGATAGAGGATATTCAGTTATCAATATCAAATTATTACACTTTATTTACAAGTGTTCAATTTTTTGTACTTGAGGTTACAGCATTAATTACGTAATCAATGTGCGTTTAAATAAATTTATAATTACAATTTTAAATTATCGTAATAGATTTCTAACTATAAGATCTTTCCATTGACTCATTATAAATCGAAAGATTTCATGAGTATTAATGTGTAATAAGAAATGTGGACTTAATTAGTGAAGTATTGAATAGCTTCACACTCTCAGATCTAACCGTTTCAGCTTCACCTATTTATATAGAAAGTAGGTTGAAGTAAAAAGTTCCTCTCTTTTCTTCCTAAACATAAATAAGCTTGTGGTTAAGACCTGTAGAGGTCCCTACTATCACATTTTTACATGCACATTCTTGAGGTTACAGCCTTAGTAAATATTACTTATGTAATCAATGTGCGTTTAAATAAATTTATAATTACAACTTTAAATTAACGTAATAGATTTCTAACTATAAGATCTTTCCATTGACTTGTTGTAAATTGAAAGATTTTGCGAGTATTAATGTGTAATAAGAAATGTGGACTTAATTAGTGAAGTATTGAATAGCTTCACGCTCTCAGATCTAACTGCTTCAGCTTCACCTATTTATATAGAAAGTAGGTTGAAGTAAAGAAGTTTCCCTCTTTTCTTCCTAAATGTAAGCTTGTGGTTAAGACCTGTAGAGGTCCCTATTATCGCATTTTTATGCACACATTCTTGAGGTTACAGCCTTAGTAAATATTAATAACAATTATTGTAAATATAGGGGATTTGAACTCAGACTTTCAAGCAACATTCAACTATCCACACTATTTCACACTAATGATACACATGACCACACCCATATAGAAAAGATAAATAATCACCAATATATGTATTTCATGCTGAACCAGCACTCATCAGTTGGTCCAGATTATCATCTTCCACACATATATATAATCAGTGCTCAGTTTATATTAAGGTAGCAAATCTTTATACTGTTAATAGTCAGGTTTCAATCTATTCCAACCCCCAACTCTTCAGCCATCCACACCATTGAAAATCTGATAATAGAATACCCAAATCCCATGCCGATGCCAATATTATTGTTATGTCCATGTTGACCTCAAGTTTAGTTCCAGGTATAAGAATGCCTGTAAGGGGTCTGCCTATCATTACATCTGATTTGTTGTCAGATAAGCATTCTAGAAAGCACCTGCGAGAGGATTCAGCCTTTCAATTTAATTATAAGACATATATTAAAGTAGAAATTATCTCTAGCCCAAATATAGGGTGTATATGTAAACAAACTATGAGTTATTGTCATGTGTGAAATTGGCCAGATCTACTTTGTTCATTTTATATGCATTTTTTGAACAATCTTTATTTGTCAGGTGAAATAGAAATTTGAAACCTATCTGAACATCCATACAAAAATGACAATATTTCTATTTGTATGTCAATTGTAAATAGTCTTGAATCAGTGTGTCAACCATTCATCCATTGTGCTGGTAGCTAAAACAAACCAACAAAAAAAAAACAATAATAAAAACATTACCTTTATATGTGCTACTTATCACAGAGTAAAAATCAGTCAGTCATTTTTCTTGAGTGGCATATTTTATTAGTTTCTCTGATAATAGTTGATAAAAGTTTTTTATCAAATAACATTAAAAAAAAAATCTAAAATTGAATACTTACCTACTATAGAAAACTTCAAACCTGGAGTTTTAGTAAAATCTCTACATTCACAAGTTTGCAGGTTACGTTCGGACACAGATTACTGTTACTAGATGAAGGGCCTGGCCGATTGATATCGTTGGGAACACTTGTTGACAGGCCTGATGTATTGATATCATCCAGAAAAGCACTCGTAGTTTTTTTTCTTTTTTGGCTGGTAAAGTAGTTTCTTCTTCTGATGACGAAAAATATTCTTCAAGATCACTATAACTAACACTATCCTCGGAGTCAAAGGGCTTAAGATGGGACAAATTCATCACCGCTAAAATAATCCGTATCAGAGGCCATCATGTCCCGTTCATTTATTTTGCGTACTTTTCTTTCCGTTAATCTAACAAATTGTGAAAAAAAATTTTAAAAAAATTGACCTTATTCGCAAAAAAATTAATAAAAATTTTATTTTTTAACTTACAGAAAAATGGCGACTACCTACGAAAAGAGGAAAAAACAACGAAGAGAATTATGGTATAGGCGCATGCGTAGTCCTTATAGTTTTTCCGTAATTTCAAACAGAAAAACGAACTTCAACAAACGAACATTAACGAGCGCAATCGTCG
The DNA here is from genome assembly GCA_028023455.1 of Epiperipatus broadwayi. NCBI lineage: Eukaryota > Metazoa > Onychophora > Udeonychophora > Euonychophora > Peripatidae > Epiperipatus > Epiperipatus broadwayi. The sequence continues at coordinate 3,547,142 of JAQFVV010012407.1, forward strand.
CCGACAAACCGGAAGTAGTTAACACAACCTGTTTGGTTTTAGAGATCATATGATTTAATAATCAATAATATAACTAAATAGTTTTTAATTCATCGGTGCTTTAACATTTATTTTCAATAATGGTGTAAATAAAAAGCATGTGCAATGAGAGAAGTTAATTTGAACAACTTTATACTGAATGATAAACTTATGATTTAATAACAGTTTTTAAAGAAGTATATTGAACATTTAAAGATTTAATTATTTATAGGTATATTTTACACACATTAGTCAATTTATTACACACACACACGCATATATATATTGTACTGGACCATACTTCCCTGTGGAATTCTGCTCCTAATCTTGCACTGAGCATGAAGTGACCAAGATGTAACAGGAAAAAAAATGGATACCAATTTAGCCGATTGACTGTACTTATATATATATTGGTACTTCTAACTAAACTGATTGAAAGAGTGAAGTGACAAGACTCTGCCAATTAAATATCCCTTTAGTTGATATCCTTCTCGAATGCCCGAATGTTTAGGACACATGGTAAGTACACATCTTTGAAAAGTCTATTTACAGAAAGCTTTTGCGCGTCACTCCTAGAAAAGAATAAAAATGAATTTTCCTCTCTCCTAAAAGGATGTGCAATACCATATGTTCAGCGGAGCATAAGAATAAGATTTAACACCCTGGTAGAGTGATATCCCATGTGGCTAGATCAGTACTCTACATCTAGGGTCTTCAATGGGTAAGTTAAATGGTTATTATAGGTACGTGATTGATAAGGAAAGAGTACATTTTATCAAATAAATAATAATATGAAAACAAAACAAATTTAATATTATGATCAAATATTTATTTAATCCCAGCTACCCACCACCATTTCATACTTATAGTAATATAACAAAAAATAACAAATAATTAATTATTACAAACCCATTTATGTATTTGATGCATCGAACTGGATAAAATATAAATACAATTTTTATATGAAGAAGAAAATATATAAACCCCTAAGTTTCATAAAGAATGGAAGTGGTCCGAGCTTTTTACCCTGTAGAAATAAGTTATGTCTTGTGTGATTTGATATATATTTCTCATATAAAAGATTTTCAGTCATACAGGCATACGCTTCTACCCAGAACTTTAAAACCTGTTTTATTGCTAGCAAATATAATAAAAAAAACAACAACTATGCATACATATATTGCACTATAAAATATTTCATTAATTTTGTATTTTACAACAATAAGGTTGCGTTAGTTCAGATACCATAGAGCACTCAACATAAGGTGCTGTATCTATTTGCCTTTTATGATAGATAAATTCTTATACATGTATATACATGCAGCACAATTATACACTCACTATTATTCTAAATATAAAGTTATTAGTGGACTTGCTTACGGGGAATTTACAATGAATAAACCCCTTTTGCACTCTCATAAGGTGCAGCAGTGACAAGAAATAATTTAAAAAGGATATACGGATAAATACATTTTTAGATACTCAACATGAGGTATCGTATTTACCGAATATTACCAGTGTATGTGCGCATATATACACATGTATATTTGCATATGACAATTTTCAACAAGAGGAAAAACAAGCAGCAATAAAAAAAAACTAATTGTAACCTTTGCTGAAAATACTAGAATTTGAAATAGAAAAATGAATTAAAAGATTTAAGTAAAAGCTGTATCTTTATGCCTATAATAACCGTAAATTCAATATATATATATATATATATATGTGAGAGACAACTCTCTCTCCCTTTTTTCCAATGATTAATAATAATATAATAAAATGATAAATTTCTAATTGTTAGAAATGTCAGAATTAATTAATTCAATATTATCAAATATTTTTAAAAGAAACTTATGTAGGCGTCTTCATTTTCTCCTGACTGGGCTCTGAGTAGGCTTCAAGTCAACTGGCTGTGTGGTGAGAATTTCATCTCATTCAGATATAGGCAAGTGGCTTTTGTCATCATTGTGGCTGGCTGGAACTGGCATGATCATATCTTGGCAATTGGGACAGTGAGAGGGTGGTGCACTGGCTGGTTGTCTACCCCATGGTCATTTTACTGGAACCTCTAGTAGATTTCTTCATATATTCTTTTTACGAATAATTGGGGTTATTATTAAATTTTCATCTGCTGTCTCAAATGGTTACTCGAATCCACAAAAAGACAAGAGTTCTTAAAAGAATTGTATAATGGATTTGTTCTTAAAAATGTCACTGATAGTCGAGTCCATAAATTAATCTCTAAGTGGCTAGATGATTGAAGAATTCCGGAGCCAAAGTAGTGAACGACTTGGCTAGAATGACTGCCAGAGAAAGAATGAATCCCACAGAACTGACTAAAACCTATCACTCCACTCACAAGAACAAATTCAGGTATCCCCCCTGAGAAGTATGAATCAGCCAACCCCTTTAATTTTACCTTACCATTTAGATTATAACATTCCTTTCTAATTTGTCTGATTAAATTCTACATTTTAGGGTTTGATATAATGATTAGTTTCCATCTTGAATACTCAGACGACTTGATTACAGATATCAATTCAAAAGAATTTTATTTTATCTACAAAAAAAAAGATAGTTTATTTATAGCATCGATTATCAAACATTTTGCTTTTGGTCAGATTTTTGCCAAAACAATTAACATTCTTTGCTTACAGAATAAAATTACAGTTTTTTAAAGAAGTAATTAATAAAAAATATACAAGTATGTTGGAACAATTACTTTAATTATTTCTTTTACAAATATGTTCCAACAACGTGATCTTTTTTGGTCAACAAAGTTTGCTTTTCTCTATTTGAGTTTTTCAGAGAAAAGCAATATACATAAAATGACATATCATAAAAATATACAAAAAAAAAAAATACATGAGTTTATTATATGTGTATTTATGTACAATATTTCTGTGTCAATTTCATGTTACTTTAAATTGGTGCGTGTTTTAATGCTCAGACACAACTTCCATTATTACTGTAGCACATTTATATATTTGTTGTGCTTAATATGACAAATCTATATATGTATCTGCTGTAATATTCTTTACAGCAGATTTTGTGCATGGACATTCGATAATGCTTGGAACAATACCCCCCAATCCAATGAGACCTTTAAATGGGTATGACCATTTAAAGTCTTAAGTTTTTCTTTATACAGATATTAAGCATATGTTTTTACTATGTTTTTACTAATTTTTGTATTTTTCTTTTGAAAGTCTAAAAAGCACAATGTGTAATGGTGACACTGTGACACCTCATCCTCCATAGCATCACTATACTCAGCCAAAACTGCATCAGCATCCCAATCCCCAGGGCCAGAGATAAAAGAAAACAAACAGACTGCTGACATGGAGATATCCATCCTCTCTAGAATTCTGTGGCAGCCAAGCAAAGTCGAACAAAACATGAAAAACACTAACAGAATAATGTACCAAACTTCGCGGGTGCATCCATGCTCACTAACTTTTGGAGGCTGACAGGATATTTTGCAACCACAGATGAAGGGCTTTGAGTTTATATATATAAGAAGAGTTGAAGTTAATGCTCCCTTCCTTTTTCTATATGAGACTTGGTACATTTGCATTACTCCAAATGAGTACCAGAGAATATTTTCTCTGCTAAAAGAATTGCTTGCATTTTTGCATGGCAAAAAGTGTTCTTTCACCAAGGCCACACAGACTCCAATAAGACAGACATCTCCACCAACCCATGCACACATCCCATCTCCATGTTGGGCACCAGTTTTACTGTACCGGACCATACTTCCCTGCGGAATTCTGCTCCTAATCTTGCACTGAGCATGAAGTGTTCAAGATTTAACAGGGAAAGAAATGGATAATTTAACCGATTGTCTGTACTTATATATATTGGTACTTCCAGCTAAACTGATGGAAAGAGTGAAGTGACAGGACTCTGCCAATTAAATACCCTTTTAGTTGATATCCTTCTTGAATGGCCGAATGTTTAGGACACATGGTAGTTCATATCTTTGAAAAGTCTATTTGCAGATAGCTTTTGCACGCCACTCCCAGAAAAGAATAAAAATGAAATTTCCTCTCTCCTAGAAGGATGTGCAATATCATATGTTCAGCGGAGCATAAGAATAAGATTTAACACCCCGGTAGAGCGATATCCCATGTGGCTAGCTCAGTACTTTACATCTAGGGTCTTCAATGGGTCAGTTAAATGATTATTATAGATATGTGATTGATAAGGAGAGAGTACATTTTATCAAATAAATAATAATATGAAAATGAAACAAAGTTAATATTATGATCAAATATTTATTTAATCCCAGCTACTCACCACCATTTCATACTTATATATATATATAATAAATAAAGTTTGATATCTGTATTCGTTTCACAATATATGTAATATACAAATCAATATATATATCAAAATACAGTACAATTTATATAAATTATATTCTTTTAGAAGTACTTTCGACTATACACTTTGTAGTCTTTATCAACTATATAACGTTGAATAATCAAAACGAGACAACCCTTAACAATACCCATAGTTCAATTCAGATTTCCCAAAATTCTGTTATCTTAACATTTGATAACTGGCGATTCATTTATATAAATTGTACTGTATTTTGATATATATATATATATATCTGCAGAAAGGGAATTTGCTGTTAATTGAAAGAAGACTTTGATTCCTCTTTGAGATTTTAAAGGCATCAAGCAAAATTAATTTCTAATATCCAGTCCATATATTCTCATTGTTGCAAGTGTTTACTATATGATTATTAATATAATAAATGAATATGGACTGGCTGCTCATCAACATGAACCAGCCAACTTGGTGAGTTTACTGACTTTTTATCTCTGGATTTAAAATCAAGAAATATCATTGTATTTCATTTCAGTTGGCCTATCAGGCAATTTTTTTGAAAGCAAGATGAATGTATGTGTGAATGAACATTTTAAAAGTAGATACAAATCATGACAGACAAAACTAAATTATGGCCCTTATTCCCAGGAAGCAGTAAAGTTATCAACCAAGACAATTGTTAGCGGGTTAAAGTGGAAGAGGCTAGGAATCCCCTGATTGTAGACCTAGGCTATCATTCAATGACAAAAATTATTTATATATTTATTGTAACATAAATTTTATATCAAAAGATCAAAATATTATAAAATAGAGCACAACCTGATTGTAACTTAAATATTATGGAGAAAAGAATTAAAATATGTAAAGAATTAAAATATTACCACTTGCTGAGTATAAGCTATTAAACGAAGATCAGACTAATGAGTTATCAATCATATTACGGAGACTAATAAGTTGTAACTATATTAGTCATTGAAATTTATTGCTTTCAATAACCAAGTAAATATTAATTATCAATAAAAATATTGGTGGCTTTGATTCATCAGGTGGAAATAAATTCCTCAATTTCCACTTAAAGATTTTTAAATATATCATAATATCAATAATTAGAAACAATAATGCTTGGAGACTAGTCATTTCAGTTATCTGATATCTGGCCTATTTCAAACCCCAGTTAGGCAGCCATTGTATCATCAATAAACAAGTAGAAACTATAAACAATTATTAAGAACAAACTGTTATAACTCAGTAAATAACATCAAGTGGGCGAGTACACTGGTAACTCAATAAAATATCTTCTGAATAAATCCAACAGTAGATTTTACCCACTCTTATCTCTTGGTTTGATATCAAGTGAATAACAAGTGAATATGGTCTAGCAGGGTGCCACTAGATTATCTGAACCTAGACACAGTTATATCTTATAACCTTTTCACATGTACCGGGTTTGAATCCATTTTTGGTAATTTTTTTCTAACAAAAATAGAGGATTTTTCTTTTAGACCCATATCACTGTATGCACTAACATTTAGGTAAATATAAAACATCCTTAAACTAAAGTGGTGTATATAAAATTCATCAGACAGAAATCATTTCCTAGATCTTAACATAATAAATGTGTCTCAATATATTTATAAGTTTTACTAGCTCATATTATACTATTAATTTAGGATGGCAATTCACTCATCCTTGCATTATATAGATGATGGAATGGTGGTTATTATAATTATTCATGAATGTCAACAAAAGGGCCTTTAAACATTTATCTAGCTCATTAACCTTTTAACCGCTAATTATATTATTGGTTGTATGAGGTAAAAATCAAAGCTTTTAATTGGCCAACTCACAAACTGAAGGCAAAGCCTATTGTTAAAACATATTCACCTATAATGTTAAATTCAACTCAGATTCGTTTATAAAAAGTATATTAATAATTTGTCAGGTTATAAAAGTGAACGAAAGTTCTTTCAAAAATAAATTGCTATTTATTTTTTATAAAATATTCAATTTCGGCAAATTTAAAAGCAAACTTATAAACAAAGAAGTGCTGATGTAAATGCTTTTTTTCAATTTTACATTATGGAAAAGTAAATATTTTTTTTTGCTAAATCTTAAATATTTTTACTAAAATCTTCAATATTTTTCAAAAATAATTTTGTTTTTTTAGTATATTTTATTAAAAATTATTTTAATTTCTCAAATTATACTTTTTTAATACTTTAAATCATATTCAAAATGAAAATCTCAGCGTTTTTCTTTATTTTCTTTGATCAGGCGGTTTCTTTGTTCTTTCCAGCCAATCAGAATGTCTTTGTCAGAGAGAACCAATCACCGACAAGCTTCTTTCTTTGTTTAGCTTTAAATGTGGTTTTTTTGAATTTTTTACTTGTAAAATAATTCAGAAGAGGGCACCATCTTACAGAACTTTTAAAAACCTAATCAATAACTGTCAAATGAATATCCTAGCATTAAAAATAATGGAATTAGAGTGATGTCAACTGTCGACGAGAGGTCTCGTAAGAGGCGGGAAAAGGGTTAATTCAAATGTGATGATGATGATGACAATAATGATAATGATAATGGTTTCAACCACAGCTTCAGAACCAAGTCTAACATAAAATTTAGTTCCAAAGAAATTCATAACTACTGGTTAATCTTAGTATATTTAATTAAAACTTAAACAATTAACGCTCACCATTGATGATGAATGATCACAACTAATAAAGAATACCTTAATGAAAACATATGCCTCATTTAATAAAACAAATTAACATTTATTAGTGCATTACTAATATATACAAATAATTTAAAGATAAAACTAAGAATTTATATGACTAATAATAATCATAATAATTGATTATATTGCAATCATAAGATTAATTTTAAGTTCTTCCCCCTTTCCCATCAAGGATATAATGTATATAAAATTGGATACCAAATTTGCTAAAGTTTTCTCTCCACAAGAAAATTATTTCATAAAAAAAATAAACTCTTTTGCACACATACTTTTATAATCTAACATGTAAAGTAGAATGATTAAGGGGAAAAAATGTTAGTAGAATTGAAAGAAGATTTCCAGAAACAAGTTTTTAAATTGCTTCTCCCCCTTCCCGCTAAGCTATTACTAAGCTCGCTATTCCTTAACTCAAAACAAAAATAACCTAATATTTTTAACGCCATATATGTCTATTATTCTTACATCCACATGCAATTATATACATGTGACAATTTAATATATTACTGTGCATGTGTGTGTTTATCCCATTATAACTAAAACATTATTAAAAAAAATAATAATACAAAAAAAAATCTTTTACATATTAACAAACATTTCATAATTTTAGATTAGTATACAATAACACCCTTTAGAAAATAAACTTTATTAATAAGCAGAGTATAATAGTTTTAGCATACGTAAAATTATTACTCAATGTTATAGCTATTATTATTGAAAATATTTTTGGTTTCAATCGATTATGGTTGTTTTAAAGTTCTAAGAAAAAAGGTATAAAACTTCATCCCTAAAATGTTTATGAATAGTCTTTGATATTATAAAAAGAAAATATATAATGAAAATTCATATTACCAGTCCCTTTTTATTCTGTGGAGGCTCCTAAGCATTCAAACTTAGCTTGTGAATGTCCATACTTCTGCAGCAAACAATTTCCGCAGTTTACTGAAACAGTTTCTTTTCTTGAGGCTTATAATTATTTAATGGTGATGATGATGGTGATATTATTTGCTTCAGTGGGAACTATTTGGCACTGAAACTTTTTCTTCCCTTCCTTGTTAAGCATAATTCTTCTAATAGATAGAGTATATCAGTTGTTCTCCCATTCACAATTTTTCTTGGGTTTAATTTCAGTCACTGGAATAATTGAACTAGATGATTTAATACTTATCAGTAGATTAATCATTTACCTTCAGCTTTCAAATGCAGGTGAATGTTTCTTTTGCTTAAAATATCAAATTTTTCTCAATCAGTCATCAGATGTAGAATATTTCAATTTCAGACAAGACTTTTTTTTCTTTCCTATATGATATGCGGGTGCATGGTATTTCTCAGACAAAATCTATATATTTTTAGGCCACCATCCCTATATTTTCAATCTTCAAACAACTTTATATTAAAAAAAAGATTTTAAATGGATTTCTGGCAGAATTAAAATGCTTGTCTTTCCTTAGTTTCAATATTTAAAAAATTCCTCTCCACCAACTGATCTTTTAGACTGGTTTTATACTTTATTTTTCAGTTAGAGTGATCAGTAACAAACAATATAAGAAACTTGCACTTACATGATTTTTGGAAAGCTTAATTTGTTTTTCAAGTAAAATTATTTTAAACGTTTCCTGTCTCACTCTGCTCACAAAAATTGCACTCCCATTATATTCCATCTCTTCTTTTTGATCTATCTGATGTGAAGATTTTAAACTGTCAGAGCTTTATCAAAACAAAAAGTCTTTACAACAACCAAAACCGCTGAGTAAGAAAAAAAATAGTTTAACAGAATTTCTTCTTTTTTTCAATATGTAATAAAATGTAGATTTATCTATGCAATGTAGACACACTCTCTTTCAAATCATTTATAAAATTGGCCCATTAAAATAATCTGAATGCTTTTTAGAAATTATAATTTTAATATCTAAAATTAAATCCTTAACCTTCAAACCTCAAATCATAATCATAGAAAAACAAAATAGACACACAGAATAAAATATTAGAATCTAGTAAATGTAGGTTAGTTTTAAAGAAAGTTTAATATTTGAAATAGAAAATGACACTTAAATAGCTTACACACACACTGCCTATATATGTGTTATAACTTTACTTTTTAACAAGAAAAAAATTAACTATTGAATAACTAAATGTGTGTACCACTCTTTTTGAGTTTTTATTAACACACAAACAACTAAAGAATATAACTGTTGCCCCACTCTCTTTCTGTCTTAGGTTTTTCGGGACTAGATCCTATAGGGTTTAAACTTGGGTGCCCTACAGCTTCCTTTCCTATATAAAAATGTGTTGATGATTTTTGTTCCACATTTTCTTTCATGCACATTACTACAAATTTAGCTACTGACTAAATTGTATTGGCACATTATAAATACAGATTACTTTCAAGTGAAGAAAGAATAACTATCTAATATTAAGTGGAACATTATTAGACTTTGGGAAACTAGAAGAAATCATGAAGAGAAACTTGAGTTAAAGAGTGGACGTGTATTCTTATTACAAAAGCACAAATATTAGAAACATAAATGGAGTAGGATTCATTATAAATAAAGGGGGAAAAGGAGAGATTAATAATATATCAGACAAAGTGTCAAGATTAACTATTCAAATTAATAAGAAAGATTAATACTCCAACAAATTCTCATGGCAATGAAGAAGTTTTTGCATGGATATACAAAATACTTTTGATCAGGTCAAATAACATTTTAAAATTGTTGTAAGAGACTTTAGTGCTAGAATTAGTAATGTAATGAAAGATGAACATGCTGTGAGTAAATTTGATTGTGATAGACATGAAAGAGGACAGAGACTCGTGGAGTTCACAGAAGAAACATTGCATATTATGAATTATTTCACTGAGAAAAATGTTAACTGAATATGGATCTGATAGCATCCAAATGAAAGTACAGAACAGTATTATATTTTGACTAACAGAAAATATGTATTTGAAGATTAAATGTTTGTAGATTAAATACAGAAAATACCATCACTGATTAGTGAATTGTAAAATATGTGCTAATGCAAAACTAGAGAAACAAAAACTACTAAAAAAACACTAATACTCCAATGAATTTAAATTAGAATTAAATTAGTTAAAGATATTAACAGATTCTGAAAATAGTAACAGATTATGACAATGATTCAGATTTGAATTAAATCAATAAGAAAATAACTGATATTCGATTAAGAACTGCAACAAAAATAGTTGGTATAAAAAGCATGAATTTACCACTAGATGTTTTTTCTGAGACAAGACAATATATAAAAAAAAGATAAAAGATGAAAGTAAGTAAAAATGATCAATTAAGTTTTGTTGATTAAAAATGATATAAATAAATATAATTATGAATTGGCTAGAAAAGCTGTAGAAGAGAATAAAAATCTTAAAAGTATAAAATAACATCTTGGTATTGGACAGAAAATTGTTTTTGGAATATAAAAGAACAAGGAAAAAATAAAAATGGAAGAAACAACAACAAAAAAAACAAAACAAATGAAATATATTTTACAGTTAATACATCTTCTACATTGCCAAGCATTTTAAATAAAGACATTGAGTTATGCAATTAAATCTATGAATAAGAGAAAAACCCCAGGAAATAAAGGAATAATACTCAATACCTTAAATGAGAGAGGCGAAGGAGTAAAAAAATTGTTGACAAAGTTACATATGAGATATTTAAATGATAAAGATGTTCCAGATAATTAAAAAAATGAAGTACTAATAGTGATCAAACAAGGCAAAACTCTTACTGTAGTGCCACCCTGTACCAACCAGAGTAATCAATGGATGCCAGAAGGCTTGTGCATAAAATCCCTATCTAGTGCCTACTCATCCAATATCCCCAGACTAGTTTCTGGCTTGTGGCCTTCGTCACTGAGGTGTCTTGGATCTGAGAGCACTGCATCTAGATCTTAGGATCTAATGCAACTCTCCAGCAGCCACCTTTTATCTCTACTTAACTACAAAACTATGAGAATAAAATTGAAAACACAATAAAATTTTCAATCTAAGCTCAATAGCTTATATAGTCATATGGGTCTGAACTCAGTTCAGCACCCATACATTTTGGTGTCTTTGGCTCTTTAACAACCATAGCCACTACTATCCTATTAGGCAGGATGGGATTTTCAATCTAAGCTCAATAGCTTATATAGTCATATGGGTCTGAACTCAGTTCACCACCCATACATTTTGGTGTCTTTGGCTCTTTAACAACCATAGCCACCACTATCCTATTAGGCAGGATGGGTGTTAAACTCATAAACATCATATGATCATCATCTCTTATACTAGCACATAATTGTCATCAAACAAGATGTGATGTGATGTATTTGGCTTTTCCTTAAATGAAGTCAAGAATATCTCAGCAATTATGCCCAGATAAACCTGTTAGCCACTTTATTTTCCATTCCCCACTCTAAGTCTTCCCATATTCTGTCCCATCCCATTTCCACAACATAATCTTTGTCAACTCTATGGCCTTTATATCTAAATCCCCCTCATCTTTTAGCAAACCAGGATAAAAACTAATAACTCAATTTCTGTATAGTCACTTTGTTCATACCTATTCTCCCATAACTTCATTATCTGTACCCTTTCTGCTTTCAAGCATTTAAATTCAATCAACAGATGCCTAATATTTTCTATACCTTCCTTACACAATTTGCACACTAAATCGCCCATAGTTTTCCATTTACATGTATATTCTCTTGTTGCTAAAGATCTCGTTCGAGCCTTAAACAATAAACTACTTTCCTTACTATTATCATAAATTAACTCGCATCCAATATTCCGTTTACTTCTATATATATTTAAACTCTTCTTACCCTCCATACTAGTTCTCCATCTCTCCAACTCCCTAATTTTTATCAATGCTTCTATTCTTTTATCCCATTCCTTACTACACACTCAACAATTCTCTTAATAGAATCATCCCATCTTTTGTACAAATATACTGATATAAATTCTTTATCCAAATCTTTTGCATACTGCATTACCTTTCTCACCCATCTTGCGACCTGCCCTTTACTCATAACCCAATTAAACACTATTTTGGTTATTCTTTTACTATCCATAAACTGCAACCCACCAAACATTTTCATTTTACTTTTTGCATCTCTCATATAAAAACTTGACCATCCCATTTCTCCTTGAATTGCCTCCTTTGCTGTCCACATCTCTGCACCTAATGCATATCTTCCTACTTCCCTTTGTACTTTCTCTAAATAATCTAAAACCCTTTTACTAACACATAATGCATCATTACCATATGTTAACCCTGCTACTGCAACTCCCTTCCATACAATTCTAGATACATCATATTTATTATATGAAAATACTGTTAGTTTCTTTACCAAACCCTTTCTTTTCTTTGCTTCATTTACCAATTTTTTCTCCCATTCATCCAAGCAATTTTCCTGATTACATAAGATAATTCCCAAATACCTATATCTATCCACCACACTTAACTTTATATCCCCCAACAAAAATTTCTACATCTTCCCTTTCCTCAGTATTAACCATCATTATATTTGATTTTTCTAATAAAACTCTCCATACAGTAGTGTCACCCTGTGCCAACCAAAGTAATCAATGGATGCCAGAAGGCTTGTGCATAATATCCCTATCTAGTGCCTACTTATCCAATATCCCCAGACTAGGTTTTGGCTTGTGGCCTTCATCAGTGAAGAGCCTTGGATCTGAGAGCACTGCACCTAGATCTTAGGATCTAATGCAACCCTCCAGCAACCACCTTTTATCCCTACTTAACTATAAAACTATGAAAATGAAATTGAAAACACAATAATATTTTCAATCTAAGCTCAATAGGGATTTTATGCACAAGCCTTCTGGCATCCATTGATGACTCTGGTTGGCACATGGTGGCAGTACTGTATGGAGAGTTTTGCCTTGTTTTATAACAATTATGTGCTAGTATAAGATATGGTGATCATGTGATGTTTATGGGTTTAACACCAATCCTGCCTAATAGGATAGTGGTGGCTATGGTTGTTGAAGAGCCAAAGACACCAAAATGTATGGGTGCTGAACTGAGTTCAGACCCATATGACTATATAAGCTGTTCATTGAAAATATTATTGTTTTCAATTTCATTCTCATAGCTTTGTAGTTAAGTAGAGATAAAAGGTGGCTTCTGGTTGCATTAGATCCTAAGATCTAGGTGCAGTGCTCTCAGATCCAAGACTCCTCACTGACAAAGGCCACAAGCCAGAAACTAGTCTGGTGATATTGGATGAGTAGGCATTAGATAGGGATTTTATGCATAAGCCTTCTGGCATCCATTTATTACTCTGGTTGGCACAGGGAGGCACTACTCTATAAAGAGTTTTTTTGCCTTGTTTGTTAACAATTATGTGCTAGTATAAGAGATGGGGATCATGTGATGTTTATGGGTTTAATACTAATAGTGATATTTAAAAAAGATGACAAAAAAGTATTAGAAATTACAGACCTTTTATTCTTTTATTAATTCTATACAACATCTTTATTAGATATTTACAATGCACCTACAGCAAGCATTGAACTTTAATCAACCAAAAGAACAAGCTATATTTAAAAGTGATTTTAGCATAATGGATCAAATCTAAGTATATATAGAAAGAACCAATGAATATGAATTGCTCTTTGAATTTGTAAATTATGAAAAAGGTATTTGATTTTATTAGCATTTCTACAGTGATTAAAGTGTTTATCCATCAGGATATAGATCTAGGATATTGCCAAATTCTGAAGTATATTTATCATAAAGCAACAGCAATAATTATATTACATGATTATACTAAAAAGATTAACACTGAGAACGGTGTGTGACAGGGTAATTCCATATCCCCCAAACTTTTGACAGCAGTTTTAGAAGAAATATTTTGTGGATTGAAATGGAGGGCTAAATAGAAATTCTTTCATTTAGATTTTGTAGATGATGTAATTGTTTTTTCAAATAATGTGTCCAATCTTCAGAAATTTTGCCAATAAGTATAAAAGACTAAAAACTAAAAAGTCTAAAGTAATGTTCAATAGGAATGCTCAAAAGAAAATAAAGATTGATTAATTCTCACGAATTAGAAGTTATCAATTACAAATATCTTAGTCAAATTATTAGTATAGATGAAAGCATAATGAATAAAATTAATCATAGAATAAAATATGGATGGGGGTGATTTTGGGAGAAATAACTTCAAGGAAATATATTTATGTATTTGAAAAGAAAGGTTTCTAATAGATGTGTTTACCTGTCTTTACATATGAATCTGAGACTTCATCACTAAACAAAAAAAAAAAAAAAACAATTCAGAAATTTTAAATCATTCAACAAAGTATGGAGGAAGGTATTATGTTAGGAATAATAAGTAGAGATGAAAAATGAAATATATGGATGAGAGAATAAACAGGTATCACTCACATTATTGAAAGAATTCAGAAACTGATATGGAGAAGGGATGAACATATTGGTTAAAGAGATAATCATAAATAGCCAGTTAGAGATTCAAAACAGTAAGGAGTTCAGACCATATTTGTTTAATACATGAATAATCATATGGTCATTAGGATTTTAATCTGTTTCGTTTTTTAAGGCCCATTTATCTTTTTTTAGTAATAGCAAACTTTTTTTTCGCCACTTATAATAATAACTAAGCTGCAAAGTATTTGTAAAATATTTTTTTTAGAAATTATAAGATGTGTTAGATACAATATACTTTGTATGCTATTTAATATATATGCATATATTATTTACATCTGATTTGAAGACAAACAAAATTTCAGGGAGGTTTTTGTGTTATTAACATGACTATTTCTCTTCTAATGAGTTAGTTGCAAGACACTAGAAGTATAATAAATATGAATTTATATATTTATTGTGCATATTAAAAAGTAGGCACTCATTACACACACGTGTATATAATTATGTTGGTATATATTCAGTTTGAGTCTTAAATAGCTCATTTTAGATAAAACTTCAATATTTTTTCAATTTTGAATTTTTACATACAATGATAAAGATATGCCAGATGATTGGAAGAATTCAGTAATAATATTAATATTTAAAAAAGGTAGAAAGAAGACATTAAAAATTACAGTCTTTTAAAACAATTATAATTCATCTACAACAAACTTTGGATTTTAACTAACCAATCAGAAAATGATCTGGATTTTAAAATGGTTTTAGTATAGTAGATCATATCCAAGTATTGAGAGAAAATATAGAAAGGACTAATGAATATGAGTTGCCATTATGCTTTGGATTAGCATTTGATTCGATAATCATTTCTTCAGTGATTAAAGGATTGGATCATCAAGGCATAGACTGATAATATTGTTATATTGTAAATAATATTTATAAAAATGCAACAGCAACTATTAGATTACGTAATGATACTAAAAGGATTAAGATTGACAATGATGCATAAGAGGTTGATTCTATATCTCCAAACCTTTTTACAGCAATTTTTCAAGGAATATTTTGTGGATGAAAATGGGAAGCTAAGTGAATAAAAGTAAATGGAGATTATTTAAGTCATCTAGATTTTGCAGATGATGTAATTGTTTTTGCGAATAATTCTTTAGAGCTTCGGGAAATGTTGCAAAAGTTATCGGATGAAAATAAGAAAGGAGGACTAAAGGTAAATGTTAACAATATTAAAATAATGTTCAATGGATTTTCTAAAAGAAAATAAAGATTGATAATGATGAGTTAGAAGAAGTTAGTAACTATAAATATGTTAGTCAGATTATTACTTCGATGGAAACAAAATGGAAGAAAATAATAATAGTATTAAAACTGTTTGAAGTGCTTTTGATTGAAATAATTTAATATTAAATGGAAATATACCTATGGGTTTGAAAAGAAAGGTTTTCAATAAATATGTTTTATCAGTTCTTACTTATAAATCTGAGACTTGGACACTTAACAGAAGAGCAATACAGAGGCTTTGGGCCATTCGATAAAGTATGGAGAGATACATGTTAGGAGTAACAAGAAGATATCAAAAAGGAAATATCTGGATGAGAGAACAAACAAGTATTTCTAACATCGTTAAAAGAATTAAGAGACTGAAGTGGAATTGGGTTGGACATATGTCTAAAAGAGATGACAATAGATGTATACTTGAAATCTTAAACTGGATTCCAAGATATTGTAAAGATCTAGAAAGATGGATGGATAAAATAAGGAAGCATGCTCGGGAAATGTGGAGAAGAGAGGCTAGAGGTCAGAAAATATGGATTGAACTTAGAGAGATCTTCATCCTGCAGTGGTTCAATAATGGTTGAAAATGATGGTGTTCATTCAATCCAAAAAAAACAACATTATGTGGAAAAACAAGCTTCATTTTACGCCACTATCACGTGTTTCTAAATTGTTTTATTCAAGTAAATTATATTTGTTTCCATGTTTGATTTAATATAGTGAAATGGTTGAAGCTCAATTTTATTATTCCCATTACAGAAATATCATCTGACTTGGAAAGACGAATCATTTGATTATATTTTATTTACAAGATTTTTTTTTTATATATTCAAAGCGTCGGCCGGAAAGCGAACTCGGGACAACTGCTTGGAAGGCAGCTATGCTGACCACTCGGCCAACAATACTTGACTGTTTTTACAGGATTTGTTTATTCTTACTACAATAGTTTGTCTAAATTTGCCACCCTGTACGACAATTTAATATTTTGTCTCAATATTTTTGCATCATTGTAATTCGTATAACTAATAATAAATGTTTTTTTAAATCTATTTAAGCATATTTTAAAGTTTTATTGATATATTTTATAAAATCCAATATATAAAAAATAATAAAATTATTATGTTCACGTATTTATACTATACTTTAAAAAAAAACATACCAACACAATCAGATCCTAATAATCGAAGAAGTTTAGCTTCCGCAATAGTTTCAAAAGAAGGTCCTCCTACCATAGTATATACTCCTTCATGAATAAACTCTGAATAACGTAAATCATTAGCTGAATCTTTAGCCAACTGCCTTAATTCTTTGTCATAAGCGTTGCTCATTGGCGTAAAACGCGAACCAAACCTGTTTTTATAATTCAATATAATATTTAATAATAATTTTGAAATCGAAAAATTAATTTATTTCATATTTCTAAAAAAACCTACAAATTTTTTATGGGAATACATAATATATTAAAGCTTACACAGAGGTGATGTGATGTGATGTATTTTGGCTTCTCCTTAAACGAAGTCAAGAATATCTGAGCAATTATGCCCAGATAAACCTGTTAGCCATTTTATTCTCCATTCCCCACTCTTAAGTCTTCCCATATTCTGCCCCATCCCATTTCCACAACATAATCTTTGTCAACTCTATGGCCTTTATATCTAAATCCTCCTTATCTCTCCACAAACCCAACATAAAAACTAATAACTCATATATAAAAATGATGTATTAAGAACGATTGAATATCTAGAATTTTGTAAAATGGTATAAAAAAGAATAATGCTATAAGAAAATATAATTGGTAATTAGTAAGAAAGAAGAGAATAAAACTCTCAAAATAGGAAAATTATTTCTACAATAAGGAATAAAAGATGGAACTATTACTAAAAAAAGAGATGACATTATAAAATGTGTAGAAGAATTTTATTCAGAATTATATAGCAATAAATAACAACATTGTTTTTAGTTCTGACTTGTGTTTTAGAATTGAGAGTTCCACTTGCAGTTATTATTACATCTGATTGGCTGTCACATACGCATGTTTAAAGCGCATCTTTCAAAGGTTTTAGCTTTCACGTTATTACAATGTTATCTGCTTGCACTTAATAAATTTGATATATTTAAAGATGATATTAGAAATAACCAAAATATCAATCTTTTATTAGTTCTATACAAAATTTTTACATTACAAGTTATCTACATTAAACTTTGGATTTTAATCAACTGAAAGGGCAAACTACACTGGAATATAATGTTGAGAGAAGTTATAGAAATGACTAATGAAAATAAGTTGACATTATGCTTTGGATTTGTAGATTCTAAAAAGACATTTGATTCTGCTATGTGTGTGTGTGTATTCACATATACATGCAATAATAATAACTCTATTAACTCCATGTATGTGTGTATATTAACAGATACACGCAATAATAATGTAACTATTACAAATGAATACAAGTATGTGTGTGTATGCTTATTAACAGAGATATGCAATAATAATGTAACTATTACAAATATTCAAGTATGTGCGTGTATGCTAAAGTCATCACAGAAACAATTAAGGTTGGTCAGAGATAACCAGACTGACCATTTTGTACCTCGTGTCGTGGGATGACCAATAGAAATAGAGAGTGTTACAAACCGGGATGGCGGGACAAAACAAGGTCAGACTTGCTAGGTGAAGTTGAGGGATGGATGCATTTTCCTGAGTGCACAGACACTACTTCACTTTCAGTTCGTCTCGCAGAGAGGTCTACCTCTGAACGTACCAAGGTAGACCTAGGGACCGTTACAGGTTGTACAGACTTTAATATTATTTATTGTAAGCCTGCGGGCCTTTAAGACTAGAGTTGTATAATAATGTGTTAGTCAGTTTATCTTCTGTAATAATTGTATTATATATTGATCCTTGTATATGTATTTATGTATATAAACCTATTAACTCCACTACCGTGTTCGTGTGTTAATTATATAATATACTTGTCGCTGTTGAGTGCAATAAATCTCACTCAAACCTCGACCATATAAATATCTGACTAGTACTGGATATTGCACTGGCGCAGTCGTAACAGTTCAATTTGAACCCTAGCAGTCTGCTGACAACCAAATAAGTCAGGCAGAATTATTGAAGTAGCGGTATTAAACGAGTTAGTTATATAAATTGCTTAAAATGCAATCGACAATATCCAAGTTTGACATCAGAGAGGCAAACGAGTGGCCCCTGTACATTCAACAGATTGAAAATTACTGTTTTATTAATAGAGTAAAGGAAGATGCGTATAAAACAGCGACATTATTATGTTTTGCAGGAAAAGGGGTCATACAAATAGCTAACAGATTAGCAGAACCCAACACTCCTGAAAAATTAACCTACAATGAGTTAAAAGATCGTTTGTCAAATTATTTTAATCCTCGCCCATCTAGGCACATCGCCAGACTTCATTTTCGAAATCGCCATCAAGGCAGAAATGAAAATACGCAGGATTACGACTCAGCCCTACGTGAACTCGCAAAAAACTGCTGTTATGATTCATATTTAGAAGAAGCGCTACTGGAACAATACCTATGTGGAATGAATAGCGACAGTTTGAGGCAGCAGTTACTGGCTGATAAAGACATAAATTATTGTGAAGCTATCAAATGCAGTATTGCTCACGAAATAGTGGTGGAGCAAGCAAAAGAATTTGCTTTGAAAAAAGGCATTGATAGCGATCAAACAGGAATATTTGGTGTTGAAAAACTCAACAAAGGGTCTTCCGATAACAAAACTATTAAACAGACAAATAAAAGTCAGACAAAGTGCTATTGCTGTGGAAAACTAGGTCATATAGCTAAAGATTGCTATTTCAAACATGATCGATGTAGACAGTGTAAAAAAATAGGTCACATGGCGAGAATGTATTAAAATAGAACAGTTGACCATGTTAAAGGAAATAATATACAAAGTATAAATAATACCAAATGTAATATTGTTATAAATAACACGGTTATAAATCAAGCAAGAAATTTATGACTACTGTGAAAGTTTACGGAAAACCCCTGTCGATGGAAATAGACAGCGGTAGCGGCATTTCTTTAATATCCGTAGCCAACTGGAATTCGATCAGGGCGGAAATAAGAGAGCCCCCTAGGCTTAGCAATACTAAGCTTAGAGCATCGGATGTAAATGGTAAAGAAATAAAAATTAAGGGTGTAGTCCAAGCCCAAATTACGAGTAGTAAAGGCAACATTTCAATCTTGCCGCTATATATTGTACATGTCCCCATAAACCCTCTCATTGGTCAGGACTGGTTTACAGAGCTCGGAATTCAAATTTCATTGGTCAAAAAAATTGACCGTGAAAAAGACATAAGAGATCGTTTCCCTAAACTTTTTAATGGCAAACCAGGAACGATTAAAACTAAACCTGTGTCACTGGAAATGTCACCAGAGGCCGTGCCAATAATTTGCAGACCTTGGAAGGTCCCCTTCGCACAGAAAAAAAGTAGCGAAAGAGATAAATGAGTTACTGAAGAATGGCGTTCTAGAACCGACAGAGGAGACAGAGTGGGCGACTTCGCTGGTCGTTATCACCAAACCTAATGGACAGATACGCTTGTGCGGCAATTATTTCATAACTGTCAACAAATCTCTAAATAAACACGCCTACCCCATTCCAAACTCCAGAGAAATATTAGCATCACTGCAAAAATCAAAATATTTTGCTAAATTAGATTTAGATGCGACCTTCCATCAAATTCCAGTAACAAATAAGGCTGCCAAAATTCTAACACTGACTACTCATGTGGGTCTATTCAAATGCAAATGCCTCCCATTTGGCATAGCATCCGCTCCCAGTATATTCCAAGCAAAAATTGAAACGCTGCTTACTGGATACGAGGGTGTTAACCCTTATTTTGATGACATATTAATTACTGCAAGATCAGAAAATGAATTGCATTGTCGTCTAACTACTGTCTGTCAAAGGCTAGAAGAGTTTGGAGCGAAATTAAACACTGAAAAATGTATATGGAAGGCCACTGAATTAAACTTTTTAGGGCACATAGTCTCTAGCTCTGGGACAAGGCCATCCCCCGAAAAGGTCAAAGCAGTGTCAGAAGCTAGAAAGCCTAGTAACATAAAACAATTGCAGGCTTTTTTGGGTTTGGTAAACTATTTTGAGAACTTCCTAGAGGGCAAAGCTCACATAGCCAAACCATTATACGAGCTACTGAAAAAGAATCAGAAATGGAAATGGGAAGCAACACAGGAAAGGGCTTTTCAAAATACCAAAGCTTTACTTGTATCAAACAAATTACTGGTACACTATGATAGCGATCTTGAAATAACACTAATGACTGATGCATCAGAATATGGAGTGGGGGCAGTAATATGTCACCCAGCTCAATCTGGGGAACGTCCCATAGCATACGCATCATGCACTTTGTCCAAAGCTGAAAAAAATTATAGTCAGCTGGATAAGGAAGTGCTAGCTATAGTATTTGGAATTCGTAAATTCCACCAGTATCTATACGGTCGTTATTTAAAAATCATGACAGACCACAAACCACTTCTGGGAATTTTAGGCATCAAACAAATTCCAGAACACCTCAGCCCACGCATGTTGAGATGGATTAACATACTCGCTGGGTATGATTACAGTCTGGAATATAGAAAGGGAAAGAATATTGGTCACGCCAATGCATTATCCCGAATGCCTGAAAACTCAGAGAATACAACAAGCGAAATAGAAATCAATTATATTGACGGGCTTCAAAGCCAGACTCTTAATAGCCGAAAAGTAGCAGCATGACTAATGAAGACGCTGGCTACAAATGGCTGATGGAAAAAATTAGAAGAGGCTGGCCAGCACAGCGTCCTCCGTTTTTGCACATAGAGCTATGGAAAGCTCACGAAAAATTATCAATATGTAAAGGTTGCATTCTTAAAGGCGATCAGGTCCTAATACCAAAAATAGGTAGATCGCACATACTAAATTTATTACATGAAGGTCATCCAGGCATTGTCAGGGCAAAAGCGTTAGCCCATAGTTATGTATGGTGGCCAAGAATCAGCACTGAGATAGAAACATTCATAAAAAAATGTTCTAGCTGTCAGTCATGTGCAAAAGCACCCCCAGTGAAATATGAAGCTTGGAAAGAAGCAGAGAAACCTTGGCAGAGAATTCACATTGACCACTGCGGTCCAATCCACGGACAATTATTTCTGGTAGTGGTCGATGCCTACTCAGGATGGTCAGAATATAAACCAGTGAAAAACACAAGTTCGGATGAGATGCTGGACAAGCTCATGGAAATTTTTTCATACCACGGGCTACCGGAAACCCTCGTATCCGATAATGGAACCGGTTTTACATCTGAAAAATTTGCCGAATTTATGCAGGAATGGGGGATTAAACACATCCTTACCCCCTCCTACCACCCCCAATCAAATGGACTGGCCAAGAAAGTGGTACAAAGCTTAAAGTCATCAATGAATAAAGTGGGAAAATAAAGACTCCAAGAGGCAGTTTTCATGGCGTTGCTATATCAGCATTCCACACCCACAGCTAAAATGGCAGATCACCTGCAGAAAAATACTTAGGCTGGAAATTACATACAAAGCTCTCAGCAATAATGCCATCAAAAGAGCATCAAATGCCAATTACAAGAAACAACAAATTTTCACCTGATGAACGAGTCTGGGTGAAAAATAATTTAAATAAATCATGGACTCAGGCATACGTGGTACGTCATTTAAGTAAACAAGTGGTTGCTGTCCATATGACAGATGGCAAACAATTGCGTAAGCACATTAACCAATTGCGCAAGAGTGCAACAACAGAATTCTGTACTCCGCAATTGTTTAAAAGTAATGACAAAGAAAATGATACTCACTATGAAACTAAAAGTGAAACAGAAATCATTACTCCTGACGAAGAAAGTCAAAATAGTGAAGAAAATGAAATAGTCACAGATGGTGAAATTAAATCACCCCCACGCGCAAAGAGGAGAACAAAATTTCCTCTCCGCCTGCACGATTATGTGTTAAGTTCAGAAAAGAAGAAATGAAAAAAAAAAATCTTTTTTTTAAAAAAAGTACGTCGCTGAACTTGGGGGAGGCGTGCTATGTGTGTGTGTATTCACGTATACACGCAATAATAATAACTCTATTAACTCCATGTATGTGTGTGTATTAACAGATACACACAATAATAATGTAACTATTACAAATGAATACAAGTATGTGTGTGTATGCTTATTAACAGAGATACGCAATAATCATGTAACTATTACAAATATTCAAGTATGTGCGTGTATGCTAAAGGCATCACAGAAACGATTAAGGTTGGTCAGAGATAACCAGACTGACCACTTTGTACCTCGTGTCATGGGATGACCAATGGAAATAGAGAGTGTTACAAACTGGGACAGCAGGAAAAAACAAGGTCAGACTTGCTAGGTGAAGTTGAGGGATGGATGCGTTTTCCTGAGTGCACAGACACTACTTCACTTTCAGCTCGTCTCGTGGAGAGGTCTACCTCTGAACGTACCAAGGTAGACCTAGGGACCATTACAGGTCATATAGACTTTAATATTATTTATTGTAAGCCTGCGGGCCTTTAAGACTAGAGTTGTATAATAATGTGTTAGTCAGTTTATCTTCTGTAATAATTGTATTATATATTGATCCTTGTATATGTATTTATGTATATAAACCTATTAACTCCACTACCATGTTCGTGTGTTAATTATATAATATACTTGTCGCTGTTGAGTGCAATAAATCTCACTCAAACCTCGACCATATAAATATCCGACTAGTACTGGATATTGCAGATTCTATAAACATTTCTTCAGTAATTAAAGCATTGGATCATCAAGACAAAGATCCAAGATATTGTCATATTCTAAAGAATATTTATAAAAATGCAATAGCCATGAATAGATTACACAATGATACTAGTGAAAGATTAACATTGAGAAAGGTATAAGTCAAGCTGATTCCATATCTCCAAAACTTTTTACAACAGTCATGCATAAAATATTCTGTGGATTAAAATGGGAAACTAAGGAAGTACATGTAAATGGAGAATATTTTGAGTCATCTAGATTTTGCAGGTAACATAATTGCTTTTGCAAATAATGCTGTCATGTTATGGCTAGTACTATAATTGCGGACTGATGCCTAGCGGTGACAACTGAGATTAGCGAGCGCGCGACATTGCTCTGAGGTTAGAGAATGCGAGTCATTAATAAAGTTTGTTAGTTATGTTAACTGTGTGTTATTATTTAGTTAAATATTACGGCCAAGAACATAACATGGTGTCAGGAGTGAATCAATGAAATAATAGTAAAAAAAAATATATTTCTAAAGTATAAAACAGTGAGTATTTAAAGAGTGATAAAAATAGTTTTTAATAGCAATTTTTTTTCATATCGTTTTTGCTGAAATACAAAATGGCGTCACAATTCGATCGTTTTTATAATATCGAACCGCTATCTATGGAAGGAAATATGTCAGTCAAATGGACTGATTGGAAAAAATTATTCCTAAATTTCCTAGCAGCTACAGAAAATGATATGAAATCAGATAAAGTAAAATTAGGAATATTACATCATCTCATTGGAAAAGAAGGGAGAGATGTAATAAAAACATTAGATCACGCAAATCCAGAAGATAAAACAAAATTTTTATCCGTCTTAAACCAAATGGATAAGTATTTTAACACCATGAAAACAACATTATATGACAGAATAAACGCATATACAATGGAACCATACGAGGGAGAATCGATTGATCATTTTCTTACTCGCTTGAAAGTAGTAGTTGAAAAAGCTGACTTCGGCGATCAAAAACAAAATATTCTCCACGATAAAATTATAATGGTACAAAAAGAAGAAGGACTAAAAGACAGATTATTTGAAAAAGGGAATATTACGTTAGAAAAAGCATTGGAAATAATACATGGACATGAATCTAGAAGACTCAAAAATGAATTACTGGGAAAGACTGAACTATGTATTAATGTAATAGCGAAAAATCCAAACATTCGCAATTGTCAAAAGTGCAACCGTAATCATCCAAAACATGAGTGTCCTGCATTTGGTAAAAGATGCTATAATTGTGGAAAGTTAAATCGCTTTGCCAATAATTGCCGTACGAGAAGCTACAACCATAAAATTTTAACACAAAAACGCTCAAACACAAGATATTATAAAAATATTAATAGAAATGGACGTTATGTGAACGAAGTACACGATGCTACTACATCGGATTCATCATATACCAGTGATGTTGAAAACACAATTGGATACGTCAGATGTGTAGACTCAACTCATTCATGTAATGGCTGGTATGAACACATTTTATTAGATAACAATAAAGTAAAAATAAAAATAGACACAGGAGCTGATGTAAACATTATGTCTAAAAAAGTACTTAATAATATTCATCCACAAACAATAATATACAAAACAAAGAAGAAATTACGTGCTTTTGGAGGATCATTTCTTACCCCAATAGGAAAAGCAAAACTTCAATGCAAAACAAACAAAGACCAGCGTAATTTACGTTTTATAATAATAAAAGAAAACGAACCAACACTTCTTAGTGGTCGTGATTGTGAATTATTAGGTTTAATTAAACGCAACAAAATTACAGTTCAAAAAGTAACTATGAAAAATAAAAGTAAAAATGATCAAAATATATCTAACAATAAAGATAAAATAACAAAGAGTAGTAAAGATAATAAAAGTATTAAAACACAGAAGTAAAAGAAAATGAAAACTTTAAGCCTATATATGAGACAAACAAAGATGTTTTTCAAGGTGTGGGTTGTTATGAAGGAGTAAATCCAACATTAATTCCACTAAGTATACATGAAAAATTACACGAGGAATTAAAAAAATTGGAAGATATTCATTTACAACATGAAATATTAAAGAAATTGGGTGAAGAACAATCCCATCAATTAATTGAAAAGGAGAGAGAAATACAGCAAAAATTTCAATTAGCAAAGGAAGAGGAATGGCATAAAATCACTAATATAGAAGCTGAAATGTTAGAATTACAAAATAAAATTCAAGAGTTAGAAAGATACAAAATTGATGAAAGTAATCAAAAGCAAGTTGATGTTAAAAAAACTGAAGTTAATGCCAGACTAGCAATTCACAACAAGAATTAGAGAAAGAAAAAAGTTTGAATTCTGAATTATATCAACAGATTCAACAGCTTAAAGACAATCTTCACAGTTTATCAGTTGTTCATCAGGATTTGCGATTACAAAACAGCAAATTAAAATCTATTGATTTATTAACAAATGAACTGAAAGTTGTCAAAGCTGATTTTATCAAAATGAACACAGCTAAAAGATTCACAACAACTTCACAGTCACTAGAACCGGATGAGGAGACACAGTTTCCTGTACCTGAAAGAGAAAAATCACCACCATCAACATCAAGTGATAATGGCACAGCAATAAGGAGAATACCAGTTGAACGTTCCAGGAAGAGAGGAAAATCAAACCGAAGAAGAAGACCTTTAGTGCATTTAAAAGACTATGTTTGTAAATAAAATTTAAAAAAAAAAAGAGAGTTGTCATGTTATGGCTAGTACTATAATTGCGGACTGACGCCTAGTGGTGACAACTGAGATTAGCGAGCGTACGACATCGCTCTGAGGTTAGAGAACGCGAGTCGTTAATAAAGTTTGTTAGTTATGTTAACTGTGTGTAATTATTTAGTTAAATATTATGGCCAAGAACATAACAAATGCTTTATGAAATGTTACACAGGTGAAAGTAAGAAAGTAGGACTAAAGGTAAATGTTAAAAAGCCTAAAGTAATGTTCAATGGATTTTTTCAAAAGAAGAAAATAAAGTGGTCAGATTATTATTACATATGAAAACGTAATGGATGAGATTAATCATAGAATTAAAATTGGTTGGAGTGTTTTTGGTAGAAATAATGTAATACTAAAAGGAAATATGCCTATATATTTGAAAATGAAAGTTTTTAATAAAAATATTTTACTAGTTCTTACTTGTGGCTCTGAGACTTGGACCCTTAACAGAAAAACAATACAGAGATTTAAAACCACTCAACATAGTACGGAGAGATGTATGTCAGTATAAAAAGGAGAGCAAAAATGAATTACATGCATGAGAGAATAAACAGGTGTTATTAACATCATTTGAAAAAATTAAGAGACTGAAGTGTGGTTGAACCTATTGCTAGAAGAGTTGATAATAGATGAACAGTTGAAATCTTAGACTAGATTCCAAGAAATTGTAAAAGACCTAAAAAACAATCATATGTGAGATGGATGAATGAAATAAGGAAGTGTTCTAGGATGATGTGGAGAAGAGTGGCTAGAGATCAGAGAAATTGGATTAAATGTGGAGAAACCTTCATTCTACAGTGAGTTGATAATGGTTGAAATTGATGATGATGTTTTATATATATATAAAAGATGTTTTGCGGGTTCATCCATGTTAAAAAATTTAAATATTGATATACCAATGTTTCAACTTGACCACATAAGTCATCCACTCAGTGATAAAAGGTAGAAAAAACTTTGAAGTTCCACCAATAGCAAAAATGTTAAATTAAGAATGTTTTTTTAAAAAAATCTTTCAAAATAGGAGGAAGTTTGCATGTATCATCTTGCTTATTGATACAATCTGGCCTTTTAAGTATCACAATGGCTTCTCTAATTTTGCACTGGTAGAGATTATTACATCTGGATATGATCCTGGTACTAAAAAAATCAATTTTATGACCTGAATCTATAGTATGGAGTGAGAGTGCTGATGATGATGAATGTTGTTTAACTACATTAGGATGAGTAATCACCCAGTGAATGACCTGTGTGATCAAGTCGAAATGTTGGTATATCAATATTTAAATTTTTTAACATGGATGAACCTGCAAAATATGTCTTTTATATATGCAACCCATGAAAATCTTCGTATCAACATATATATATTCCTGGTACAAACAAGTTCAAATATGTTAATAAAATAATTCAAAAGGTAGATTCACAAATAATTATTTAAATAAAATTGTAAACAAGACGTACCTTTTGTTATATCAACGCTAATATAACAAGATATAAAATAGATTGACATTGCCATAACAACAAATAGACATCGTTTGCAATTTTATTTGAATGATTCTTTGGGAATTAAGCTTGTGAATAATCTTAATAACATATTTGGATTTACTTATTACAGGAATAAATTTATATTCTCAGTGATAAATATTTGATAAGTCATAAAATTCTCTACATGCTCATTAAAATCATTGCAATAAATTTACAATTTATAAATGGATGTATTTTTAAACCACTAAACATCACATGATCACCATTTCTTATGCTTGCTCATAACTGTTATTAAAACAGACAAAACTCTGCATACATTAGTGCCACTTAGTGCAAGCCAGAGTAATCAATGGATGCAAGAAGGTTTGTGCATAAAATATCTATCTAGTGCCTACTCATCCAATATCTCCAGACTAGTTTCCAGCTTGTGGCTTTCATCAGTGAGGAGCTTTGGATCTGAGAGCACTGCATCTAAATCTCACTGATGAAAATGACAAAACAGAAACTAGTCTGTGGATATTGGATGAGTAGGCACCAGGCAGGGATTTTATGCAAAAGCCTTCTAGCATCCATTGATTACTCTGGCTTTCACTGAGTGGCACTACTGTATGGAGAGTTTTGTCTGATTTAGATCTATTTTTCCAACAGTGCTTATTTTAGACAAAAAGTTCTTTTTATTAAATACATTCTGACCTTAAATCATTTTTATTAGATTATAAATTATATTTTCTTTAACTCCAAATATAGACTTTAAATCCTTTAAAAATCAAATATATCTAGAAAGTTGTATAAATCTGCATAAGACTTGTTTTGATTTTAGTCAACCATCTCATGCTACTTATGCATGCACTGTTATGTTTCTATAAAGTATTTCGATAAATTATTTCTATCACTACATTTTACTTTAAACATACTGATGACATATATTTAAGTTGAAATGCATATTGGGAACTATTTATATATTATTGAAATAAAATGTAATGCCAGAAACAATTTATATATGTTAGTGACAAATCTTTAAGCATTATTTATAATATGTTAGATGTTTTTTAAGTCACATTTAATAATGATACATATTTGCTTTTAAATTAATTTAATTATTTATCCAGATGGAATAACAGCTAATAAATATCATTATATTTTAAATTTTATTATTTTAAAAACATTATTAAACATCATAAAGCCTTCAACAGACACGCCTTAAACATGCTAACGTGACAGCCAATAAGATGGAATAATGACATCACATGGACCTCTCAATTCTCAAACACAAATCAGAACAATAAGAAAAAGATGGACTTGTTCTGACTTGTGTTTGAGAATTGAGGGGTCCATGTGATGTCATTATTCCATCTTATTGGCTGTCACGTTACAATGTTTAAGGTGTATCTGTTGAAGGCTTTAGCTTTCACGTTATTACAATATTATCTGTTTACGCTTAATAAATTTTATATATAAACATCATAAATTAATTGAATAAATTCTGGAAAATTTTGATTGATAATAATAATGTATATATTATAAAACATTTATTATCCTTAACATTATGTCATTTAAAACATTGCCCAAGGGTGGTTGGTTCACTGGTGAAGTGGTAAACTCTGGAACCTGAGGTCCATGGATCACAACTTACTTCCAGTCCTCAAATTTTTATAAACTTCCATACAATAAATCATTTGATCAATTAATTTATTTAAAATATTACACTTTCGATTGAAAGCTTTTCTTTTTAAGAAATATATGTTACAATAAAATAAGATTGGAAAAAGAAAAACTATCTTTACGAAGATTTATGAGGTCAAAAGAAAGATTCAAAATGACAGAAAATGTCAATGCAAATTACAATTGGTGAAACAAGATCAAATAGAATTAGAAGAAATATACAAAAAAGCTATAATAACCTGAAAACATCAACTAAAATAACAAGGCAAAACTCTCTCCATACAGTAGTGCCACCCTGTGCCAACCAGAGTAATCAATGGATACCAGAAGACGTGCATAAAATCCCTATCTAGTGCCTACTCATCCAATATCCCTAGACTAGTGCTCTCAGATCCAAGGCTCCTCACTGACGAAGGCCACAAGCCAGAAACTAGTCTGGGGATATTGGATGAGTAAGCACTAGATAGGGATTTTATGGACAAGCCTTCTGGCATCCATTGATTACTCTGGTTGGCACAGGCGCAGGGTGGCACTACTGTATGGAGAGATGTTTGCCTTGTTTTAATAACAATTATGTGCTAATATGAGATAGTGATCATGTGATGTTTAGTGGTTTATCAACTAAAATACTTTTGATCAAATAACCTCTATCAAAGAAATTTCAATAGTAGAACATGTAGTCAGGTTAACATTAAGATTAAAATGTCAAAAAAAGATCACTGGAATTAGTGATGTTGCATTAAAAATATTTGCATAAAACTAAAGAATAAAAGTACAGACTAAATTATGAAATAGTGGCCTCCAAATTAAAAAACAACAAAAAACAGGTTTTTTTTGTTCTCATACTAAAAAGAATTCTTGGCTGATTAGAAAACTATAATACCATATCTCTTACATGACATGCAAGTAAGGTTATTTAGAAAATAATTCAGTATGAATGAAAGACTTGTAATGAAAGAGAAATGCCAGATAATAGAAAACGCCAGGAAATATTTTTTAAAAGGCTGAATTTTTTTTTATTGATTCAGTTGTCCATGCATGTATTAATAGGAAAATGTGTGGAACAGAACATTATTTTTGCTCATGTAAAAATTTTCTACAAGAACCAGAAGCTGATGTTAAATAGTTATGGTGAAGCAGACTAGATTTGGACTAACAAAATAGTTATAAGACAGAGTTGAATACCCTATCTATTCAACTCAGATAGTAAATGTGTAATAAGGAATTCAAACTGTATGTAAATAAAAGTATTTTTAAAAATGGTCTATAAAATATCAACTTAAGATAACCCCATGATCTCACACTTATAGCTGAAAATACAGAAAGATCTTCATTAGGAAACTTAAAAAAAAACAGAAAAGAAAGGATTATAGTTAAATATAAAAAAAGATAAGGAATATAATAAGCATCTGCAGGTATTAAAATTGATCATTAAAAAATTAAAGTAGTCAGCAATTTTAGTTTTAAACCACTAAACATCATGTGATCGCTATTTCTTATGCTTGCTCATAACTGTTATTAAAACAGGCAAAACTCTCCATAGAGTAATGCTACTAGTGCAAACCAGAGTAATCAATGGATGCCAGAAGACTTGTAGGATTGAAATAAAGAAGGGAGAAGTGAATATGCACAAACTGATATATTTATGACCCCATAAATTTATAAAGACAACAAAAAATTGATATGTAAATGAGGCCGAAAATATTGGAATGAGATTTTTTTTTTCTTTCTCACTCTTATTGGAAGTAGAGAAGGAAGTAAAATGAATTTTTTCTCAAGTTAAAAATATACAGAAGTGTAAATTTGTAATTTCTTTAATTTATTAAAAGATATAAAAAAATTATTCATTATATTCGAGTATTATTTAATATGGAGTACTAGACAAGCAAATAGCAGCTCAATTCTCTTACCTTCAGTATAATGCCCAGTATCTTCTTATTAATTATTTGAAGCTGCTAAAACTTTTCGAAGAAATGGATGGCTGAAGAGTTGTGGGATGGAGTAGTTTTAAACCTGTCCATTAAAGTATGAAGATTGGCTATTTTAATATAAGCTGAGCGTTGATTGTATATATGTGTGGAGATGATAATCTGGACCAACTGACAAGTGCTGGTTTAGCACAAAATACATATATTGATGATTATTTATCTTTTCAACATGTGTGTGATCAAGTGTATCAGCAGTATGAGATAGCATGGATGTTTTCAGGTCATGTGAAAGTCTGAGTTCAAACCCTCTATATATTTTATCTTCGTTGTAAATTAATATTATACATGAGGAGTCAGAGTGACTTGTGGTCAACATGGGTAGGATGAGAAGGTTGGCACTAGGGTGGGCTTTGAGCATTCCATCATCAGATTTTCAATGAAATGGATGACTGAAGAGTTGTGGAGTGGAGTAGTTTTAAACCTGTCCATTAAAGTATGAAGATTGTCTATCTTAATATAAGCTGAGCTTTGATTGTATATATGTGTGGAGATCATGATCTGGACCAACTGATGAGTGCTGGTTTAGCACGGAATACATATATCGGTGATTATTTATCTTTTCAGCATGTGTATGATCAGTGGTATGGAGATAGCATGATGGTTGAGGGTCATGTGAAAGTCTAAGTTCAAATCCTTCATATATTACATATATAAGTGTAGGTATGAAAAAGCCTGTTCTGTAGAAAAAAAAATCATATTTAAAACATTATAGATAAGTTGGTAATAATGTTACTCTGTGCAAAAATAAAATATTAAAGCTAAGCATCATTGTATTTATTGCTTGTGATAAAGATATTCAAAGGAAGAAGTAATGTCAAGACAAATGGTAAGATAATTTAGATAAAGAAAATTTAATGTTGTTTATTTTTCTTTAATATTCAAGACAAATAAATAAAGAGATATAATGAACTATCAAAGATTATTCTAATTAAATAAAGAATAAAAATCAAGTTTGAGATTTTGAAAGAAAATGTAATTTATTCATGAACGATGACAGTATAATGGGGTCTTTAAATATGGATTATTAAAAAAAGTGAAATATATTGTAGTTTATGAATAACAAGATAGATGAAACCATTTTAAAGGCAGTATTACAGACTATTAATAATAATGTCTTTTCCATATGAGAAAAATTAAAATATCACATGATCACCATCTTATGTTAGCACATAACTGTTAGTAAACAGGCAAAAACTCTCCATATAGTAGTGCCATCTTGTGCTAACCAGAGTAATCAATGGATTATTGGGGATATTGGATGAGGGATTTTATGCACAAGCCTTCTGGCATCCATTGATTACTCTGGTTAGCACAAGGTGGCACTATTATATGGAGAGTTTTTGCCTGTTTAGAAATTAAAATACAAAGTTGTAGAAAAGAAAAGAACTTTTATTACAATTTCTGACTTGAAAAGTATTCAAGAAAGAAATCTCTAAAAAGATACTGTTAATTTATTTCATTGTTTATTATTTTATTTTCATTATTACTAAATTATTGATTGTTATGTTATGCCTATATTGAAGCAAGTATAGAATAAAAACTTTGATATTTCATAAAATACATGAATTACTTACACTTAATTATTGCATTGTTAAAATACTTTTATTTTATACCACATACACTAATGAACACATATAATTAATGTCACACATATAACTTGTATAAAGAAAAAACCCCATTGTTCTGAAACCATGCTCTCTGGTGCATAATGTTCGGAATGTATGGTATTGGAGGCAAATAAGTATTTGTATATAGAATGAGTCTTCGTTAATCAACTACTAGTCTCATATCATAACTTGTATAATCCACTTCTGCTTCTATGGCTAATAGTTACTGGTATATAAATTGGCACCCAATATAGGGCATCAAGTAATGAAGAAGATGATAGTGTGGGTATATATATACATGCATAATATGAAAAGATTTTTTTTTTTTGGATTAAATAAAAAAAGCGAAAGGCAAGATTAAAGTTGAAGGAAGCTCTGGATAATATTACACTTGGGAGGGACTGGTGGGGCTATTAATTTATGAAATAATAAGAAAAAATATTAGATTGAAAAAATTGTAAATATTTATATAAAGACTAATGTTAACCTGGTTAAAGAAAAAACAGTGAACAACAAATAAATATGGAGTCCCTTGATACTGGAGAAGGGCAACAAATGGACGAGACAGTGATAGAAGATGATAACTCAATTGTGCAAGCATCAGAGAAGCAAAAGTCAGCTGCAGTTACATTGGAAATGTCACTAGCAGTAATAAATCAAAATCATAAACAAGTGAAAGAAGATAACAATAGAAAAGATAAACAAAATAAAGAAGAAAATGATAAAAGGGGTAAACAAAATAAAAAAAAGATAGAATGCTAGCAGAAATTAAGGACATGTATAATGAAAATAAATACAAATCAAAATTCAGATAGAAATTAAAGAAATGTGTAATGAAATGAAAGAAGTATATGTTCAAATCAAAGAGATCATCATCAGTGAAGAAACCTGGTAGATGAACCTAAGGGAGTTATCATCATTATAATTGATGTTGAAAAGCTTAAAGAAGATAAAACATCTTTAACACAAACTTTAAAATCAAGTGTGGAAATAGAAGATACTACTGAAGCATTCAATATGGATCATCTTTGATAAACATAGATTATAAATATAACCCTAAAAGTATTAAAAATATATTTTTAATTGTCAAAAATCTATATTAAATAATAAAATTTCTATGGAAAATGATTATAATAATGATAATAACAATAGTTAAAATAAAAAATAGTTCAAACTTATATATTAACCTAAAAAAATGATATTGATAAACATAAATATTGGATGGACAAATAGTAAAGTCTAGAAAAATTACTAGATAATTATAAAATAAAAGATATAAAGTATAAAAAAGGAATTGTATACAAAATTAATTGTGACCATCAACACGATTTACTATGGTCATATGGAGAAACAATTAGATAAATGAGCAAAAGAACAAAACAATGCATTTAAGAGGCAAGATGATAAATCTACTTTATACACTCACTGCTCAACATATGGATATTAAATAAATGCTACATAACATTAAATCTTTAAATTACATTAAAGATAAAAAAAGACAAATATATGGAAATGTATATTGAGCAGAACTTAAATAATTGTATGAATATTTATAAATGTCAATAAATTTAATTAGTAATTGGTCAATTAAAAATTAATGGAAAATTATGTAATAAGGTAGTATATACAGAAGCGGTCATATATATACATGCATATATATATATGTTTTATGTATATATATTGTTGCCATTAATTTGCAATTCTAAGGCATTTAAAAAAATAATGTATAAAGAAATTTAATTTTACTATAAAATTTAATCTTATTATGCAATTTAATATTATTATGTGGGAGTAAAGGGGGAGGGTTTCAAGTCAGCAAAGAAAATTTAACTAACTAATTAAAATCAACTGATGTTAAAAGAATGTATAAATTACATTTTAATTTTGTAATTATTTTAAGGGGAAAAGTGACAAAAACATTTAATTACTGTAGGGATCAAATAAAAATCAGACATTTGGAATTTAATTAAGAAAGTGCAATTAATAAAATTTTAAAATTAGATCAAGATTATGATCAGCAAGATTTTTTTTAGATAGAAAAGAAAATAATTTTCACTTTTAAAATTAATTAATCAATTTGAAAACATCTAGATGCCTTTGTTTTGAGGGATATATATATAGGGCAAAAAGAGTGTTATGTCTCGTAAAGCTTGTAGACTATTTGTAAAGTTTTTTTAAGCTGTTAAATTACATCAGGTTATGACAAGTGAGTAGATCACAACAATTTCTCTGGCCAGTTCAGAAGAAGCTGAGAATGGAGTTCCCTAGTACTGTAAAATGTGATGCTACTAAAGTCCCTACCTGCAATTGACAATACAAGTTGCCTACATGCTATGCTGTCACCATCAATAGAAAGCCCCTAGTATAATGTCACTGTAGTGACCACCAACCAACATCCAAGAACACTAACCCATAGAACCAATGAACTATACCAGGAAGTTCAGCATAGTGTTTGACTATCTACAAAAATCCTTCAAAGGTCTGTTAAAATAGTAATTATTTTAACTTTATAAATTTAAATTTACCCGTAAACAATTAAAATCTTTTTAATATACTCTTTCCTTGCTTAAATAATTATATATTAATCATTCTGTAAAATGTTTCTTATTATATTATTTAGATATGTTATTGCATTATTTAAAATATTTTCTTATTACATTTTGACCTACACTTAATTAATTCAATATTAAGAAAGATTGTCTTTTATAGTATACTCAATCTATCTTAAATCCACTAGACTTATTGTTTAAGAATCAGATGGAGGTAAATTTAGTAAAATATTTCAATAACTAAAATATTTGATGTCATCTAAAAGCAATCCAGTAATTCGGTCAAATAAAGACATTTAAATTCATCCACTCACTGATTCTAATTTGTTTTTTTATTATTTGCTATTTAACCTTGTCTATTCAATTCTGTTATTTCAAATACATAATCTGAACCATTAACGCAATTCCAAATCTTCATAAGCAATTTTTAAAAAATAAAACTGAGTTTAACAAAATAAAAGTTAAAATGTTATTTTCTTTTAGAAGGGTGAGTATATATTGTAACAGTCAGAATCGTCTATCTCGCTAACATACTGCAGAATTCAAACCCCAGACATGAAACTGAACATTCTAGGAGGGGTTGCCTTCTAGATATACTAAGTTCGAATCTAAAGCCCAAATTTCACAGCGCCATCTACATGACAATGCATCTGATGCCACTACTAGTATGACCTTTGACCGGTGCCTGGTGGTCAGGGAGAAACAAAAGACTCTATACTAAAAGAAGTTTGGGTGGCTAATAACGTCTATGGATTTACAAAATAAATGCAGAATATATATATATATATAGACCGAGACAGTTATAGGAATCAAATAAAATAAGAGATCAAATTTAGTTTTAAATAATTTCACAAAATTTATTTAAATAAATTATATATGTAACGCCACTGTCTGCTTATATGAGACAGGGATGCGTATTAGATAATTGTGGGCATTATATTTCAATAAATGACAAAAAGGTTTTAAAACAAAGTGATATATTCTATTCCTCGGGCTAATAGCATTACGATAATGTGCTTGACGAGATAGGAACATGTGCGAGGTGCTTTGAGCAATTATGCAAGTTTAAGAAAATATTTGAAATTAAGTGTTATAAAATATTTATTGATTTCGGACAAAAGCTTACTAAGCAACAAAGTGGGAATGTGATCAAGGCATTTATTTGAGAATAATAATAATAGAGTTATACATTGGGAGGTCAGTATTGCTGATAATGAATTTATTAAAGTTGGAGGGTGTGACATGTTTAAGTCATGGATGCTTTGTAAAATAAATATAAAATAAAACAATATTGAAGATCTGGAATAATTACGGAGGGCATCTCACCGCTAACCCGTAGGAAAGTATTTTATGAACAGCCGAAACTTAACGACTGTGTGACGATTGCGTTTAATTCCCAGGGGTGTCATTTGGGACACCCTCTGCCTGGAAACTTGCAATAAGCGAAAAGAACGGACTTTGCTGTGTAAAGAATCCTTGGAAAAATAAAACAAAGCGGTCTCAACAACCAATTCATTTACCAGCAATATGAGACTAGTGTATATAAAAACATACTAAATGGGTTTTACTCGGATTAAGAGAAATGCCCAATCAAATTCCCCAAAATTCATTTAAAAGGGTCCGCACATTCTCGACGTCAATGATGAACTTTATAATTAAAGTAGAACACGGTAATTAAAATAGGAAAATGCATGCTTGTGGGTTTGAAAAGTAAGTATAGATTTATATACACAATCATGCATTTGGGGACACATTTAAATCATTGACCTCGCACATACTCTCATGGTAGATTAAAATCAATAACATGTAGATTTTAAACTATGTGATTATATTATATTAAAGAAAAGAATCGCCCTCGAACGAGTGATTTGCAAGATAATAAAATAGAAAAATTATAAATTTAAAATATGCCTTAATAGCGGCATCTTACTTTCAATAAAGGGAATGGTTCACTCGGTCAAAGACGATTCTGACACATTATCATAATAAAATAAAAGAAAGCTTTATAAATAGAAAATATTAACCCAAGGATAGAGAGCAAAATGTTGAGTATATTTAAACACGTTAAAGAAATACATAATGAAGTTATGTGAAATATAAGAAAACAATGTTAAGTAGCTATAGCATGTTAGTTAGGAATCACAAGAACTCGGGTTAATTTAGGGTTACCTCTGGAGAAGCATTTAGGTAGATTGATGGTCGGCAAGTTTTTATATAATTTAACAGCAAAATCTGGAAATGTTCATAATTTTGGCAGCAGCAGTTCCGGGGTTTGTGTGATAACTTCCGATGGTCTACGGCAGCAGATGACCATCCGGAGAAAAATAGCCTTCTTGCGCTCTACTCTGTCATGTCAAGATTTACAAATTACTAGAATAGAACTCAGAATGATTTCTCTTAGAAACATTAGAAGAAAAATTGGAGAACAAAAGAAAAACATTCTTTTTATAGTAGACGTTAACAATAGAACTGCCCTGGAGCATTACAAAAATATATCAGACTTATCAGCTGTAATTAAATCTATCCCAATGTCTAAAGGAATTCAACATTAATTAATTTCTTTTGTTAATTTCCCTGTCGACATTCGGATTACAAACTAGATTTAATTAAAAATTACCTTTATTAATTAAAGAAAACCTTAAGTGGACATCTGCTGTTTTTAGATAAAATTTATATAATATTAGCTAATTAAATTATTGTCCCTCATTTATTTTAAAGAAATATTTGGAATAACTTTTATTAAATTAAACGAAAATTATTTTACTTTTAACTTGCAATATTTGAATCTATTTACTAAACGAATATTTACTAAATGAATTTTATTTTAAATCAAAATATATTACGACAGTAATATATTTGTAAATAGATTCAAACAAAATAACTTTAACAATTTATAATTTTGATATGTTTTTAAAATGCATACCATAGTGTGTGCGCAATTACGACTTATATAACCTACTTTTTAATAAATCAAAATTATGTGAACATATACATAATCTATAACCTTTTATTTATTTGGGAATGACTGATATATATAATACGAGCATTGTACTCATGGTTTAAAATTAGGCGGGATTTTCGGTATATAAGCATATTGCAGACACACTACGATAGACTGGGGTTCAAACTAAGGTATGAGAATAGGAAATAGGTAAGAAAAGGTGAAATGAAGATCTGCAAAGCAGACCTTACTGTTTCAATATGTATATTGTGTACATTTGATTTATAAACAATTTTCAATTTTAAAATAAAATTTAATCTTACGAAGTTTAAAAGTTAAAACTTTGTTTTGTTTTAAAAAAGAGACAAAATATATGTATACTGCAAATATGTGATGTCCAATTCTATAAAATTTATGATACAAATAATAAAATCTATGGTAATATAGTTTATTTAATAAAACCTGTAATACAATTTAATAAATATATTAAAATTAATGGACTGTCATATAAATATTTTCTTATATCGGTAAGACCTATGGTCAGATCTCAAATTAAGCAGGGGGTATATTTATCAGCAGATTTTTTTTAACATATAACTGCATAGATCTTGATTTAGCCTATATAATAGATGTCCGCATATTAAACTTATGACATGACCGTTCACATTTTACTTTATATATTTATTTAAATTTAAGGCTAAATATTCATTACTTTATATAAATTTAGCATTACTGGGTTGTCTAATTTCATGATTATTTTAGTACGTTTCTTCAGCAGGCGTATATCCCTGCAACAGAAAATTTAATAGCTGGGTCTCTTTTGAATATGATCCATGCAAATGTGGGAATATTCCTTTCTATTTGAGACCCAGTGGAACTTCATTTTGTATCATCAATTGGGCAGTGGATCATTCCTATCTGTTAGTGAGATTTATTAATGATTATGGAGAAGATGCTCATTCTTCCTACCACAATCCATTTATTTCATAGAGACTTGGATATGGCCTGAGGTGAGCATATTCCAGTCTACCTTATCATTGGACTGTTTATTACTGTAGCAACCCAGTACTGCCTTTCTTCTTTGTGTATAGTTAAGCCTGGTATTTCAGCATTTTTGGATCATGATTAAGAGAGCTATGCAATCATCTATTTTAACCACATTTTATAGAGTTATTTAAACTTACCCTGCTTCATTTTTTATATATCTGTTTGAGAAATATCTTCCCAAAGATCAAATGTGTATATCATCTGAGTTCCTTTATTTCTATATATGTATATCATACATTGAAACTTTTATCATAGGTAATCCCTAATTAATGTCATTCTCGCTTCTCCAATGAATCAATCAACCAATTAAGTGATAGACCTCTCTTTTGCTTATTTTGTTTGTAATTCTATTACTAATAAAGTGTTTGTATTTTCACATATATATTGCATTGGGTGTCTTGATTCCCATAGGGAAGTGATATAATAATAATTTAATTCTAGTTTCTCTCTCCCTGATCACCAAGCCTAATTAAAATCAAGTAATATGTGGGTTGGAATGAGTTGTGGTGGTTTAAATCCCCCTAGTGGTGATTTTGCTGTTGTATGCTCATCTTGATCATTACAATATAAAGTTATATAGTATATATTTTTATTTAATCTGTATTGGCTATGTTATATAGTTAACTCTTTCAATTTTATTGAATCTCTATCATACTTTCATTTTGTTTTATTCATGATTTATTTTATTTATTTTATTTCAATTATAGAACACTAGATGGTGCTCTATCTGCAATAATTAGTTAATGTTAAAATAGATGTTTAACATTTGAGATAGGTATAAAATGATGTGCCAAAAAGGCTTTTTAAGTATAATTATTAATATATATATATTAAATAGTGGAATTTGAACTTAGGATTTTCAGTCTATGATATTTTTGTTATTTATTATAATTTATATGGAAAAAACAGCACAATGGACTTCATTAATTTCCACTTTTTGATGATATTAAAGCTATTATATACTTGCTAGTTCACATTTGCATGCTGCTAATTACTTAAAGCACATTGAATGTTTTCTCTCACCACTAATTGATAAAGAAATTGTGTTATTTAAATATTAATTAGAAAAATAGCTTTTTCATAGATGGCATTTAAAACATTAAGAATATTCACAAATGATTTTTTTGAAATGTGAAGTTATCACATACTGTAAGCTTAGGAAACAAAAAGATGTTCTTGTTTTTGCATGTAAGTCATACAAATTTAAAGCCTACTATAAAACATGCCCTTTTTTATGAAGCTATCTTTGGTTTTAAAGACCACTGTCATAAAAATGGAAAATAATATTGCAATAACATCACATGATTACCTTTTCTTATGCTTGCTCGTAACTGTTATTAAAACAGGCAAAACTCTCCATACAGTAGTGTCACTCAATGCACAAGCCTTCTGGAATCCATTGATTACTCTGGTTTGCACTGGAGAGTTTTACCTGTTTTAATATTGCAATAAATAAATTTCTCTGGTTAATGCCACTCGCCATTTCCAATATGTCAGAAGTTTGGACTTATTTCATTTAGGATGCAGTTTTAAAATTTAGCTGCTAAAATAAATTACGCCATTAAAAAGGTGACAACCATTGATAAATTACAAATGACAATGGCCAAGTGTTATCACCTATTGTAATACCCTCTTGCCTTGTTAGTCTACTTGCCCTTTGACAGTAAATTTAATTTATACACAGATATATATAATTATAAATACATAAAAACAATCCATATTAAACAAAGAATCTCAATATGTTTGTTGTCATAGCAATCTTTTTCATTGTGATTAAGGTGGATATCCACCTTTTTCTATGGTCTTATATGTTTATATAGACACTAAAGATTGGCACTTGTCTGAAAGAGATTGAAATTTATAATTCAAAAAGAATTTAAACAAAACTTGTTAAACAGGCAAATATAACCTGTTTTAGAGAGCAGACTAATAAATAGTCAATGAAACATATATTTTTGCTTAGATAATAAAGCTAATAATGTTCAAGGCTAGATTGGTCTAAAATGTAAGTACATGAAAGCAATCCAATAGGTTTGTTTTGAGGCCATCTTTTATAGTGTTATATATATATATATAACCTTTTATGGGGCATTTCAACTATTTTATGAATAATC
Organism: Epiperipatus broadwayi; assembly: GCA_028023455.1. Lineage (NCBI taxonomy): Eukaryota > Metazoa > Onychophora > Udeonychophora > Euonychophora > Peripatidae > Epiperipatus > Epiperipatus broadwayi. The sequence goes on from JAQFVV010012407.1 coordinate 3,588,926, forward strand.
ATGTATACTTTTATAGACAATCGGCTATTTTCAAACATTACTATAAACTCTCTCAATTAACTGAATCAAATCAAAATATCATATTGTTTCTAATATAGATATGGTAATCATATATTTAAATAAATAAATAAATATATTAAATTTAAGCGTAAACAGATAATAATATAATAATGTGATGCCATTATTCCATCTGATTGGCTGTCACGTAAGCATTTTTAAAGTGTATCTGTTTGAAAGTGTTTAGCTTTCACGTTATTATAAATAAATAAAACAAATATAAGAAAGTATGCAAAATGGAAAAACAAACAATAAAAAAAGACACTTAGATCTGTTTTTATGAATGGTTCCTATAAGAAGTGAAGTGAAATCAATAAAGACTTCAATATTAAATGAGAAGTATAATCAATAAATGAAAAAAATAATGGCTTTTTAAGTTTGTCAAATCTTTTTTAAGAGCTCATTAGCTTTGAACCCTTGATGATAAATATTTGTAATAATATATATATATTAGAAGTATAGGGGGTTTGAACTCAGATTTTCAAGCACCCTTCAACTATCCACACTAGCTCATACAATTGATACACATGACCACACACATGTAAAAAAGATAAATAATCACCAATATACGTATTGTATGAGATAGTGTGGATAGTTGAAGGGTGCTTGAAAATCTGAGTTCAAATCCCCTATACTTACAATTAAGCTTCAGATTTGTGAAGAGTGCCTGGTTTTCAAATATTTATATATATTAGAGTAATATTTTATTTGGGAATATATAACAATAATAAGTCTGTTTACGGTTTTAATGAATAGTTTTTAACTTGAAAACACTCCATAGTTTTTTAATTATGAAATATTTTATTTCATTATAATCACATTTTTTTAATTTAACTTTTTTATAAAACTAAATACAGTAAACAACAAATTATCCCATCATTCTTTGCAATCCATATCTTATTTTTTATGCCTTAAGAAAAAAAAATTTAAATGGCTTTAAAAAAAAAAATAGAAAAGAATGAAGTATAAACTATAGAAGTAAAATTCTTGTTAATTGATTTTTCCAACATCAAAACGTTTATATATATATATATTTTAAATTCTAGTCAACTATTAATTAATATCGCATCTTTCAAGTAAACAAGAATGGAATTGAATCTATTAAACTTGACTAAAATATAATACTAGCATTCTTTATGAAAATTTTTCTTTTAATTAAAATAACTTAATTACTTTCTAATTTATGTATACTAAATATTTCACTTGATGTAACACACAAGTTAATAAACACAGAATGTTTTGTGTATGTGTTATTATTGTTTGTACTTTAAATGTCTATATAATATTTAATACAAATTTAGCTTTAAATTATTTCAACATTTAGTCAAGATTTAAATTAATGGGAATAAATGTTATAGTTCTATTAATGTCGCAAAAAAAATCTTAGTTTGAATTAAAAACTGCTCGTATTTCTGATGAATGGAATTATATAATATCTGAAACGTGTTAAAAGAATATATAATGGAAAACACTCTCATATATATATATAATATATAGGGTATATGAGCACAGACTTTCACACGACCCACCACTCTCCACTTTATCTCGTAATATGTCGAAAAGATAAATAATCACCAATAGAAGTATTTCATGCTAAAACAGCAATCATCAGTTGGTCCATATTATCATCTCTACACATGTATGCAATAAGTGCTCAGATATATTGAGCGTTCCATGGTCATATTTTTAATTGGATGGATAGTTGAAGAGTTGGAGTGTGGAGTGGATTGAAGCCTGACCATTAAAGTATGAAGATTGGCTATCTTAATATATATCTGGCACTTATTGCGTATATGTGTGGAGATGATAATCTGGACCAACTGATGATTGCTGGTTTAGCATGAAATACATACATTGGTGATTATTTATCTTTTCAACATATATGTGTTCAAGTGTATCAGTGTTATGAGATAGAGTGGAGAGTGGTGGGTCGTGTGAAAGTCTGTGCTCATATACGCTATATACTACTTATATTGATACAGGTATATAATAAGCCTGTATTTTAGTTATCACATAAGATATATAAAATAGTAATCATTTGATAAATATTATTCATATTTATTATTAGCACCAATGGAGTAACCTATCAGGAAGAAAACCAAAGAAATGCATTCAGGCCTCCGAATCTTAAGAATCCTTTTATTATATATATTAAAAAAGTATTAATGTAAGTATTAAAAATAATAAAATGAAACTTTTTGAAATTGTTTGTAACGATTCAAAAAAATATGCTATAATATGGATGGACAACGATTGTAAATATTAAGCTTATTTGTAATTTAACTACTTCGGTCCAAAACGCCATATTGAATTTTTTTAAATACTGACCTGAGACACAATTTTCACAATAACTTCAGTTTTAATTATATTAGAGCAAAAAAAATTTACATTAATAGAAACTAGAAAAACTAAGGAAAACAATAAGTCTAAGACAAATAGTGGTAACCATTTAAAAAATAAGGAAAAAAGAAATTTCAAAACCAGAAATAATTATTACTTTATTGTTTGTTCATAATTTCTAATTCATCATGAACGAAGTATTAATTACATCTTCGGTTATAATTTCTTTGTATTCCTCACAAAATTATCTTTCAAATCATGTATAATATGTCTTACCTGAGATAATCCATAGCTTCAGAATCTCCAAAATAAGTCGCATATGAATTCTTCATTTTTATCTTGTATCCCAAAAGTTCCAAATGTCAAAGGCGTCTATAAGAAAAAGATTCATCCTAATAAAAGATACAAAAGAAATCATCATAGCAATTGGCTTCCTGTCTATCTAAAACTAGAAATTGTAGGCTACTGTCTATATTACTGATAAAATGAGTTTCATCTCTTTATTTTATATTTTTTTGTGTACATCAGTGATGTTTATATTCTTTATGGACATCAGTGATGTTTATATTCTTTATGCACACAAGTGATGCTATCTTGTTATATTTATTGTATCACATAGATATAATTTATTTGCATATAGTCCATTTGTTAGCTATAGACTTGAAAATAATGTTATGAAACATATAACAAAACCAGAGTGACTCCAAAGCATGAGTATAAATTTGATTATTTGCCTGCTTATGCAATCTTTCTATACATTTGATTATTAGTTTTGTAACTCATTACTTGTAAACACAAACATATCATATAAACTTAATAATAAATAATAAATTATTAAACTTTTTGAAAATCATTATTTTTATAAAATAAGTTTATTTTTATAAAATAAGTGGATTAGAACTTTAGAAAAATACGGTAGATATGAATTCTATATGAGCATAAATAAATATATAATTTATAGAAACACATACCAACTACAAACTAAAATTAATAAAAATTATCATTTTTTCAAAAAAATTTAAAAAAAATTTAAAATATTATTAAAAAAAAAAAATAAATATTAAAAAAATTACAATTTTATATTTATGAGCCTGTTATGTTGAGGCTCCATCATAGGCCTTGTTTGTGAATAACATCCCAGAAATGTTGATTTGAAGGCGGGATATATTTTTTGTTTTTATCGCTTCGTGAAAATTACAAATTGATGAAAAAACAAAAAAAAATTAAATACTCTTCTTGATTAAAACTGCTCTAAAAAATCCAAATGTCATCAGATTTTTTTGTGGTAGACATCTTTGGAATCACATGGCAAAGAGCTATCAAATGTACATATTTTGGTTAATATCATGCTTATACTTTTTAGATCAGTAAAGAAAGAAAACAACATGTCAATGGTTTAAAAAAATGTGCAGCTTATTAAAAAATAAAATTCAACATTTAAATTTTATTTTCATTTTACAGAAAGTTAAATCATTAATTGTTCTTTCAAAGTTGTAATTAAGAATTTGTAAAGTGCATACTCATTACACAAGTAATATATATTAGGACTATAACCTTAAGACTATGCATCTAAAATGCGACAGTAGGGACTCCTACAAATCTAAACACACGATTAACGATTTTAAAAGACATTTTTTTAAAAAATAAATTCAGATATTAAACTATAATATAGAACATTCTTTCTTAAACTATTTTGACATAAAAAAAAGTCCTCAATAACTGAATTCATCTTTTTTTACACTTTAAATAGGCATCTTTTCATATAGATTTTAAAATTTCTTAGCAATCATCTATTTCATCATATCTAAATTTATTTCAACATTTTCAATTTTTATTGTACTTTTTCTAATTTTTTTGACTGCATGTCAAGTTATGTCATTACATCTTATTTACAAAAATTATTTTATGCTTTAAAAACTATTTTTCAAAAATCTATGCAAGAAAGACTTCATTTGTAAAAGTTTATATATTTATCTTTTATATTATCAATATTTAAATTATTATTCTTTTGTAGGATTTTGGATAATTTTAGAATTTTGTTGTAAAAATCTCTTGTGTATTCTAAATCTCTCTCTCTCTCTCTTTTTCTATGATCTGTCCAACTATCTGCATGGGTGAGTGCTTATGTAATCAGATATTTCATTTAAATTATGACTTCTAATTATAATATAATCCATTGATTACTCTGGCTTGTGCTGAGTGGCACTACTGTATGGAGAGTTTTGTCTGTTTTAATAACAGTTATGAGCAAGCATAAGAAATGGTGATCATGTAATGTTTAATTGTATAATGTAATTCTCTGGGTATTAGCAAGTTGAACATAGACATAAGTTTTTTATATCGAAAAAAATATATTTATAATACTCTAATCCATATTTTATATAAACATTTTAATAACATTAAACCATTTGATTTTACAGTGTTAATACTATTATTTCCATAATTTGGAGTCAAATTTTACTATTTCTACTAATAAATCATTAAAGTTTCCAAAAAAAAAATGTCTTTTTAATATAATAACCCTATCCAACAAGAAATAAAATATTTATTTTAACTATCCAAACAGTGATAAAATGATCATAGATTTATAGAGTAAAAACAAGTTTTAATGTCATTTGTTATCAATGGTACATCTAGGAATTTTAAAAATAGAAGATATCCAATTAATATGTTGTAGCAAATCCAAGCCCATGTAGCCTTCTTTCACTCAATGATGTGCCCTTTTAAAAAAAAATTATAGCCATCTTAGACTCACTTCTTCTAAATAATAAATTAAGATCAGCTATAAAATAATTTTCATAGACCAATAAAATTTTATATCTTTTCATCTATTTAAATTCTCCTGCTCAAACAGTGAGCAGTTAATTCAAATGTGAATCTATTTTTTTTTATTTATTGCATTCAAAACAATTTTTTCCCTTAACTTCATCTATTAATATCTTTATGTTTCTTTCACAGTTTTTTTGTATTCCTTATATTTTTCTTAATCACATCATCACACTTTCTCCTTATTTAAAAATCTCATCTAATCGACTTTCCTTTTTTTTTTTTTTTAAAGAATATTTTCAATTTTGTTTTGAATTTTTTAAAACACAAATTGTATTTAAATTGATTGCATTTTTTTTTTTTTTTGCATATAAAACAGAAGACTAAATTAAATTAATTAATTTTCAAAGGTTAAAATAACTTTTTACTTAAGTTTATAATTGATAATGAAATTTCCCATTAAAATAAAGGAAAAAAAATTATTTTAAACCCATTTAAATGAAAGCACTAATGTTTGGATATTCATTTTATAAAAATTTAATTATAGTTTTAAAAAGAAAATTACTCAATATAAAAATAATTTGATTATAGTCTACAAATATTATTCTTAAAGCAAATTTTTATTTATAATATCAAATAAATATATTATAGTTACTACATGAGTTATATAAATAAAATTATATAGTATTACACAGATTATAAACAATGAGGATTGCCAATTCCTCATCAAGTTTTGTGATAAATGCTTAGCTAGAGAAAGCATTTAAAATATCTCTGTCAGGACCCCCCCCCCAAACCTCTGACCATGGTTTTGTGCTTTGGCACTCCTCAGAGAAGTGCTAGGATAAGTTCAGTCACCATGGTCAGAGGTTTGGGGGGGGGGCGGTCTTGAAAGAGATATTTTAAATGCTTTCTCTAGCTAAGCATTTATCACAAAGCTTGTTGAGGAATTGGCAATCCTCATTGTTTATAACTTACAAGCTTAAGAGAATAGGGTCATGTGATTTATGACTCTTATTTTGACTATTTATTACACAGATTATTTATAAAGTAGTAATTAAGATATAATATTGAATTCATAAAATAAATATTATTGCAGTTCAACAAAAAATAATAATAAAAAAAAATATTTTCATATTTAAAATATTGTAAAATATTGTGAGAATATTTGAACAATATATATAAATTTGACAGTTATAGTCTTCTCATTTTTATTTATAAAAACCTATATATAATATTTTCCATGAATCCAGAATAATTTAGTGGATCAAAGAATTTTTTAAAATCTATGGTTTAATGATGCAATAGATCTTATTTCATAATCTTAACTTATAAAAACAGGAGAGGAGGCTTCATTGTATAGCTTCAAAATTGATATGCTAGAATTAATTATATTACACAATTGACACAAAATTATAAACTAAAATGCCTATTTAACACAATTTGTCTTCAGACAGAGAATTTAACACACACACACACACACACATGATTTTAGAAACAATTAATAGAAATGATACGTTTAAAATACAGGATATATAATACATCATGTTTTGTTGATAAACATTGATTGGAATAAAATATGTATTGTTTACTGAAATGTGAATGTACAGTATTTTTCATCACTTGCATATGTATAACACAGATTCTTTTTTATATGTATAGTACATATTGTAAAGGTAACTTACAATCTTATTAAGCTCACTTGTTTATGTGCAATATCAAACCATAAACTTAAAAATATAATTTTAATTAATAAACAGTAAATATGTTATTCTTTTATGTTAAAATATCCATATGCATAAGTATATAACTTAAACGTTAGATTATAAAATTTTATTAACAAAAATCAAATAAATAGTTATTTTAATGACATCAAATATTAAAATAATTACATTTCAATCATTCATATATATTTATAATATAATTATTTATTTTAACTAATATCACTAATCAAGAGTCAAAATGTAGAGATAACCTAAGGTCAAGTCATATCTTAGCAACTAAATATTAAGGAAAATGAAATAAAATTAGAACTCAATTACACAATTATTAATTATGATGCATTCAACAATAATCAAATACAAAATCATGAAATGAAATAGTAATTTAACACATGCTAATTACTGGAAGTCGATTCCACTATAAAAGCTAAATCAACTAATTTCCAAATCAGTTCTATCTTTTACAAATGAACGAGTCACTACGCATATTTATTTTGCTGTGTTTGAATACTGAACACATCAGAAAGATGAATAGTTTCGATGAATTTTCCTTATTTATAAAATCTTCATTAGCAGAGAACTCTAATATCACTCAAGTAAAGAGTAAATAAATTACTCTTTAATATCATCAATAATAATTTCAAAAGTGAAATTATCTTTAATATAATAATTAGAGAAATTCTTAACGATATCATTCTAAACTTGAATTCCAAGGAAGACAAATATCATCAAACATATTTATATATCTAAATAAATTTATTTTAAGAAGATTTTAAGTTATAGAAAATGCATTGTGGGTAAACACATTTTGCCATAGGATCAAATGCTATTATTCTAACCTAAAGTAGTGTAATTGTTTATTCTTACTGAAATGCCTAAAATATATACATCATCTATATAATTCAATATTCAACTTTGGTTTACAGTGAGATAATTTAAGGAAAGGGATGTCAACATCATATGAGAGGAATTTTTATGAAACAATGGAGTATACTGATTACCTCATTGATGATTGATAACCAGAAATAAAAGAACTTTATTCCTAATGAACATTGCTACTTAAATTTTGGAAAATGAATAGGACAATACCATAAACTTTAAATACATCATATTATTTTTGCATATCAACATCTATAAATATTTAATTTTATTTCCTTTGCCTTTAAAACCTGCTTACTTTGGAATAATCCATTTTGGAAAATCATTAGATGAAAAATGGGAAAAGATCCTTGGGTTAAATATTTTTTTATTTAATAAAATTTAGGTCTTCCTTATGCAGCGACTTGACCAGGTTAATAATTAAACTTAATATGAAGGTAAGATTTTATTGTTCTTCATATTAAATTCATTCACTTATGACATGACAGAATTCTTGTTTATTATTAAGTTAATTAATTTATTAATATTTGTTTATTTATTATTTGGTATAAATGATTAATGTCCTTGGATGAAAGGTCTTTTCTTTCAACGATATGGACCATACATAGATGAATGTTTTTTATAAAAATGGAATTCCCTCAAAAGAATTCGATATTACAAAAGTCTTCATTTATACTTATATTGTTTAATTTAAATTTAGTTAGATAGTGTTATCATAATCTTTGGAATTATAAAATGTTATTTATTTTTGCAATCTATTAAATATTGTTTGTGCTATGATACATATCTACTATGGGATATGGGAAGGTATAATTTTAAAATGTATATACTAATATAGTAGAAATGTATTTAAACACTTGTAATTAAAAATTTTGTTATATAAAGATAAATTTAAATTGTTTTCAATTAATAAATATTGTTAAATTTATTTTAAATTTAAAGACGCCTCTGATTTATTTAAATTATTTATTTTATTTTCATAATAAAATAAAATGGAATACATATACCCACATATACATATTATCCTGATTTAACATCATGATAACTTGGTTGGAATGAATTTTGAGAATCTATCGAACTTATATTAAAGTATTATTATTGCTACAGGATATCAATTGATCCCTGAAGAGAGTTAAGTGTAAATTTAACCCCGAGTTTGCATACTGAGCATAACAGAATAATAAAGAGAGGTGAACCTTGTATGATCTGGTCTAACTTGTATCTGTACTGAATGTTTAAGCATTAAATTATGATAATTGAAATAGGTGAAATCATGGATTAGACTTTTATCACATAATTCATGGTATCCTACATCAAGACCCTAGGTACGATTATAGTTAGATGTGTTCACCCTCATTCCTTAAGGGAATATGGACTATTACAGTATATATAAATTAAGATTATAGAATAAGTAAAATTTTAAAAAATATTAATAATGTAGTTATTAACAATAATTTGAGGGAATACATTTATATATATTTTAAGGATGTGTACCCATTCATGCATTCACTGAAGCAATAAGAATAACAAAAAAATATTTTTATTTTTAAAATAAAATAAATAGTGAGATATCAGTCTTTAGTCACTAATAAGTGCATTCTGGGTAATTTTTTAATAACCTTTTTTTCATATACAAACATAATAATGGATTTATTATTAAGAAATTAAAATCTCAAAAATTTTGTAAAACTTTTAGCATTATGCTCAGAAAAATTGTATCAAACAAAATACTGCACATCACATTCAGATAAAATAATAAAGGAAAAATAAAACATAAGTACTTTCAACGTGTGTATAGTACTCTGGGATGGACAACTGACCACTTGTTCATTGTAAAATTTATTTACAAATTTTACTCTTTTTTTAAAATTACATGAGTGCATACAGCACTCAAATGCGTACTTCAATATCATAAAAGTTGCAAATTTTAAGATTTTTGTTCGTTTACATTTTTGTTTGTTTAAATTTTTCTTTGAATAGTGTATAATTAAGATCACGTAGTTAGATGTAGCATAATTCATGGCTATACTGTAAATTTAGACTATCTTATAATATTGCTTTATAATGAAATATAAGAATTATATTTTTTGTTAGAAGTTGAACGGAGAATGTTTAGAGATTTTTTGTTGTTCGATCATTAAAATTTACTTAATAATAAATCTCAAACCTAAGATGCTACAGAGATGTTTATTATAGTTGGATAAAAGTAATTTCAAGCTATCAATGGGATAATCAAGTCTTCTTTTCTAAAAATTTGAATCATTTATATGATTTAGTGAAGTGGTAGAATCACTGACCCAAAGCTCAAGGTCCATGACTTATAGCCCACTCCTGTTACTTATGTACCGGACCATACTCCCTGCGGAATTCTTTCCTAATCTTGCACTGAGCATGAAGTGATCAAGATTCAACAGGTAAAGAAATGGATATCAATTTAGCCGATTGTCTGTACTCATGTGTATTGGTACTTCTAGCTAAATTGATAGAAAGAGTGGATTGACAGGACTCTTCCAGTTAAAAAAAACACCCTTTAGTTGATATCTTATTTGAATGCCCGAATATTGAGAACAATGGCAAGTACACACCTTTGAAAAATCTATTTACAAAATAGACCTTTGCACGCCACTTCTAGAAAAGAATCTAAAAAATGAATTTTTCACCCTCCCAGAAGGGTGTGCAATACCATATGTTCAGCGGAGCATAAGAATAAGATATAACACCCCGGTAGAGCGATATCCCTTTGTGGCTAGCTCAGTCACTCTACATCTAGGGTCTTCAAATGGGTAAGTTAAATGATTATTACAGGTATGTGGTTGATAAGGAAAGAACACATTTTATCGATATAACTAATACTATAAAAACGAAACAAGTTTAATAATGTTATTAAATATTTATTTAGTCCCAAATACCCATTACCGTTTCATATAAATAATGATATAATAACAAAATACTAAATAATTAATTATCCCAAATATATATAGATTTTCAAGGCGTTTAAATAGATAAAATCCAAATTTAAATAAAAACAATAATAATTCCCTAGAACTATTGACAATGTTTATAAGTAATGGAAGTGGTCTGAGCTCCTTTTACCCAATAGAAATAAATTTTAATTTGTGTGATTTGATATACAGATATGAGATTTTCGGTCATACAGGCATACGCTTTTACTGATAACTTTAAAACCTTGTTATTGATAGGAAATATAATAATAAAAACTATGCATATTTGCACAATGAAATATATCACTAATTTTATATTTTCAACAAGTCAATGTGTTGCGTTGGCTCAGATACCCTATCGTACTCACCATAAGGTACTGTATCTATTTCTGTTTTGCCAAAGATAAATTTCTATACATGTATATACGTGCAGCCCAATTATACTCTTACTATTATTTAAATATAAAGTTATTAGAGTCCCTGCCTACAGGGAATCTCTAATAAATCAATCCCTTCTTACACTCATCGTAAGGCGTAGCAGTCACAAAAAAAAATAACTTAAAAAGGATATCCGGTTAAATACATTTTTTAGATATTCAGCATGAGATATCGTATTTACCGAATATAATAAGCGAATGTACGCATACACATATATATACATGCATCTTTGTTGAAAATACTAATTTGAAATAGAAAAATTCACTCAAAGGATTTAAGTAAAAGCTTTACCATTTATGACCGCAATAACCGTAAATTTATACATATGCGAGAGACTCTCATTTTTAAATGATAAATAATAATAACAAAAAAAATATATATATCCAATCGGAAATAGAAAAGTTAATGATTTCAATGTTAATAAATATCTTAAAATAAACTTATATCTGCGTCTTCATTCTTCTCCTCTGGGCTGAGTGGGCTTCAAGTTAACTGGCTGTGTGGTGACGATTTCTTCCATTTAGTAAGGCGGCACTGGTCATCCTCCTGGGCGGTTGGAATTGGCGTGGTCACATCTGGGCAGCTTAGGACAGAGAAAGGGCGGTGCACTGACTAGTTGTCTACCCCACGGTCATTTTGCCGGAATCTCTAGTATATTGCTTCATATCCTCTTTTTTTATATATCTAAATAGTAACGAGGATTATTTAATAAATTTTCATAGGCTGTCTCCAATAGTTATTCGAATCCACAAAGACAAGAGTTCTTAAAAGAACTGTATAAAAGATTTGTTCTAACGAATGTCACTAATAGTACTATTCATAAATGACTCTCTAAGTAGCTGATCGCTTGGAGAATTCTGGAGAAATGAACAGAATGACTTGCCCAGAATGGCTGCCAACGAAAGACTCAATCTCACTGCCCTGATCAAACTATATCAATCCCACTAGCCCCCTGAGAAGCATGAATCAGCCAATCCTTTCAATTTATCTTATCATTTAGATTATAACATTCCTTATTGATTACTCAGACCACTTGCTCACAAAATCAATTCAAAAGAATTTTTAAAAAGATAACAGTTTAATTAAAGCATTATCAAACATTTTGCTTTTGATCAGATTTTTGCACAAGCAATTAACATTCTTAGTTTACAGAATAAAATTAGTTTTTAGAAAAGTAATTAAAAAAAAAATATGTACAATTATATTGGAACAATTGCTTTTCTCTATTTGAATTTTTCAGAGAAAGCCAAATACATAAAATAACATATCATAAGACGTATACAAAAAGGAAATATAAAACCAAAAAAATACATGAGTTTACCACAATATTTTCTATGTCAATTTCATATTATTTAAATTGGTGTGTGTGGGTATTTTAATGCTCGGACCACTCCATTACTAAAATAGCACATTTATATATTTGTTGTGCTTAATATCTACAAATTCATAAATGTATCTGCTGTAATATTCTTTACAGCCGATTTTGTGCATGGACATTTGATAATGCCTGGCACACTTATGATACTCAACCAATTCAAAATGAGACGTTTATACTGAAAAACCATTTCAAAATATCATACGCTATTAAAAAATGAAGTATATTTTTCAAGAGTTAAAAAGTGTGAAAGCATATTTGTATCTTATTGTATGAACTAATATGGGATTCGAATTCAGACTTTCACATGACCCACAACTCTCAGTGCCATCTTATATTGCTGACCCACATGATCACACACATGTTGAAAAGATAAATAAACATGTGTGTGATCAGGTGGGTCAGCAATATTAGATGGCACTGAGAGTTGAGGGTCGTGTGGAAGTCTGATTTCGAATCCCGCATATATTACATATATAAATGCAGCTGTTAAGCCTGCACAATGTATGTATGAAGTTACATAAATATTAAATGTCAATTTATAAATTTAGAAAAGACTGAATGAAACAATCTTAAAAGTTGTGTAAGATAATATATACTTATCATGAGGAAAAGTGTATATAATTAAGAGTAAAACAACTTCAAGGCAAATGAATTGATGATCTTCAAATTTATTAGTAATAAAAGTCACTGATTTTGAAACTAATATTACTTGGAATAGACAAGATAAAAATGTACAATAATTAACAATCTGATAGGGAGGTCCCAAGATCGATTCTGGTGCTCACGTGTATGACCCTTGTGCTTCTTATAAATTCCCAAATAATAAAACCTGGTGCTTTTTTTATTATTGGGAACTCATGTATGTCAGTAGAAACAGATTTCTAAACAATTTTAATAAATTTCACTCTAATTTTTCTTTTACTGTTTCTATTATACATATTGTAAAAGTTTTCCAACTAAACTTTCAAATCTTATTGAAAAAAATCATTAAATGAAAACAAATATTACTTAGCTGAAAATGGAAAATTGACTTTTTCTAAGTGTGCTATTGACTGAACACACAGATTATATTGAATTACTTAAAAAAAAAAATTCAGGTTTATGAAACATTTATATTTATTAATAATTTTGTTCAATAATTTTAAATTCTAGATTAAATTACTTGAGTGTATGATAATAATAAGAATGATGGTAAAATAAATAATATGGTCGGTAATATTGTTTAAGGTAACATTAATTATAAAGTTATCACTTTTCTAAATGAATATCATTTATAAATGGATTAACAAAAATTCAAACGTATATTTATTTATTTGAAAATCATGATCTAATATTTTTATAATCTCCCTCCTATATCTACATATTTAGAATTATTTAGAACAGAGGTGGGCAATTGCTTTGGATTGGGGACTGCAGAGGTTGGTGGAGGGGTGCACTGGGGTCACTTTGTGGAAGTGAAGGTTAGCGGAGGGCCGCACCTTTTTTCTTGACACAATAAACACACTGCTTTATTCCCTGTATTACCAAAGAAATATTTGTTTGTCCATTCTTCATTAAATACATGACATTCATCACCGATTTTACATTTTTTCGGAGGGTTCGTGGTTTTACTAAAGTTAGAAATGTATATATTTGCTAATGCAAAGACAAAATTGAAATTAACCACATCAACTGGAAAAGCACTGCACATCATGATATGGCCACCCTAGTGGAAAATACGAGACGAATCTTCGATTGCACATAGGAAGCAAATCCCAGTTCAAAGTGGATTTTTCTGTTTGTCTTGGCAGGCCACATAAAAACTCTTAGTGGGCCGCATGTGGCCCTCAGGCCATTATTTGCCCAGCACTGATTTAGAATATATCTATATATTTTATTTAATACAAATAAAAAAGCCTCTCTATTAAAGTTGAAGGAATTGCTATCTTAATATAAATCGGGCACTGATTGTATATATGTGTGGGAGATTCTGATCTGGCCAGCTGATGAGTGCTGATTTTGCATGAAATACATATATTGGGGATCATGTATCTTTTTGCATGTATGCGGTCATGTGTATTGGCTGCTTAACATAGAGTGAAGGATGAATACTGACTGAAAAAATCCTAAGTTCAAATCCTTCTATTTAAATTTTTAAAAAATTTAAATTTTTAAATGTAAAAGGTTGCCTTGACAACAGATTGAGATTGTGGATTGTTGTGAATATGGGTATTATTTGTGTTGATTGCTTTCCTGTATTTACATTTGTAAATCTATCTAACCCTAAGCATTATTACCTGTATTATCTAAATAACACATAGTTTCGGTGGAATTTGAAAGTTATAATTAATTATTCATTAGTCTACTTTCACAACAAATTATATCTGCCTGTTTAATGAGGTTTATTTAAACTGCTTTGAATTAATAATCTCACTCTCTTTAGTCAAGTTACAATCTTTAGGTCTATACCAACATATTGACCCATAGATAAAGGTCGGTATCCATTTTTATTATAAAAGAAGGTTGCTGTGACAAGAGTTTGAGATTGTTATTGATATTGGTATTGTTTAAGGTAGAAGGTGGAGAGATGCATTAGATCTAAAGATCTAGCTGCATTGCTCTCAGATCCAAGGTTTTTCACTGATGAAGGCCATAAGCTAGAAACTAGCTGGAGATATTGAATGAGTAGGCACTAGATAGGCATTTTGATGCATAAACCTTCTAGTATTTATTAATTACTATGATTTGCATTACTCTTCTAAAGTGATTGGTTAGAAACAATAAAATATATTATTTTGATTTAAATGATTTGTTGAAGATTTCAGCCATTCTTTTGGAATAATTTATTTTAATGAAAGAGTCTTAAATTTTATATATTACATTGAGAATATAGACCAATTTAAATATCTTGATATCCTGATATCCCAAGGTAAAAGATAGCTTTGAATGTTGATATGCAACACAGCTCCATTTAATAACTTAAATGATATAGTATTTTATCATAATCGCATAACTACTTTAGCTAAATTAATTGCACAAAGGATTATTATTCTGACAAATTTATTGCATAAAAACAAGAGCATATCTTTTCACCCTACTTTAAAGCCATCAAGTGTAAGCCTGATATGTAGATGGTATAGTATGATGACATTCTCATCTTTAGACCA
The DNA here is from genome assembly GCA_028023455.1 of Epiperipatus broadwayi. NCBI lineage: Eukaryota > Metazoa > Onychophora > Udeonychophora > Euonychophora > Peripatidae > Epiperipatus > Epiperipatus broadwayi. The sequence continues at coordinate 3,604,593 of JAQFVV010012407.1, forward strand.
GTTTCTCACTTTTTTCTTTATCACTGAAGACTAAGATTTAAAGCTGGAATTTATGCACTTATACAATTTAGGAATAACCTTTTCCTCTTTTATACAATTCAAACTTATACAATTTAGCAGTAACATTTTACTCCTTTATACAAGTCAAACTAATATACTGTATTAAAATTTTTAAAAAGTCTAAGGTTTTGAACTCAAGTTAACTCACTTTCATAGTTATCTGACACTAGATCGCCTCTATCCTTTGTCAAGAAAGTTAAAAATTGCAACAGTGCCACATGAATTTCTCATATATTCACTCATATGCTTCCAAGAGAAGATCTCAATAGTCATAGTCTAATATTGAGTATACAATGGACACCAGATAATAAAGTGTTACAATATTTCCACCTCCAGACTAGTTTGACATTTGCCTTCATCAATAAATGTTTTATTAGCATTAGCATTAAATCTTGATTAAAGCAAAAGCCAGGGACTGTTCTGAAAATAGCAGTATGACAGTGCTATACCATTTGTTGTCCATTGAGTACTCAAACTTATGTAAATGGCTTTGGAGAAAAGTAAAGAGATCTACTCTTGAATGTATATGAGAAAATAATTAAACTAGGCAAAACTCTCCATACAGTAGTGCCACCCTGTGCCAACCAGAGTAATCAATGGATGCCAGAATGCTTGTGCATAAAATCCCTATTTAGTGCCTACTCATTCAATATCCCCAGATTAGTTCTGGCTTGTGGCCTTCAAAGCCTTGGATCTGAGAGCACTGCACCTAGATCTTATGCACAAGCCTTCTGGCATCCATTGATTACTCTGGTTGGCACAGGGTGGCACTACTTGCTTGTATTATTGCATAAAAGTGAAAAATGGATTAGCATAACATAAAAGCACTTGAAATTTTTTACCAAGGATGGGTTTAATATTCTGAAAAGTCCATGACAAAAACACAGAACCAATTGATATGTAATTTAGTCTTTAGATGTGACAATATTTAATCTTTTATTGTAATCCTCATTGGAATGATGTTTAAAATAAATGAATAATAATAAAAAATTATGATAAACTCGAATATGGTTTTCATATGAAAAATACAAATTAATTCTTTCATTACCATTATCTTAATGACAATTTAGAAAAATACAACATTAATTGTTTTCATTGGGAAGATAAAACTGCAAACAGTAAACTAGAAATCTACTTATAGGAAAGATGTTGAAGAGTTTTCTATAAGTAGATTAAAAGACTGCATTGCAAAATGTCAAATACACAGACTAAAGAATCAGTGGATGACATGTATAAACATATTCATGTTTCATGGATTATATTATAATAAAACTCATTTTTAATTTTTATTTTTGTTCGTACTTTTCAACACCTCTTTTGGTCAAAAAATAATCAAGCTTATTTCAAGGTGCCGCTAATAATAAATATATTTAATATATAAATTCTGCATTTTTTAAATTCAAAATTTAATAAAATATTTTTAAAACAATCTTGATTTATTCTATAGCTGTTAATACATATATATTTAAGGTTATAACCTTAATGTTATGCACCTTGAATGTTCAATTTACCACTAGAGGGACCTCTGCAAATCTTCATACAAGATTATGACTTTGTAAAGATAAGAGCAGCTACCCTTATCTTCAACCTACTTTCTAATTATATAGGCATATCTAAAGAATTTTGATTTGAGAGTGTGAAGCTGTTAAACCCTTCACCAATTAGGTCCACAAATAAACTAATGTTCGTGAAATCTTCCAAAATACGAGTTAATGTTGAGATCTTGTAGTTAGAAATATTTTTGAAATAATGTAAAGTTGTAAATGTTGTTAGTAGATAATTAGTTTTAAAAAAAGTAATTAGATTTCCTAACAACAACTTTGTTCAAATTGACCAGCAGTTTGTCATTTGATTGATGTGTGTCAATAAAATAAAATAAACGTAAAACATTTACTAAAAGTTAGACTTGTTAAAGATTCTAGAATAATTTATATTAAGGTGATACAAAGAAATGAGAGTTTATTAATAATAGTGAGGGATTGAATTCACTTTCTTATAGCATCTTATTACCAATTACTAAATTTGCTATTAGGTGGAAAATAATATAAAATACATATTTAACTACAGCATGTTGAATTTCTGCACAATATTTGCAAACATTAATTGATGTATATTTATGATTCTATTGTTTTTAAAGACAAAAGTTAAAAATTTTATTAAGATATTTCAATATTTATGAATCTGTATTAAATAAAAGAACTATATACATTTGAAGAAAATATCTGTATTCTAAATTAACTTGAAGAATGGTGGAAACATCATTTACTTTCAACCATTACCAATCCACTGCTTGATGAAGATGTTATCCAATTCATGGTTCTCTTTTTCGCATCTTTCCAGAAAATTTATTTATCTTATCTATTCATCTTAGTCTTAGATGTAATATCTTTCTAGTTCTTTTACAATCTTTGAATCCAATTCAAGATTTGATGATGATATTTTTTGACATTAAAGAAGCCTACTTTTAAGACCATGTTTATGTTAAAACTTAGGATACAACTCTAAATACTAAGTCTTTAAAATAAATTGATTAAATGTGTGATAAAATATTATGAATAACGATAAAGTGTCATTAGTTAATTGTGCAACTTATTACTTAATTATATTTTGATTTAAATTAAGAACGAAAAAAAAACGTAGTTTATCTGAAAGAATTGTTGAATTTGAACGTTATTACGTCATCAACTTCTACATTTTCTCCTGCTAAAAATGAAACTGCTCGTCTTTTAATATTATAGAAGAAATTAGTCAGAAAAGTGTTATTATAAATAGTTATTGTAAAACATAATTAACATTTAGGTTAAAAAAATAAATATCTTCAAAATATTTCTTCTTTTTTTTTTTTAATAAAAATAAAATATTTTACATTGTTTATCAAATTTATGCACATTGAATTTGAATTATTTATATTCCAATATTTTTTAATAAGGTTATAAATCCCAAGAGTAACATTGGTATGCACAATAATATTGATATGTTTTATTAATTGTCACATATCTTTTTAGATTATAATAGTAGTTTTAGAATTTTATGTGATAATCTAGTTCGATGTAAATGTCAAAATATTTATTTAATTTGATTTTCTATAGCAATAAAAATATTTACGTTTTCCAATAAATATTATAATTTTCTTTGGAATTGGTGTTTTTATTATTACACAGCGTTATTATAAAAATGTTGCATATAAACGAATTCAGCATATTATTATTTAGGGAGGAGTTAGAAAATATTAGCGAGAACACAGGAACTTTCTCACATCTAATTGTAAGAAACTACTGTTTTGTCCATGATATATAACTTATAAAGACTAATAAATATAGTGTATATGTGTTGCTTTAATTTGTGAGTGGAGAAAGCACATTAATAATATGAAAAATAAACAACGTCAAACACATATGTTTATCATTTATATATATATATACATAGACAGAGAGAAAGGGTGAAATCTTGATTAATCGGTTCCAAAAGGATTGAGGAAATACACAATAAAGATGGGAAAATGATAGTAAGTAGCCCATAAAAATTATAGATAAAAACAATTTTATGATTATTAGTCACTATTTAAATACATATAATAGCAGAAAACATTTCACATCTTTGTGTTTTTCTGAAGGTTTGTGATGATGGTGTTTGTGATGATGGTGTGTTGAATGTCTTTAGAAAAGTTTAATTTTTATTTAAATATTCCAAATGCATTTAACTATTAGTAATATCACAGCAAACAGGTTAGTATTTATTTACAAAATGTATGCACATGTATATATACATAATTTAAATATATGTTGAATCCTATTAAACTTAAAATCCACAAATTGGAAAACTCTTTCTCTTTGCAGATTTATTAAGTTAAATTAAGGAGATTGAATTGGTTTTTAAAAAAATCAGACCAAACACATGTTTATCCATATGCTATGTGAATATCTGTAATAAAAATTGATTCTCAAACTGACAGTAATATATAAAATGAAAAAAAAATTTGCATTTTCTGTACTAAAAGTTTATTTTCAAAACAAGTGAAAACAAAAATGTATGATGATATCTTCTAATATCTGGGCATCTTGACATCAGTTATTATGAAAAAAGTTGAATTGTTAAAAAATCAGACCAATTATTTGTATACTGTGTGAATAAAATATATTGTTTTTTTCCATATGTCATAGCATTGGCCAGGAGGCAAACCCACAACAACCATCTGCAACCAAATGCTCACTTGCAAGGTGGTTGTGCTGACCTCTCAACTAACAATGCTTGACAAATATATTATTTTATAACTTATGTATCATGCAATGACAAAAACTTTGCAATTCTACACAAAAAATTTATGCATAAAACAAATATAATAACAGAAAGAATGTGAAACATTTTTCACATTAACAATCTCAGTATAGCAGAAATATGTGTGTAAAGAATATAGTTTCCATGGTACACTCTTGTAAAAAAAATGTTAAAAATTTGGTCATATTACTAATTTTCAAATATGTACAAAATATAGGAGCAAAAAGTTTTCAATTCTAGGATAAACTTTTATTCTCAAAAAAAAAAAAAAAAATGGTGAGAAAAAATCATCTAATATCAGGTGACATCTACATTAGCATGCAATCCAAAGACTATGATATGTAAAACAACATTTTTAAAAAAGCACAAATTACATTAATAAATTTAAGCAGGACAAAATTTTTTTTATGTGGCTAAGCATCGACTGGGAAGCAAATCCCAGGACAACTGCTTGTAAGACAGTTGTGCTAACCACTCGGCCAACAACACTTGACAAAAAATATATACTATATGAATTTACTTTTTTTAAATAATAATAATAATAATAATATCTTTTTTAAAGCAATATTCATAATAAATTACATTTTATTTTATTCAAAAAATATTTAAATGTATTCTTTTTAAAATTAATAATATTTTTAGGGCAATAAATACACGAATATTTTAAAGTACTTAACTGGTATAATTACCAGTGAATGTTAAAGTGACCAAATCAATAAAATTTTTGAATCTGAAAATGAATCAAAAACCAACCTCAATAAATACATATGTTTTTAAAAATTTAGTTTAATATTACTTAGTTATTTGATATATCACAGTATAAATCATTAAAAAATTATTTCAACTTAAACTTTACAAACAAAAAAATGCTTTAAAATACTGTCATACACACAGGAAAATCTTTTATTAATATTTGCTTTGTTTTTTACAAAGATTATTCTTCATCCTCCCAAATAGTTAATTTAGTTGGAAAACAATCACATATGAATTTAAAACAATTAAATTATTATGTTAAAAATTGAAGACGCAGCTTTTGTTTTGATTTTGAGATTTGATTTCTTAAAAATATAAGTCAGCTTCAATTAATTATATTTTGATAAGATATTTTTTATATTTCTAAATAAGATCTTATCAAAGAAACAAAATTAATAAAAATGTATCGCTTGCATGCTTCTTGCAGATTCTTTATGGGTACTGCAGCATCACCTGATGGCACAGTACAGCTAACCAATCAGTACCAGAATGTATAAAAAATTAATTACCATATTATTATTCAATAATGAGAAAACTAATTTTGGTACTTTATTAGTATAGCTGCGGCAGCTTTTGCACTTCCACAATAAATGTATTATTTTCCCAAAGTAATTCCTGTGATCCTTATCAGTATGCAATCTGCGATCCTTATCAACACAATGTATTACTTAATTTTACAGTCATTTGACATTTTCAGTTATTGTCTATATTTATTTCTGGCAACAGCTTTTTTCCATTGTGTCTCTTCATTGATTTTTTTCATTGTGTATTATCATCCAAAATGATGAATATTTGGAAGCTGCCAAATATAGATAGATAGATTAGAATGGAATAGATTAGAATGGCAATAGATTAGAATAGAATAGATTGGAATGAAATAGATTAGAATGGAATAGGTTGGAATGGAATAGATTGGAAATGAATAGATTGGAATGGAATAGAATGGAATGAAATGGAATAGATTGGAATGGAATAAATTAAAATGGAATAGATTGGAATGGAATAGATTAAAATGGAATAGATTGGAATGGAATAGATTGGAATGGAATAGATTGGAATGGAATAAATTGGAATGGAATAGATTGGAATGGAATAGATTAGAATGGAATAGATTAGAATGGAGTAGATTAGAATGGAATAGATTAGAATGAAATAGATTAGAATGGAATAGATTACAATGGAATAGATTAGAATGGAATAGATTAAAATGGAATATATAGATTAGAATGGAGTAGAATAGAATGGCATAGATTAGAATGGAGTAGATTAGAATAGAATAGAATAGATTAGAATGGAGTAGAATAGAATGGAATAGATTAGAATGGAGTAGATTAGAATGGAATAGATTAGAATGGAGTAGAATAAAATTGAGTAGATTAGAATGGAGTAGATTAGAATGGAATAGATTAATGGAATAGAATGGAATAGAGCAGGACTGTCAATTTTCCTCCCATCTTATTACTGATCTCTGGATATTAACATTTTTATAAAATATTTTATTGTAACCCTGCTGTTTCTAGCTGAAGTCTCTGGTATTTTTTTCTTCCTTTCTTTTTCTTTTCTCTCTCTACTCTTGTCCTCTACCACCCCCCTCTGTTGTTATTTCTATAAGGTTACAATTGGCCCTCTCTTCTTCTCTTCTATTTTCTTCTTTCTATTTTTCTCTCTACCGACCCCATCTAATTCTATAAAGGTTACAATCTTTGAAGATAGCATGGTTAACATATTTCTTAAACATTATTTTGGTGTCTCAAAAATGTAGTATTATCTGTTATGATAATTTCACTTAGAAATTAAAATTAAAAGCATGATTATATTTCATCTCAATGGAAATAAAATATACTGCATTTTAAAATAAATAAAGTAATTAATGTTTATTCATTAATCAAAATTGGAGTCTTCAATGTTAAGTAACTCAATGTTAAGTGATCCAATGTTAATTAATCCCATGTTAAGCAATCCAAGACAATAAACATAGACTAAATATATTTTAAATCAACAATTAATTGGTTTATTAACACACTTATATTAACTTACACATACACATTACTTAGAAAGTTTTGCCAGGATAGCACTGTTACAATAATAGCTTACTGGACTAATAATAATAACAATTTTCTTTCTTTTGTAAACTTAATACAGATCTACTAAAGCTTTTGCAAAAATCAAATAAAAATAAACAAACTACACAATAGCTGTATTTTTATATTGGACCACTTCCATCATCTAATGTGTGTGTTGAATGTCTTTAGAAAAGTTCAATTTTAGTTAACTATTACTCAGAGAGCAAGTGAAGCTCTATTAAGAGAAAGAATAAATGCTCAAAGGTTTTCTAAGTATCAAACAATGCATTCAATTAATAATGTAGAATGTCTTCTAAAAATAAACTTACTGATGATGACATGAGAGTTTTCAAGCAGTAAGAAGATCATATTCTATATTACATGGAAAAATATAAGAATGTCATAAGAAGAAACTTGCTAACCTACATGGGCATATCAAAAATCATAATGTACCAAGCAATGTAACAGCTTCATCTGTTAAAAATCTAAGTTCTAAACATCTAACAGATACTGAAACTTCTGTTCTTGAAAGAGGATTAAACTTTGCTGTAACACCATCTAATATCCCCTTACTAGATATAATGGCAGCCACTGAGGAAGTCACTCAAAAATTGCCTTTAGAAGAAGCAGCAGAATTATGCTGGAGAATAAAAAGAACACTTGACAAGCAACAAAAATTGCAGTCAATCATATCCTATGGGGAGAGGAAAGCAATTAAATCTCTCAAAGCAGATAAATCTATAATTATTCTCCCTGCTGACAAAGGCAATGCAACAGTTGTAATGGATACAACTGATTACGACAACAAAATACAAGAACTCCTCACAACAGGCCAATATAGAAAAGTGGCAAAAGATCCGATACCAAGTATGGAAACAAAATTACAAGCATTACTCAGAAAGCATCGCAAGTACTTTACAGATTCAGAAAAGAGTAAAATAACATCATATTTCAGCAAAATTCCTCATCTTTATGGTCTACCTAAAATCCATAAGGTTCATGTTCCATTACGACCTATTGTTAGTCCTAGAGATTTACCTTGCCAGAATTTGGCAAGATTTAGTCCTTTGGCATGCAAGACCCAATCATTTGTCAGGGATTTTAGACACTTTGTAGAATTAATCAAGAACATGAAAATTGAAAGAACTGACTTACTGGTAAGCTTTGATGTGGACAGTTTATTCACAAATGTACCATGTGAAAAAGCATTGTCTATTGTAAAGAAAAGATTAAATGGTGATAATAGTTTACAAACCAGAACAGCTCTTCCTATTGAGAGCATAAGTGAACTATTAACATCTCTGTATAAAAACAACCTACTATCAATATAACACAGAATTCTTCCAACAAAATCAATGAATGGCTATGGGCTCACCATTGTCTTCCCTGATTAGCAATATTTACATGGAAGAACTTGAAACAACAGCCATAAAAACTACTCCTTATCCACTTAAAGTTTGGCTTTGCTATGTGGATGATACATTTGTTGTATGGCCACATGGGGAAGCATTGCTACAAACTTTCTGGACACACATTAACAACATATCCCCTTCAATTAAATTCACAATAGAACCAGAAAAAGAACAAAAAGGCATTCTTAGATGTTCTTGTGACAAGACTCCCTCATGGCAAAATCAAAACTACAGTTTACCAAAAACCTACACATACAGGAAAATACCTAGCATATACATCTAATCACACCAGAAACACAAAACATGGAGTTATACTATCACTGTGGAACAGAGCAAAAGAAGTTTGTTCAGAAACTGGCGATTTGGAAAAAGAAAAGATCTATATAGAACAAACTCTTAAGGAAAATGGTTATCCATCAGCTGTTATTAAGGAAACATTAAATAGACAATAAAAAGAACCATCAAGAGAAAAGACAATTATTGGTACTGTAGTATATCCATACATTCCAAAAATAGCAGACAAATTAAGAAAATCTGCAATCAGTATAACATCAGAACAGCTTTCCAGAGCCATATCACACTACGAGAATTCTAACATCTACAAAGCCTAAACTTGAAATGCTGCAAAGAAAAAACTGCATCTATGAAATACCATGTGAATGTGGAAGAACATATATTGGTGAGACCAGCTGTCCTATTCAAAAGTGCTTGCAAGAACATAAATTGATGATTAGAAGAGAGAAAACAGATGTATCTAAGGTAGTAGACCATGTATGGACCAATGAACATACGTTCGATTGGGAAAATATTAAAATATTGAATAAAGAAGAAAAGGTACAAAGAAGAAAATTTAAAGAAGCCGCTCACATGACAATGGCAAAAAATCCCATAAGCCAACCTAGTGTGAATATACATAATGTATGGAAACCACTAATCAACTTTGCTGTGAGGAAAAAGTGGAGAAATCAGGAGGAACCTCATAGATAAGTGTACGAAATTACTGCATACTGTTGCCTTTGGCAGGATGGTTCAGTTGGTTAGAGCGTTACCTTAAATTTCAATAATCAAAAATCTAAGGACCCAGGTTCAAATCCCATGCTAGTACTGTCACTGGTAAGGCCAGCTACACCTGAAGAAGAGGGGAGAAAAATACCTCTCGAAACATTGTGCATATACTAATCTGTTTGCTGTGATATCTAACAGTTAGTGCATATACTAACCTGTTTGCTGTGATATTATTAACATTTGTTTGCTGTGATATTACTAACAGTTGGTGCATATACTAACCTGTTTGCTGTGATATTACTAACAGTTGAATGCATTTGGAATATTTAACTAAAATTAAACTTTTCTAAAGACATTCAACACACATATTAGATGATGGAAATAGTCCAATATAAAAATACAGCTAGAACACCATCATCACAAACCTTCAGAAAAAACTACACAATAGTTTGTTTAATAAATGATTATAACAGTGAACTAGCAATGGCTAATTCTAATATACCTTTGTTAAAGTATATTATCTTTAAGACAATTTTTTGTTGTCTTGGATTACTCAACATTGGATTAATTAACTTTGGATCACTTAACATTGAAGATTCCAATTTTGATTAATGAATAAACATTAATTACTTTATTTATTTTAAAGTGCAGTATATTTTATTTCCATTTGTTTTGTGAGAATGTGGAGGGACATAAAAACACCCTTGTCTTTCTCCCATCTTGAGTGATATCCTGTGTAAAGGCTGTAGTTAATCTAAATTGTAAATATCTTAATTACCAGATCAAATACTTAAGTAAATATATATATTTTTTCTATTGTAATAAATATTCTCTTATCATAGGATGCAGTCATTTCAAGGGAAGTGTTTGTCTACTATAGTCAGCCAGGATATCATTCACTTGACTACTTATTTACTTATTTTCAGTTAACTTCATATTTTAGTTTCTATCACAAGTGTTGCAGTAGGACCCCTGAGAACATATGCTCTTGTGGATCTTTTACTAACTGATACAAGTTTTCAAGATATAATTATAAATCCTAATTAGTGTGAGATGGGTAATAGTTAATTATTCCCTGTGTTATAGAAAAGCACACTTGATAATACTTTGTCTCATAAGAAGGTCTTATGTGTGGTATTATTTGAGCTTATATCTTGTGGTATCTGTTTAGGTTACTAAATAAGAAATTTGTTTAGAAAGGTTTTGATTTTATTATAAATTTGTTGATTCAGAGAATATCATTTGATGGAAAATAATTTTTTTTTTTTAGTATCTTGAAAAACGTAAATTTCTTAACAATTTCTTCCTAATTGTTATTGTGCCTTGATTGTTTAGCAGCACTATCAAATTTCATCCCATCTTATTACTGATCTCTGGATATTAACATTTTTATAAAATATTTTATTGTAATCCCACTGTGTTAACTGAGGAATCTCTGGTATATCTTCTTTCTTCTTTTCTCTTTCTCTATCCCTCTAGTAATTCTTCTCTCTCCCTCTAATATTCTCTCCTTCTCTCTAAGCATTTCCTTCCTTCTCTTTTTTTCTCTCCCTCAATCTACTTCTCTCCTCTCCCTCTCTACCTTACCCCCTTTTTTCTCTCTGCTAATTGATTCTCTTATGATGATAATTGGCTTCTCTCTATATTTTCTTCTCTTTTTCTTCTCTCTCGATACTCTCTTTATCTACTACCCCCTCTGTTGTTATTTCAATATGGTTACAATTGGCACTACTTCTTTTACAATTGGCACTACTTCTTTTTCTACTTTCTTCTCTTTTATATTTTCCCTTTTCTCTATCCCCCCCTGTTCTTGATATTTTATAAAGGTAGATTAGAATGGAATAGATTAGAAGGGAATAGATTAGAATGAAAGAGATTAGAATGGAATCCATTAGAATGAAATCAATTAGAATGGAATCGATTAGAAAGGAATTGATTATAATGGAATCGATTAGAATGGAATCGATTAGAATGGAATTGATTAGAATGGGATCGATTAGAATGGAATTGATTAGAAAGGGATAGATTAGAATGGGATTGAGTAGAATAGGATCGAGTAGAGTAGAATAGGGTAGAGTAGAATAGGATCAGTTAGAATAGAGTAAAATAGAATAGGATCGATTAGTATAGGATAGGGTAGAATAGGATCGAATAGAATAGGGTTGGGTAGAATAGGATCAAGTAGAATAGGATAGGGTAGAATAAGGTAGGGTAGAATAGGGTAGGGTAAAATAGGGTAAGGTAGAATAGAATAAAGTAAAATAGAATAGGGTAGAATAGAATAGGGTAGAATAGAATAGATTAGAATAAAGTAAAATAGAATACAGTAGGGTAGATTAGAATAGGATAGAATAGGGTAGATTAGAATAGGGCAGAATAGAATAGGGTAGATTAGAATAGAATAATAGGATAGATTAGAATAGAGTAGAATAAAAGAATAAGGCAGATTACAATCGGGTAGAATAGATTAGAATAAGGTAGATTAGAATAGGGTGGATTCGAATAGGGTGGATTTAAATCGGGTGGATTTGAATAGGGTGGATTTGAATACAGTGGATTTGAATAGGGTGGATTCAAATAAAGTGGATTCAAATAGGGTGCATTAGAATAGAGTTATAATAGGGTGGGTTGAAATAGGGTGGGTTAGAATAGGATGGGTTAGAATAGGGCGGGTTAGAATGGGGTGGTTAGAATAGGGTGGGTTAGACTAAGGTGGGTTAGAATAGGGTGGGATAGAATAAGATGGGTTAGAATAGGGTGGGTTAGAATAGGGTGGGTTAGAATAGGGTGGATTAGAATAGGGTGGATTACAATAGAGTGGATTAGAATAAAGTGGATTAGAATAGGGTAGATTAGAATAAAGTGGAATAGAATAGGGTGGAATGGATTAGAATAAAGTGGATTAAAATAAGATGGATTAGAATATATTTCTTTATTTGAAAATCTTTTTACTTGAACTCCCAAGAAAAGAGCTTCTTAAACCCTAAAACATTCTTAATTTAATAAACATGTCTGGCATATATAATATTATATATTTCTATTCTGATATTTGGAAAAACAATTGGAGATAGGGTGATAAACATTTCATGAAGCTGATGCATGAGTAGTAGTATTTTTTTCCTATCAAAAAGTAATTGGGTAACTATAAAATACTTGAATTCAAATGAAGGTGTAATATTTTAGGACAATATATAATATGGAATAGAATTATTTTTAGTGTATTCACATTACATGTCCAGTTAATGGAAGATGGCCTTTGAAGATATTAAATATAATTTTGAATCTAATTTTCAAACATTATTATTTAACTTATAAATTCTGTTTGTTTGTTTGTTACTTAGAACCCATTTTGGACATATTAGGTATCAAGGACAATGCAATATTTCAAGGTTGTCCTGTCCAACAGTAGTGGCAAACTGAATTTCCAGCCACATAGACATCAATCCAGTTACTTTCATTGAATTTTATGGCAATTCACTAAAAAACATTTACATTTAATTAAAATAGAATGAAAAAGAAATGTAAGATAAAATCTTTATTTTTCTTGATTGTTTAACTTAAATTGCTTTTTTAAAAAACATTGCTTTTATAAATTCAAAAATCTTTTGAACAATTATTTAACGTGTAAATTTCATGTCAAATACTGGAAATATGATAACATTGTTTTGATGTTCAGTTTTTAAATTTGAATGTGAATATTTACAAAAAATCTGTTGCAAAATATCTAAATACTAAAAAAATAAAATATATTAAAAATTATTTTATTAAAAATGCTTTTATTAATTGGATGAGTTGTGAATTAAAACCAAAAAATATTTGGTACTGATATAGTACGTGCTCAGTGCCATTTTACATTTTAAAACCCACTTAAAACCCCACTATCATATCCAAGTAATAAATGCCATCAATGATCAAAATGTGGTTCCAAAACAGCAGTTGCAAAATTGCAACATTCATCAAGTCTTAAAAAATAAAAATTCTAATGATACATTTCCTACTTCAAATATTTCACATTTAAATCAAGCTTACAATTTACAAATACTTAAAGATTCTAACTTCTAAAATATGAATTATTTTTTCTTCTTCATTCTTTTTCTATGTATTGATTTCTATTTTAACGTATCATACCATTTACAACTCTCTTAAACACTTTATCAATACTCTTTATTTAAACAGTTTTGACTGTCCTGCAGTCATCATCAGAGCTACAATACTTAATTATATAATACACTTATACACATATTCATATACATAATTAAATACACACAAAAAAAATGAAAATAAAATATACATTTTAACTTGACTATTAAACTCAACACCATTAATCACAAAATTAAACAATTTTAAAGAAAATCGCAAACAATAATAATGATATTAAGCTTCCATATATTACTCCCACATATACCTAAAATCTCCATTCAACTAATTAAAGTCTTGACCAACAAATTTAAAATCAGTTTTCACACGCACCCCTGTACTAATTGTCTAATCAATAATTCTAAAGACAAAATTGACCCTTCTCAGACCCCCACATTGTTTATAGCACCTCGTACACCCAATCCAGATGCTGTGTCATTTATTATGGTGAAACCAAAGTCAGCATAACCAACAAGACCCCTTAGCATAGAAACACCTACAATAGAGCAAAGAAAAATAATGACAATCTTCAACATTCTTAGAACATTTCAAGAAGACAGGCCATATATTTGAACCCTCCAACCCCAAAATAATTTACATAGAGAATAATGACATCAAACAGAAAATTAGAGATGCGTACTTCATTAATGGCAACAATAACTCTATCAATAGACATGATGCCTGCTTTGACATTTTCAAATATTGGGCTATCTAAATCATTTGCATATACTTTGCATATTGCCTTTATTTCTCTGTTTTGCATTTCGCATTATCGCTATGAATGTGAGGCAAATGGTCTTGAAAGCGCTTACCATTTAATATTTTTTGCACTCTCTATAGCTTCTCTTTCAAGTGCTTTACATGCTTTTAATTTCCATATTATAATTGAATATTGTAACTCTGATGATGGTTGCAGGAACAGTCGAAACTGTTTAAATAAAGAGTATTGATAAAGTGTTTAAGAGAGTTGTAAATGGTATAATACAAATTATACTAAATACAAAAGCTTGTAAATTATAAAATACGAATGTTATTAAATAATGCCAGCAGAAAGCACCGTAGTTTGCAGGAAAGTGGAAGAAAGGTTTTGCCAGGGTTGATAATCGATGTCATTTATTGCTTGGATGTGTCAGCATGTTTTTGGGGTGCTTCTTTATGTAACCTAAAATAAGTTTAATTATTTCTATAAATTAATTAATGCAGTCACTATTTTTAAAACTAATAATTGAATTAATTAATTTATGGAGACCCACACTTTTATTTCAGATTACATATAATAAGCAAAATTGTGATTGAAGAAAAAAATTAATGGTAGTGTTTGGTTATGTGTACTGTGGCCACCAGATGACACTGCAGAACCACCAAGAATTTGGTGGCCACAGTATGTGTAACCAAACACTCCCAAATTAATATTTTGGGTTTAGTGCATTAGTCATCAAATTAAATAAAAGCATTTTCAATAATATAAATATATTGTAACCTCTCTTGTGAAGATCACAATTTAAAAATAAATACAAAAAGGTTATTATATGTTAAATCACTAAATATCATATGATCACTGTTTAGTGCCACCCTGTGCCAACAAGAGTAATCAATGGATGCCAGAAGGCTTGTGCATAAATCCCCATCTAAGTGCCTACTCATCCAATATCCCCAGACTAGTTTCTGGCTTGTGGCCTTCATTAATGAGGAGCTTTTGATAGGTGCAGTGCTCTCAGATGCAGAGCTCCTCACTGATGAAGACCACAAGCCAGAAACTACTCTGGGGATATGGGATAAATAGGCATTAGATAGAGATTTTATGCACAAGCCTTCTGGCATTCATTGATTACTCTGGCTTTCATTGAGTGGCATTATGTATGGAGAGTTTTGTCTTGTTACTATATGTTTTAAAACTTTGTAAAAAGTTTATTTACTTATTTATTAAAACAAATCATAATGTATTAGTAAGTTTTAAAAAAATTTAATTTGTAAAAATTAAAAGTTTATTTCTTTGTTTATTTTAAGATAATTTGAAAATAAAGTTCATTATTTTCAAAATATTGTGTGCTAATTTAGACAATACAATGATTGCTATGGATTTTGGATAATTGCTGGACAAATGAAAAACAGATTATCATCTGTTATAAAAAATTGTCAAAATCAGTTTTTTTTTGTATGGCTGGCAAATTAGCAGCTGGGAAATAAATTGTATTCTTGTATATTTGAATTTATTTATAATGATAGAGAAATATTTAAAAACCAGGCACTCTTCACAAACCTAGAGCTTAATTGTAAATATAGGGGATTTGACCTCAGATTTTCAAACACCCTTCAACTATTCATCCTATCTCATGCAACTGATACACATGATGATTTTTCTACACATGTATGTTCATGTGTATCAGTTGTATGAGATAGGGTGAAAAGTTGAAGGGTGCTTGAAAATCTGAGTTCAAATTCCATATACTTATAACGATATGGTAAATTTTTAGTTGGAGTATTTACTTTATCTTTCTAAAAATGTAGTTTTCTTCATGGAACTGTGATAATCCTCTAGTAATATTAAACAATGCCTAATTATATCTGCTAAAGCTGAATTTCATTTGTGATTGCCATAACGAAACTGGATATTTAAATAAAAAGAACTTCAAAAGTCAACTATGGATTACAAGAAGAAATAATTGAGGAAGAAAAATATTTAAATATATTAGATATCTCTGATTTCCTTAATTACAAAGCACAACTATCAAAAACAAACTTATTATTTCCGGAAAAATCTTCAAGTTAAATTATCGGTAAATGTAAACATGAAACTATGAGAATATGTTTATTATGACCAGAGATTTCATTGTTAAATTGGAATTACTGTTTAAAAGTGTTGAGCTCAACAGAAAAACAAAAATAACAACATCAAAAGAAATTTTACTTTGTAAAATATTCATTTTCTATTTAAGTTAAAATTAAAATATTGTTTTTTTCTTGGCTATATATAAATTCAGAGATATCATCATCATCAACAACCATTATATCAATCCACTGCAGGATTAAGGTCTCTCAAAGTTCAATCCATTTTCTCTGATCTTTAGCTTCTCTTCTCCACATCATTCCTGCACATTTTCTTATTTCATCCACCCATCTCATATGTGGTCTCTTTCTGGGTCTTTTACAATCTCTTGGAATCCAGTTTAATATTTCAATTGTCCATCTATTATCATCTTTTCTAGAAATATGTCCAGCCCAACTCCACTTCTGTTTTTTAATTTTTTCAATGAGGTTAGTCACACCTGTTTGTTCTCTTACCCATAAATTGTGTTTTCAATCTCTTCTTGTTACTCCCAACATCCATATCTCCATACTTCTTGAGTGGTCTAAAGTCTCTATATTGCTCTTCTATTAAAGGTCCAAGTCTCAGATCCATAAGTAAGAACTGGTAAAATACATTTATTAAAAACCTTTCTTTTCAAACACATAGGCATATTTTCTTTTAGTATCAGGTTATTTCTACCAAAAGCACTCCACCAAGTTTAAACTCTATGATTAATTTCATCCATTATGTTTCCATCTGTATTAATAATATGACCAAGGTATTTGTAACTCTTAACTTCTTCCAACTCATCATAATCAATCTTTATTTTCATATTTTGAGAAAATTCATTAAACATTACTTTAGTCTTTTTAACATTTATCTTTAGTCCTATTGTCATCTGATAACTCCTGCAACAATTTTTGCAGCTCTAAAGCATTATTTGTGAAAACAACTACATCATCTGCAAAATCTAAATGACTTAAATAATCTCCATTTACTTTCACTCCTTTAGCTTCCCATTTTAATCCACAAAATACTTCTTGCAGCACTGCTGTAAAAAGTTTTGGAGATATGGAGTCATCCTGTCTTATCCCCTTTTCAATGTTGACTTTTCTAGTATCATTATGTAATCTAATTGTTGCTGTTGCATTTTTATAAATATTCTTTAAAATATGATAATATTCTGGATCTATACTTTGATGATCCAATGATTTAATCACTGAAGAAATGTTTATAGAATCAAATGCCTTTTCATAATCTACAAATCCAAAACATAATGACAACTCATATTCATCTGTCCTTTCTATAACTTCTCTTAATACCTGGATATGATCTACTATACTAAAACCACTTTTAAATCCAGCTTGTTCTCTTGGTTGGTGGAAATTCAGAGATATCATACAATATAAATATTAATTTTAAAATATTTTCTGTCATGTATATTCCACATCTAATTGTTTTGACTATGTAAATATAAAACAGTTGTATTGTTATATTCTATTTTGTATTAAATAAATTTCGTATTGTAGTAAAGCATAGTTTCTCATTAAATTTTCTCATCTGATGTTCAAGTATATGATTTTCATATTTACATTAGAATAATTTATAAATATGAAATGGATAATGATCAGAAAATATGACTGTATCTGTATAAAGGCTTATACACTATGTAAGTTTCAGCCTGATCATTATCTGTGGTTATTATTAATTAAATAGCATTTTTGTGATATTCACTCTACCATGTACATCATCACTTACTGGTCATTATTGGTGATCAGATAATCATTTTTCCTAGACAAGGATATTTTAACTTGTGAATGATTCCATTACAGTATATATATATATATTATTAATACAATATTCAAATATGTTTAAAAATACATATATACAAGCAACAAAGATTACAAATTATAAAATTATTATAAAAAGCCTTTTTCGGCAAATTATGTTTTTTTGCCCTTTTCAATATGTCTCCACGATTTAAAGCACATACAGTGACATCTATATCAATACATGAGAGAAGATAGATAAACAAATGGATATCTGACATGATCTATTATGTGTTTTTTTTCCCCTCAATTCTACTACAAAATTACTCTGTTATATATATTGAATGGATATATATCCACATATATTAATTAATTAACTATCCATTCTTTATCCATTAACCACTTATTATTTAACTTAATGGATGTTTTGTATATATTCATACAGTTGTTTTTATTATACATGATGTAGTTTGTTTCATATATTTTATGTCTATTAACATTTTTAATATAATCAAGAACACTTATATTATCAATACAATTTATTTTATGTCCATACTGCAAATAATGAACATATAACGCAGATCTATCATCTTTCCTAGCAATAGCATCATTGTGTTCTTTAGCTCTTTCTCCCAATTGCTTTGACGTCTGGCCAAAGAACACAATGATGCTATTGCTAGGAAAGATGATAGATCTGCGTTATATGTTCATTATTTGCAGTATGGACATAAAATAAACTGTATTGATAATATAAGTGTTCTTGATTATATTAAAAATGTTAATAGACATAAAATATATGAAACAAACTACATCATGTATAATAAAAACAACTGTATGAATATATACAAAACATCCATTAAGTTAAATAATAAGTGGTTAATGGATAAAGAATGGATAGTTAATTAATTAATATATGAGGATATATATCCATTCAATATATATAACAGACTAATTTTGTAGTAGAATTGAGGGGAAAAAACACATAATAGATCATGTCAGATATCCATTTGTTTATCTATCTTCTCTCATGTATTGATATAGATGTCACTGTATGTGCTTTAAATCGTGGAGACATATTGAAAAGGGCAAAAAAACATAATTTGCCGAAAAAGGCTTTTTATAATAATTTTATAATTTGTAATCTTTGTTGCTTGTATATATGTATTTTTAAACATATTTGAATATTGTATACTTGAAGTGCAACATAAAAAAAGAATTGGTTTTAATTCTGATTCTTTTTCTGTATAGTATTTCGATATTATTAATACAGCTGGATCTTGTTTTATGTGGTAAATAGGTTCCTCAGAAAACGCGCACAAAAGAAATTGCACAAAAATAAATGTAACTTACCTTGAAAAATGGGGGATAGGTTCCCATAATTTTCAGAAATTGGCATAAAAGCAAAGCAACAAGGAAAAATTACTTTAAAATCCGCATTAAAAAAATAAGAAAATAAAGTATGACTAATAAAAAATTTCAAATATATGAAAAAAATTAATATAAGACAAACCTTTTTAACTTTTTTTATTAACTACAGTATTTAATTTTACATTTTTTCATACATATTTTAATCATTACCGCTATTTTACAATATGCATTCGTTTGTGAACTAGTAAGAAATCAGATTTGTGACATGATGTACAACTAGCACCACTTCCAGTCTTGTGCTGTTTCTATATTAAAAAAATGAGATAGCAATCAAAACAAGATTATACATTATCATTGGAAAGATTATTTTCAGTTTATAAAATCAATAAAATCTTCATTATTATTTATTTTAAAAATCTAAAAAAATATTTATTTCTGTTAATATCTAACAAAATACATTTTAAAAGTTTAAAATTTTTGAATATTTATGGCGTTATTTTTATACGTACATATAAATCTATTATTATTATTATTTACTCATTAGTATAAGTAGGTTATTTACATAGAATCTAAGATTCTAAATACAGCTTCAGACAATATTCACATAAGGTGTTAATATAACATTATATTTTTGAAAGAAAAAAAAAGTATTTCAAGTCAAAATAAGTTATTAATAATTTAAATTTTTTGATATCTAATAAATATAGTGAAATATGAAGGATATTAAAAAGAAACATGAATCACGTAACTTCAAAATCGAATTAAAATAATCCACATAAAATGAGACCCAGGTGTATATGAAAAAATTAAGTTATGATTAAATCATCAAGTAGCATGGAGTAATGGAATTTACTCTTTTTTTTATAGATTATGTTGAAATCTTAATATATGTAAGCATGCATGTTAATTCTTCTATATAAAAATATGTAGAGAAACTAGATGATAAATTACTATGATCTAGTCATAACTTTTCCCTTTGTACTCTGAAGCCGGATCCATAGATTGTGATCCAGATTTTCATTTTCAATGCTCAAACTTCTTATGAATTTTTCATTTTTTTTTTTTTTTATTATTATTATTATTATTATTATTATTATTATTATTATTATTATTATTATTATTATTATTATTATTATTATTATTATTATTATTATTATTATTATTATTATTATTATTATTATTATTATTATTATTATTATTATTATTATTATTATTATTATTATTATTATTATTATTATTATTATTATTATTATTATTATTATTATTATTATTGGTAGTAGTAGTAGTAGTAGTAGTTATGGCAACAGCAGTAGTAATAGTAAAAACAATCTATTTTAGCATTGCAATATCAATACTATTTCATAAGCTATAATGAGCCCTTACACCTTTAGAACGTAATAAAACCTTTTTAATTTTTAGATGAATTGAACATATGCTTTTCTAAAAGCATTAATCACAAGGCCTAAATCTTTGAAGATTTTCAAAATCATTATATCCTTATTGAGAAATATTTTTCCTTTTAGAATGATATTTTTGTGAGGTCAATGCAATCAGCATAGATTATTTTTGTTCCTTTTGCATAATTATCCAAAGCTGCTTTGGGATAGAGAATTTAACACATATATATATTTTTGCATTACTTTTATTTAATTACTTATTATTTGTCTAAATCGCATGTTATTATTAAATTAGTAATAAACTGAAAGGTTGCTAGTCTTTCACATGCGCCTACAGTTGTTTCTCAGACAGCCAATCAGGTGTTTAAACAGCGGTCTGAGAAACAACTGTAGGCGCATGTGAAAGACTGGCAACCTTTCAGTTTATTATTAACGACTTATTATAAATTCTTCAGATCAACAACTCAAATTAAATTAAATATAAATATAGCTTTTAATTAAAATCTTTTTTAATTCTTTCACAAAACACTCCCTATAACTTCATAATTTTTTCTGTTTATTATAAGGAATAAAAGCATTTTTTTAAAAAAAATCTATATTATTTTAGTTATAATTGACGCTATTGTCTTTATTGTGTCCAGTAATAAACCTCCATTCTTTTATTAATAACAAAGAAACATGCTATAATAAAATATACACACATTTTACTAATGTAAAAATTCCATAAAATTTATTACTAGCTCCACATATTGATTTACTAGAATATCACAACTGCAAAGTAATTATTCTTTAATAGTAATATTCTATTATCTCTGTATTCTCCCATTACTGGAGTTGGTTATGCCATGTATAAAATGTCATTGATAAAATAAAATCAGCTTATTAAATTTCTAAACCGTTGTTTTTTTTTTTAAATAAAAATATTTTTAATTATTTAAATACTGCTTCTTACATCATAATTTTAATTCAGTTTAAACTCAATTTTCACTTTATACATTATTAATAATATTTTTGATTATCTATTCATTAAAAAAATTATTATTCCTCTGAAGGTTTGTAATGATGGTATATTATAAGATGTGATATGTTGGACTATTTCCATCATGTATGAGTGAATGGCAGCTCAGTTGGTAGAGCGTTTGCCTTAAATTCGATATTCAAGAATCTTAAGGTGCGAGTTCAACTTCTAAGCGAATATTGTCACTGTGCATGTAGGCCAGCAACACCTGAAGAAGAGTGGAGAATAAGACTATTCGAAACGTTGTGTAATTACTAACCTGTATTGTCTATTTGTGTGTTATTACTAACAAGTTGTTTGTATTTGGAAAGTTTAAATAAAGTTTAAAATTTTCTGTACATTCAAAATTCACTCATAAATGATGGAAATAATTCAACATATCACATCTTATAATATACCATCATTACAAACCTTCAGACAAATACATGACAATTTATTTAAAAATGAAGAAATATGAAATATAAAAGGGGTGCATTTATTTTCAGCCTTTTCTGGGAATTCTGTTCTTCAATTGATTAAATCTATTTTTGCTGTTTATTATCTGTACCAGCTATATAATAAGATTTCATTTACTTATCCTTATATTTATATAATAAATTATACTCGTTTTACACACCCACCCTACTTTTTTAAAGAAAGCTTTTCCTTCTTCATATATGATTATATAAATCATCCGATATCACAATATATTTTTATTATATTTGTCTATAATTTTTCATAACTTTTATTTAAATCCTATCTATTATATTCTTTCTACCTTTTTTTAATTTTCATGGCCATCTTTTGAAATACAGCATCATTCCCGTTGAATAATAAAGTGACTTATTGATGTTACATAAAAGCTTTTAGCACAATAATGAAAGTTTTATAGATTTAAATTCTTATAGATTTAAATTTTTAATGTTACCTTTATTACTTATTTAAATCTGTCTTGCTAAATTATAAATTAAGTAATAAATAAGAATTGTAAGATATTAAAATATAAAACAAATTAATTTTAAAATCTTTTAAGTTGGAATTACAAAATATATCGTTTGCGTTGTTTTATTAATCAAAATTATTACATGGCATTTATTTGTTTTAATTTTTTTAATGATAACACTATTTTTATATGCAGTAATTTTTTTAAAATTTCAATTCAGCAATGCATTGGCTGAATACATTATTGTCATCGCTGCCGTTATCCAGTTGAGAAAGATTTGTCATTAAATATTCAGGTGTTTAATATTATCAAAATTTCCCTCCATAATTTTTTTTTTTAAATTTCCATGTTTATTTCACTCCTATGTGATTTAATGCAGTAATAATGTGGCCGATACGAGCTAGAGGTTCTTCGGGCATCTCCTAGCTGAAGAAAATTTTTAAAAAATCTCAGTTTAATTAGATGAATAAAACTTTTATACTCAATTTACCATTTGAATGCTCAAAGGTCACATGATCTCCTAAGCAACTGACCATGCACATTTTTTTTATGCTTTGAAATTATTGTTTAATTCTTCGTCTTTATCTATCATTTTTATTTTTTAACTAAAACAGCTTTTCTCATCAACTCTTTTTAACTATTTTTTTCTTGCTAAAGCAATCAGAAACTTACTACCATATTGCTTATGACTATATATATATATATATATTACTTAATTTATATTTATGAAGATCAAAGATTAAAAGTGTTTTGTCACCTGTAAATTTATATAGATATGAACTATTTTAGAGCCAAAATAAGAGAAATTATTATTCACCTAGCCAATGTAAGAAGCTTAAATTTTTTATGATATGACGCTGAATTTGGATTAGTAAAATAAATTATGTTTAAAGAATTTCAAGAGAAGAAAACAGCTATCAGTAATGAGGAAATGTTGTCCCTTGGTCATAATACCCTAATGCTCAATATTTCAGTTTTCATTCAGGCAGAAAATTTAAGTCATCTTTTAATATTACTCAAAGTGACATTTTTCTTTTCTTTTTACAGTTTGACTAACATCTTCATTTCTAACAGAATCTAATTACTTGCTAAAATAATATATGTGTGTGTGCGTGAATTGTAATAATTAGTGGGTGTGAACTAGAACCCGTTTAACGGATCTGATTTTCAATTTTATGGTATCATCATTGCCCATCCCTATCGTGACACCACTTCCATAAAAGTAAAAACAATTTATATCCATTTTAATAAAACTCTGTGGAACAAAAAATATACTACACAAAAATAAACGTGCTATAAACAATTATAGCAGTATAAAAGTACATGTAGCCAAGCATAATTCACATTTGGTAGCAATCTATTGTGGGAACAGTTTCTATCCACTTTGAAACATCTTATATATAGGGTATATGAGCACAGACTTTTACACGACCCACCCTTCTCCACTCTATCTCATAACACTGATACACTTGAACGCATATATGCCGAAAAGATAAATAATCACCAATATACGTATTCCATGCTAAACCAGCAATCATCAGTTGGTCCAGATTACCATCTCTACACATATATGCTATAAGTACTCAGATATATATTAAGATAGCCAATCTTCATACTTTAATGGACAGGCTTCAATCCACTCCACACTCCAACTCTTCAACCGTCCATCCAATTGAAAATCTGATGATGGAATGCTCAAAGGCCAACCTGAGGCCGAGATTCTTGTCACACCCATGTTGACCTAAGGTCAATCTGACCCCTCATGTACAGGACATAATCCATTTAATACATATACAAGGGATGGGCAGACATCTCTACTATGTAATAACTGAAACACAGGCTTATTATATGCCTGTGTCTATATATGTTATAGGGTATATGAGCACAGACTTTCACATGACCCACCACTCTCCACTCTATCTCATAACACTGATACACTTGAACACATATATGTCAAAAAGATAAATAATCACCAATATATGTATTTCATGCTAAACCAACAATCATTTTGTAAATCAGTAAGTATTGCATCACCAAGAAATATATGTAATAATTCATGACTGTGCCAAAGAGATATTTAACCAAACATATTTTTTTATATGTGAACATCATTCATTTTAAATTCCTTTTACATCACAACTATCCACTAATGTAAAGCTTGAGATTACCCTCTTTCACTATCATCATTATCATCATCAAACATTATCAATCCACTGCAGGATAAAGGTTTCTTCAAGCTCAATCCATCTCCTCCGATCTTTAGGCTTCTCTTCTTCAAATCACCCCTGCACACTTTCTTATTTCATCCATCCACCTCACATGTGGTCTCTTTCTGGATCTTTTACAATCTCTTGGAATCCATGTATTTTAATGAAATAACTTTTGTTTGTGAAATGAATTACAGGCTTGAAACACTTACATCTCTATGCTTGTCTGAAGGTTAGTTATAATGACATTTTAGAATTATTTATTGGACTATTTCCATCTTCTCCTGTTAGGAACTGAATGTCTTCAGAAAAAATTTTAAACTTTATTTAAACTATCTAAATACATT
The DNA here is from genome assembly GCA_028023455.1 of Epiperipatus broadwayi. Taxonomy (NCBI): domain Eukaryota; kingdom Metazoa; phylum Onychophora; class Udeonychophora; order Euonychophora; family Peripatidae; genus Epiperipatus; species Epiperipatus broadwayi. Next base: position 3,630,114 of record JAQFVV010012407.1, read on the forward strand.
CACCTGTTAGCAATAACACACAAGTTAGTATATGCACAACATTTTGAGACACAACATTTTGAGAGATATTATTCTACCATTTTCTTCAGGTGTTCCTGGCCTGACCAATGACAGTACTAGCATGGGATTTGAACCTGGACTCTTAAATTCTTGAGTATTGAATTTTAAGGTAATCTTCTAACCAAATATAGCCTTTGGCAGATTAGCTCAGTTGGTTAGAGTGTTTACATTAAAATTCAATATTCAAGAATCTGAAGGTCCAGGTGTGACTCCCATGTTAGTGTTGCCACTGGTTAGGTCCAAAAATACCTGAAGAAGAGAGAATAATACCAGTCAAAAGTGTGTTGTTAAATACTAACCTTACTAACAGTTGAATGTATTTAGAAAGTTTAAAATATTTCTAATGACATTCACTTCTTAATATTAGATGATAAAAATAATCCAACAAATAATTAATACAGGCAAAACTCACTATATATATTATGTCACACACAGCAAGCTAGATTAATCAATGGATGCCAGAAGGCTTGTGCATAAAATCCCCATCCAGTGCCTACTCATCCAATATTCCCAGACTAGTTTCTGGCTTATGGCCTTTGTCAGTGAGGAGCCTTGGATCTAGATGCAGTATTCTCAAATCAAAGGCTCCTCACTGACAAAGACCATAAACAAGTGGAGATAAAAGGTGTTTGCTGGAAGATTGCATTAGATCCTAAGATCTAGCTGCAGTGCTTTCAGATCCAAGGCTCCTGACGAAGGCCATAAGTCAGAAACTACTCTGGGGATATTGGATGAGTAGGCACTTGATTGGGATTTTATGCACAAGCCTTCTGGCATCCATTGATTACTCTAGCTTGCTATGTGTGGCAAAATATATATAGTGAGTTTTGCCTGTTTTAGCAACAGTTATACACAAGCGTAAGAGGAGGTAGTCATGTGATGTTTATTGGCTTAAAATAATTAATACCTATATCACTATGTCAATGATGATATACATGTGTGTGTGCATTGTTTACTTTTATTTTTATGTTTACTACTTGTTTAATTTTAAAGGTTGAATTTGATTTACAATCAAATGTTAATCTTTAATAGGCTTTATTCTTCAGTGCAACCCCAAAACAGAACTTCCTGAAGATGGGATATTTTTAACAGACAACTAATCAAAACAAAGAAATCAATTTATTTACAATGACTTAATCTTTTTGTAAAAGCTTAGAAGAAATAAGTTGTGCTATGCTTGAATCTAATGTTCCATCATTTCTATTCTTTGATTCTCTCATTGATATATTTCAAATTTTCAGTATATGTTTTGTGGAAATTACCAAAATGTCAGTTGTTTTCCATATGAATGTAACATCTTTTTCTTATTTAGGGATATAAAAGAAGTATTTTAAACTGTCAATTGATTATATGTGCAACATCTATTACTAGAAGGGATTTGAACCCAGACTTTCAAGCTCCCTTCAGCCATTCTTCCCATCTTGTACAATACACATGGCTACATTACATGCAAAAAAAAGATAAATGCTCTCCACTATACATATTTTGTGCTAACCCAGCACTCATCAGTTAGTCTGGGTCATCATCTTCCACACACACACATATATAATCAGTGCTTGATTTATATCAAGATAACAAATCTTCAACTTTAATGGACAGGCTTCAGTCTTCTCCACTCTCCAACTCTTCAGCTATTTATATCATTGAAAATCTGATGATGACATGTTCAAAGCCCTTGTTTGATAATTTTGTCATCACACATATATAATCAGTGCTTGATTTATATCAAAATAACAAATCTTCAACTTTAATGGACAGGCTTCAGTCTTCTCTACTCTTCAACTCTTCAGCTATTTATATCATTGAAAATCTGATGATGACATGTTCAAAGCCCTTGTTTGATAATTTTGTCATCATACTCATGTCGATCGTATGTCATTCTAACTCCTCATTTGTAGAAACCTTAAGGCCATTTAAAGACATAGAAGAGAGATGGGCAGAATACAGGCTGAATCTGTAATATTTAAACACAAGTATAGTATATACTTAAGCTAGTTGTAATTAGAAGGAATTTGAACCCAGACTTTCAAGCTCCCTTCAGTTATGTGTATCAGTTGTATAAGATGGAGTGGAGACTGAAGGAAGTTTGAAACTCTGGGTTAAAATCTCCTCTAATTACAATCTAGCTTAAGGGTATATATACTATATTTGTATTTAAATATTACAGATTTAGTCTGTATCTGCTTACCACCCCCTTCTGTGTATTTAATGGTCTTACAGCCCTACATGTGAGGGATCAGCATGACTTACAGCCAACATGGGCATGTTAACAAAATGGGAAAACAAGAACTTTGAACATACCATCATTAGATTTTCAATGATATAAATGACTAATAAGTTGGAGAGTGGAGATTGAAGCCTGACCATTAAAGTTTAAAGATTTGTTATCTGAATATAAACTGAGCACTGATTATACATATATGTGGAAGATATTGATCCAGACCAACAGATGAGTGCTGGTTTAGCACAAAATACATATACTGGGGTTCATTTATCACATGATCACATCTCCTATACTAGCACAATAATTGTTGATAAACATTCTCATAGTTTTGTAGTTAAGTGGAGATAAAAGGTGGTTGCTAGAGGGTTGCATTAGATCCTAAGATCTAGATGCAGTGCTCTCAGATCCAAAGTTCCTCACTGACGAAGGCCACAAGCCAGAAACTAGTCTGGGGATATTGGATGAGTAGGCATTAGATAGGGATTTTATGCACAAGCCTTCTGGCATCCATTGATTACTCTGGTTGGCACAAGGTGGCACTACTGTATGGAGAGTTTTGCTCTGGAGATCATTTATCTTTGTCATGGGTATGTGGCCATGTGTATCAATTGTATAAGATGGAGTGGATGGCAGAAGGGAGTTTGAAAGTCTAGGTTCAAATCCCTTCTAATTACATTTAGCTTAAATATGTATACTAGTATTTAAATATCTATGCTTACTACAAATTTTGTTTAAACTTCTGCACGTATGTTATACAGAATGTATTATTTCAATTTGACATATAAATAAAATGATATAAAAAACAATTTTGCCAAATAATATTTAATATAAATTGTTATCAAATGCTAGGCATAATAGCATGGAATAGGCTAGCTGTATTACCAAATATTTTAACATAAAAATGCAGATTTTTATTGATATTGAGATTTTACATAATTTAAAATAATGTGTATTAATCCATATCCAATGTTTTCTGCTATATAAAGAGTATTAAGTAATACCTAGGAGGAATTTGTTCTACAATGTTTACTTATTACTCTATATCGATTTATATCACTGTTATTAGAACTTAACTCATATAATCATTCAGTACCCTCATTTTAGATTCTCTGTTCAATATTATTTTAATATAAAGTACAGTATATAGCTATCACATGAACAAAGCCATACTATGTACCTGTGTAATATTGATAGCAATATATTACAACAGTTTTATTTTTTGTGCATCACAAAATATCAAAGAACCTATCTAAACGCATCTTTACTATCTGATTATTATTAAATAACACGTTCTTCAGTAAAAAAAATTATCACTCCTATTACATGTAACATTAAACCATTAAAACATCACATAATCACATTTTTTTATGCTTACCCAATAATTCATAATCTTCTATCATCTATTGATTACTGTAGCTTGCACTAGGTGAGCTACTGAGAGTAAAAATTTGCTACTGATTTTACATGTACTATTCATGTAATTATTATGAAGTAGTAAACGAGTACCTTGCACAAATATACTTACTTCATTAAAAGGATTAATCTGAATTCTACACTAACAAACGTATGGTAAATATTTTATACTCTAATAAACATACCTCTATGCTTATACATTTCAAAGCATTTGTTATTGATGATAATATTATAGAAAAAGGACTTGATAGCTGTTCTATCGACTCAATTTGCATATTTATAAGTAAATTGATTATAAGTGGCTGCAGAAAGAAGTTTGCTATTAACTGAAAGGAGACCCTTTTATTCCTCTTGGAGGCCTTAAAGGAACCGAGCAGGGCAAATTCCTAATGTCCACTCCATACGTTCTTGTCATTGCAGCTGTTATTACTATGTGATTATTCATATAGTATACGAACATGGATGGGCTGCTCACCAACACGCATTAGCCAGCGTGGTGAGTTTATTGGCTTTTTATCTCCGAGTTTAAGAATATTTTTTCAATATATACAATCATGACAGACAAAAATAAATCATGGCCCTTATTCCCAGGAGGCTGTAAAGTCACCAACCAAGGCAGCGGTTGGTGGACAAAGGCGGAGGGTGCTAAGAATCCCCTGATTGCGGACTCAGGCTGCCATTTGATGATGACTTTTTATTTAGGTACTTACAACTGCAGATCACTTTCAAGTGAAGGAAGATTGCAAGAGTTAGAAGAAGAACTGTCTTATATTAAATGGGACATTATTGGACTTTGTGAAGTTAGAAGAAAAGGTGAAGAAACAATTGATTTAAAAAGTGGACATATTCTCCACTATAAAGGCACAAATATTGGAAATACAAGTGGAGTAGGATTCATTATAAATAAAAAATGGAAGAATAACATTGTGGAGATTGATGGTGTATCAGACAGAGTGGCAAGATTAGTTATATAACTTAATAGCAGATACCAAATGCAGATAATTCAGGTTTATGCCCCAACAAGTTCTCATAGTGATGAAGTTATAGAAAATTTTTATATGGATGTACAAAAGGCTTTTGATCAGAGTAAATAACATTTTAAAATTGTTATGGGAGACTTTAATGCTAGAATTGGTAAACAAATGAGAGATGAAAATGCTGTAGGTAATTTTGGTTATGGTAATAGAAATGAGAGAGGACATAGAGTTGTGGAGTTTGCAGAAAAAGAAAAACTTTATATTATGAATTCTTTTTTTGAGAAAAATGTAAGAAGTAAATGGACATGGAAGCATCCAAATGAAGGTACAGCAGAATTGGATTATATTTTGACTAACCGAAAATACATATTTCAAGATTGTAATGTTCTTAATAAATTTAACACAGGAAGTGATCACCGATTAGTAAGATACATGTTAATGTAAAACTAGAGAGACAAAAATTATTAAGGAAAACAATATTTACAGTTGATATTCCTAATCTTCAGAAACATTCTAATGAATTTAAATTAGAACTTATAAATCAGTTCCAAGTATTAGTAGATTTTGAACATGATTCAGATTTGAATGACATTAATAGGAAAATAAGCGATACACTTTTAAAAACTGCAACAATGATAGCTGGTAGAAAAAAGCAGCAATTGACCAGTAAAATTTCTACTGAGACTAAAGAATTTATGAAGAAAAGAAGGAATATGAGGATATACAACAATGATGCATTAAAAAAGATTGAATATCTCGAATTTTGTAAAATGGTGTGGAAAAGAGTTGATAATGATATAAGAAAGTATAATTGTGAACTAGCAAGGAAAGCTGTAGAAGAGAATAAAAGTCTAAAGAGTGTAAAACAACATTTTGGTATTGGTAGGAAATTTATATCTGCAATAAGAAAAAAAGATGGCATTATTACTAAAAAGAGAGATGACATCATAAAATGTGTAGAAGACTTCTATCAAGAATTATATAGTAATAAAGAACAAGTGCCTCCTATACATATTACATCTTCCGAATTGCCCAGAATTTTGAATGAGGAAGTGAGACATGCAATTAAATTTATGAAGAAAGGCAAGGCTCCAGGTAATGATGGAATTGTAATTGATATATTAAAAGAAGCAGGTGAAGAAATAAAAACAATTTTAGCAAAGTTATATACCAAATGTCTAAATGATAAAGATGTACCAGATGATTGGAAGAATGCAGTATTAATATTAATATTTAAAAAAGGTGATAAAGAAGATATTAGAAATTACAGACCTATCAGTCTTTTATCAGTTGTATACAAAATTTTTACTAAGATAATTACAACTCGTTTACAGAAAAGACTGGATTTCCACCAACCAAGAGAACAAGCTGGATTTAAAAGTGGTTTTAGTACAGTAGATCATATCCAGATATTGAGAGAAATTATAGAAAGGACAAATGAATATGAGTTGCCATTATGCTTAGGATTTGTAGACTATGAAAAGGCATTTGATTCTATAAACATTTCTTCAGTGATTAAAGCATTGGATCATCAAGGTGTGGATCCAGGATATTGTCATATTTTGAAGAATATTTATAAAAATGCAACAGCAATAATTAGATTACATAATGATAGTAGGAAAATCAACATTGAAAAGGGTGTAAGACAGGGTGATTCCATATCTCCTAAACTTTTTACAGCAGTGCTGCAAAAAGTATTTTGTGGATTAAAATGGGAAACTAAAGGAGTGAAAGTAAATGGATATTATTTAAGTCATTTAGATTTTGCAGATGATGTAGTTGTTTTTGCAAATAATGCTTTAGAGCTACAGGAAATGTTGCAGGAGTTATCAGATGAAAGTAGGAAAGTAGGACTAAAGATAAATGTTAAAAAGACTAAAGTAATGTTTAATAGATTTTCTCAAAATATGAAAATAAAGATTGATTATGATGAGTTAGAAGAAGTTAACAGTTACAAATACCTTGGTCAGATTATTAATACAGATGGAAATATAATGGATGAAATTAATCATAGAATTAAACTTGGTTGGAGTGCTTTTGGTAGAAATAACTTGATACTAAAAGGAAATATGCCTATGTGTTTGAAAAGGAAGGTTTTTAATAAATGTGTTTTGCCAGTTCTTACTTATGGATCTGAGACTTGGACACTTCATAGAAGAGCAATACAGAGACTTCAGACCACTCAAAGAAGTATGGAGAGATGCATGTTGGGAGTAACAAGAAGGGATCGAAAACGCAATGTATGGGTAAGAGAACAAACAGGTGTTATTGACCTCATTGAAAAAAATTAAAAGACTGAAGTGGAGTTGGGCTGGACATATTGTTAGAAGAGATGATAACAGATGGACAATTGAAATTTTAAACTGGATTCCAAGAGATTGTAAAAGACCCAGAAAGAGACCACATGTGAGATGGATGGATGAAATAAAAAAGTGTGCAGGGGTGATGTGGAGAAGAGAAGCTAAAGATAGGAAAAGATGGATTGAACTTGGAGAGACCTTCATTCTGCAGTGGATTGATAATGGTTGATGATGATGATGATTAAGTTTTATTTTCATGGCATTTAATTACTTCTTTTTTTTTTATCACTGCTAAGCTATGATTTAAAATTGTACTGTTTATGTGTGAAATAAAATCTATGTAAATTGAAAATATTGAAGTATTGGTTTAGGAAATATGAATTCTTTAAGTTTAATGTTGTTTTATGATTACCTAAATGATGATTTTAAATATTACCCCTTAATATAGAAACAGTTTATGTATAGTATTAATAATGTGGTCATTACTTAAATAAATTATGTGAGACACAAACACATTTTGAAAGATCACATATCTTTAAAAAAAAGACTTTAAAATAATTGATTCATAGACATATTGTTATAATTCCTTGATACATTTAAAATAAATAAACAGTTAAAATGTGTTTATTGCACAATAAATATATATAAAGTACATTTAATGATATATATATATTCTTACAAATAATTTTATTAAACACTTATTATTTATTTATTAATAAATGTTTTCCTGAAGGTTTGTAATGATGGTGTTCTAGTTATAGTTTTATATTGTCTTTAGAAAAATTTAACTTTATTTAAATATTCCAAAATACATTCAACTGTTAGTAATAGCACATCAAACAGGTTAGTATATGCACAATGTTTCAAGAGGTATTATTCTCCCCTCTTTTTCAGGTGTTTTTGGCCTGACCAGTGACAGTACTAGCATGGGATTTGAACCTGGACTCTTAGATTTTGAGTATTGAATTTTGAGGTAACGCTCTGACAAACCTTTGGCAGGATGGCTCAATTAGTTAGATTAACATAAAACTCAATACTCAAGAATCTAATGGTCCAGGTTCGAATCCCATGCTAGTACTGTCACTGGTCAGGCCAGCAACACCGGAAAAAGAGGGGAGAATAATACCTCTCAAAACGATGTGCATATACTAACCTGTTTGATGTGCAATTACTAACAGTTGAATGTATTTCGAATATTTAAATAAAATTAAATGTACACATATTAGATTATAGAAATAGTCCAATATAAAAATCCAACTAATAAATAAAGTTTTATTTACAAAGTTTATTAGATTTTTATTCTAGATTTTTAAAAAAAGATATAGAAATTCTCTTATTTATGGGTAATATTTATTTCTCCATTCTTTTTATCCTGGGACTAACATTTTTTGTGAAGATGATAAACATTGGAACGTTTATAAACATAAATTTATCTTTGAAATAAAGCTTCCGTTATTTATAAATGGATACAAATAAAACACAACTGGTATTCTAATTCATTTTGAGATGATCAAGTGACCGTAGACTAAGTGATCTAGAATGTAGATAAGTAACTACTCATGGCCAATCATTATTATATTTATTCCAAGTCTATACATTGTGTTGGGCAATAACACCTCTGAATCGTTTTATTTCATAAAGTTTATTATAATTTTTTAAATAAATACTTTAGCTATTATACAATTCATCATAATATTTACTGAGGCTATAACCTCGATAATATGCGTATAAAATGCGATAGTAGGGGCCTCTAAGGTGTTTTAACCACAAGCTTACGCTGTGGAACCTACTTTCTATTTAAATAGGTGAAGCTGAAGCGGTTAGATCTGCGAGCGTGAAGCTATTCAATACTTCACTGATTAAGTCCACATTTCTTATTACACATTAATACTCGCGAAATCTTTCGATTTACAACGAGTCAATGGAAAGATTTTATATTTTGAAATCTATTACAGTAATTTAAAATTGTAATTTAAATAGAAAGTAGGTTGAAGTAAAGAAGGGTTCCCCTCTTTTCTTCCATAGCGTAAGCTTGTGGTTAAAACACCTGTAGAGGTCCCTACTATCGCATTTTATACGCATATTATCGAGGTTATAGCCTCAGTAAATATTACTTACTTAATCAATGTGCGTTTAATAAATTTATAATTACAATTCATCATAGCAAAATTATCAATTAGTATGTCATTTTAGTTCACTATGTTTTCAGGATTTTGGCTATACAATTCAAACTAATTCTATTAGTAGAGAAGGAGAGAGCATTTATTTATACGTGAAATTTTAATTAACTACTCATATCTATTATTAGATATTTTTTCCTTTTCCTCTTTCATTAAAATATAACAGCAAAGTGTGTGTGTGTGTGTGTGGGAGGTTTCCTTGAAGCTTATTTCCAATTTATAATACCAGTGTACTTGCATCAAAGTCCACACAGCAGAACTGGCTACTTTTAGAATATTATCTTTTTAGATAGATGCTATTTTATTCATGTCTGTATTCTAGAATTTTTTCATGAAAGGTTTTTGAAACTGAAATTATATTTTTAAAATACTGTATATAACTTAAATATTTTTGATATTAAATTTTATTAAATATTTCTAATCTTGAATTTCATTAAATATTTTTACTCTTAGATTTTATTTTAATTAATAATTAAATCAATATATTTTTTCAACAAAATTTTATTTAATATTGAAATATTTGCTAAAGAATCAAAACATATGAACATTTAAGCACTTTATCCAACTCTTATTCTCATTCATACATGTTTATAATGTTTGGTGATAGCACAGCTTATTTATTTTAAAATATCCCCCCCCTCTCTCCAGAAGTATTTGATATAATGATTCTTATATAATTAAATGCTATTTATTAAATATTACACATTTTCTTATATTTATTTAATAATTTTTACACCTTACTATAGTTTTTCCTACTGAGTCTTTCTTTGTTTTATAGAATATTTATATTATAACGGTCGGAAAAGAGACTCTTATTCTATCTGCCGTACAGGATGCCACCAGGCCATTTGAACCTGGAAAAATTTATATAGTAGGCAGATACTTCTTTGTAAAATTCCATTTTTATTCGACCGATATGCCCTAGTCACTAATCTCAAGGAGTAGCTGAGATTTAATGATATATACTTTTAAACACATTTTTAATAAGGAAAAAGAATAAAACAAGCCACTGCCAGTAATAATTACACAAACATTTATTTATGTATATATATAAAATAAATTTGAGGAATAAATTATTTAACATTGCTTTAGATTTTAAAATAATGTAACGGCATATGTATACCATTATTATTATTATTATTATTATTATTATTATTATTATTATTATTATTATTATTATTATTATTATTATTATTATTATTATTATTATTATTATTATTATTATTATTATTATTATTATTATTATTATTATTATTATTATTATTATTATTATTATTATTATTATTATTATTATTATTATTATTATTATTATTATTATTTCCAGGAGCTTCCATTTAGTAAAAATATAATAACTAAATAGCTGACATTTCAATACAATAACAAGTGCTCCCAGAAATAATATTATGAATTCATTTGTCCATGAAAATATTAAAATTAATATATATATATATAACTTTACCTAAGAACTGTGTATAAACTCTCTGGTTACTTCGGGGAAATATTTCACTATATATATACGAGCTTGTCAAAGGAAAAAAAGAGGAAAGATTCTTTAACAAAAATAAATAAAGCATTGCACAGTTTTAAATAACGTCAACCAGCCCTTTAGCAATGGCTACATCATGGTAGCCATTTTGATTAATTCCCTGCACTTATATTATTACTATATTCCATTATTATAATATTTCACTTTTTTTTCACTCAAATTGTAAATACCTATTATATAATAATTCAATGATCTAACATTCAGGAATACATATGACTTTCAAGCACCAAATTAACACAAATTAGTTGTAACCTGGGTCCCCAGCTATGAAAATTATACTTAGCTCCTTTTTAACTTTCTTATATATATATATATATATATATATATATATATATATATATATATATATATGAAATGATCATTGAATACTATGTAAAATTTCCTGAGCAGTTTACTGCAATAAAAACAATCTATCACTTCTGATACTCAAATGTCACTCGAATTCTTGAGTGACAAAATAACCAATTATTTTTAGTGTTATGTAAGGAATATAAAACAAATATTTGAGGAGGGAATTGCTAGATCAGACTTATTTATGATTGCTTGCAATAGTTAAAAAAAATACTGAGAATTATTGTTGACATATGCTTTTTATGAAAGAAATAAAAGATTAATAAATATTTAAGCCAATAAACATCACATGACCACCACTTCTTACGCTTGTGTAATAACTGTTTTAAAACAGGCAAAACTCACTATATATATTGCCACACTCAGCAAGCTAGAGTAATCAATGGATGCCAGAAGGCTTGTGCATAAAATCCCCATCTGGTGCCTACTCATCCAATATCCCCAGACTAGTTACTGACTTGTGGCCTTCGTCAGTGAGGAGCCTTGGATCTGAGAGCACTGCACCTAGATCTTAGATCTAGGATCTTAGGCCACATTTTTTAAGAGATCCTAAGATCTAGGTGCAGTGCTCTCAGATCCAAGGCTCCTCACTGAGAGGCCAGAAGCCAGAAACTAATCTGGGGATATTGGATGAGTAGGCCCTAGATGGGGATTTTATGCACAAGCCTTCTGGCATCCATTGATTACTCTAGTTTACTGTGTGTGGCAATATGTATAGTGAGTTTTTCCTGTATTAATAAATATTCTCAAAATGGTTAATTATTTCATAGATAACCACTCCCAGCTGTATAAATATTTGAATGGATTAATCCCTTTTAACAGTAACATTCTAATTATGTGAAACGGTTAATCCACTTTGAGAGTATTTTTTTTTTGTTATCTTAATCTTCTACTTCCTTTATGAAGTGACATTTTATCAATATTTTTCATCTACAGTATTTATTTTCTCTTTAACTATTGCAACATTTAATTAATAAATTTGATTAATTCAATCTCTTTCCCAAATATTTAATTACATATACTTTTCATGACAATAAAAGTAATGGAATAATTAATCATTCATGAGGACATGTGACACTTAAGCCCTGGAATGACAAGTTGAGCTTTGATACCAGAATCTTTAATGTTTGAGTTTAGATTCAAGAACTAAACTGGACAAAGAAGTTCATATGGTAGCCATTGAGAGTTTTTATATACATATTATAATCAAATAAATGAATAAAAGATAACTACTCTCAGGGCACAAAATTATCACCAAGACCCATGAATTAGGCAAGCCAAAAACTTTAATGGAATAAATAAATAAAAACACAGAAATTTAGTGTGACATCAAGGTCGTATATATTCTAATCTGCAAGCATAATTTGTTAATAATGAGAGTGAGCATCATGCAAACTAGATATTTATTGTACAACCAGGTAAATACTACCTATTAATCCAATTACAGTGACCTTACAGTCTGTAATCAAGGTACATTTTCAAGATAGGGATGCTTTAAACCTTTATATTAGAATATTAAAATAAGAGCATCAATGATACATTTGGCATTAACTCCAAATAAAACAGAGAACTAAAGAAATTTGGAGATCAAAGATACCATGGTAAATGATAATAATAATTTTATTATACAAAATATGCATTATGATAATTATAATTAATACATTAAATAACAAATACAATAAAGCAACAAATACACATTCCTTACTTATTTTCAATAATAATTTTATTATTTTAACAAGAAAATTTTATATTTTCTAAACAATCAAATTGATGAACTATTATAAAATAGCGTGTCAAAACCTTTTACAAGTATTTATTCTCATATAATAATTAAAATAATTTAACAGTTATTATTTATGATTTAGATTGTGTTTCTGAGTTGGATATTATATTTGTGAAACAGAGTGGAAGTATATCTTATTATTGTCAAGCGTTGTTAGCCGAGAGGTCATCGCAGCCGCCTTGCAAGCAAGTAGTTGGTTGCAGACGGTTGTGGGTTCGCCTCCCAGACGATGCTATGACATAGGGGGGGGGAGTATATCTTATTAAAAGTAGACAATATCTAACTCTTCCCCAAGATAAAGATCAAGGTATATATTTCTACTCTGTTTCAAATTATACCTATTTAAAATATATCAAAAGTCAATACTTATAATCCTGTTGATTAATTAAATATTTTTATATGTTTATCATATTAATAAAAAATTAACTTAACCAAAACAATCACTTTTATAATTGATTCACATGTGCACATTAAGCATTAATTCATGCTTTTTTATTATTATTTATATTTACTAAACATAAATATTACTAAGATTACATTGGGAATTTATTTTATTTTATTAAAAATAATGAAATTATCTCTCTTTTTTTATTTGCCTCGGATAGTGCTACTCTGGAAAAAAAAAAGTTAATTGTCCTTATTTTCAGGCCCACTAGTACTCCCTTGAAGCTAATGAGATAGTAACGTGGAATTATTGTTAATAAATATTATCGTTCAATATATTTTTTTATCTTTTTTGCAGCCTTGTTGATCAAAATATTCCAATTTATGACTATCCATTAATTTTGAAGTGAGAAATTTATATTACACAATACTTAATTAAAACAGGCAAAACTCACTATATATATTTTGCCACACACAGGAAGCTAGAGTAATCAATGGCTGCCAGAAGGCTTGTGCATAAAATCCCCATTATGCCTACTCATCCAATATCCCCAGACTAGTTTCTGGCTATGGCCTTCATCAGTGAGGAGCCTTGGATCTGAGAGCACTGCATCTAGATCTTAGGATCTAATGCAACCCTCCAGCAACCACCTTTTATCTCCATTTAACTACAAAACTATGAGTTTTAAATTGAAAACATCTTAATGTTTTCAATCCAAACCCATTAGCTTATATATTCATAGTTTTGTAGTTAAATGGAAATAAAAGGTGTTTGCTGGAGGGTTGCATTAGATCGTAAGATCTAGATGCAGTGCTCTCAGATCCAAGGCTCCTCACTGACAAATGCCATAGCCAGAAACTAGTCTGGAGATATTGGATGAGTAGGCACTAGATGGGGATTTTATGCACAAGCCTTCTGGCATCCATTGATTACTCTAGCTTGCTGTGTGTTGCAAAATATATATAGTGAGTTTTGCCTGTTTTAACAACAGTTATACACAAGCATAAGAGGAGATAGTCATGTGATGTTTATTGACAATACTTAATCCATGTTAGATTTTTTTAATGTTATACTTTCCATGCTATGACTTTTCATTTATTTTGAAGAGAGACTTGAATTGTATAATTCCTATTTCATGTTAATTCCTTCATCCAATCGCCTGGAAAACATTATAGAAGATGAGGGAATAAACCCCCTCTAACTTATTCATTTAATAACACTTTTTTTTTTTGATCACTTAAAACATATGATTATTAAGACAGTTCAGTTTTATAAATGGGAGATTTGAAAATTCAGTTCAATGTATTCTCTTTATTCTTCTTTATCCAAAAATCATTATCTTTTACCAAACAGGCGATAATTTCACTAAATTTTATTAGTTTTCCCACCTTAAGTCTAACGTTCTTATATATTGACTAATTTACATAAATAAAAATAATACAAAAAACAAACTTTTTTTTATAAATTGTGATAATAAATATTTAATAATCTAAAACAACAAACATATTTTTTATCTATTTTAGATACCAAACAACAATATTAATTTTATAAAAAAATTTAATATTGATGTATATATTTTTTTTATAATTATCTATTTATTATAATACGTACAGTACAATATATATCACGTATTGACCATGTTATTTATCCACAGCCAATATGAATTATGATTCTTTATTAACTATACTTTAAATTAATTTTTAAACAATAACAATAGTAATATAGCTTTTGTTTCTATTTTTTATTTTAGCCACTTTTCAACTCTCACATAAACTTTATAGCTTCAATATATAAAATAAGAAATAAACTAAAAAAGAGCTAGAGAAAGAATTCAATAGAATGATATTTGATTTTCCTTCAAAGAAAGAGAAAAAAAAATACAAGCATACAAAAGAAGAATGTTTAAATGATAAAACTATAATATTTTCAATAATGAAAATTGATGTAAAATATATGTTAGAATGAAAACTATTTCTATAATTATGAATACGTAATTGTTTAATATATATTAGATATGTTGATATAAACAAAGTAAAGTATGAGTTATTTCCATGTAAATAAGTTAGAAATATGTTTAGCTGAGATGTTGATAAGGAAAACCTCAATCATCACTGATAGCCCCAAGGCTAAATGATTTTTTTACTCTAGTATCCAATAATAGCTTTTTTGCCTTGATTTTAATTAGAAATAAAAGAGGGTTCTCTTTTATTTAATTCAAATTATTCTATGGATTTAAACGCAAAAAGCTATTTTTACAAAAACGAGAATATAGAAAACTTATCACTTCTTTTAATATTCCACGAATAATAAATAATAAGTTAACATATCTATATGCACAGATAGAAACTCTTTCAAAAATACAAATGCATATATGTGTATATATAAAGTATTCAACATTTTTATCGTTATATAATGTAAATAAAATAGTTTTGAGGTTAAACTGTGTGTTCATCATCATCATCATCAATGATTATCAATCCACTGCAGGATGAAGGTCTCTCCAAGTTGAATCCATCTTCTCCGATCTTTAGCTTCTCCACAACACCCCTGCACATTTTCTTATTTCATCCATCCATCTCACATATGGTCTCTTTCTGGGTCTTTTACAATCTCTTGGAATCCAGTTTAAAATTTCAATTGTCCATCTATTATCATCTCTTCTAGCAATATGTCCAGCCCACCTCCATTTCAATCTTTTAATTTTTTCAATAAGGTCAGTAACACCTGTTTGTTGTCTTACCCATACATTGCGTTTTCGATCTCTTCTTGTTACTCCCAACATACATCTCTCCATACTCCTTTGAGTGGTCTGAAGTCTCTGTATTGCTCTTCTATTAAGTGTCCAAGTCTCAGATCCATAAGTAAGAACTGGTAAAACACATTTGTTAAAAAACATTCTTTTCAAACACATAGGCATATTTCCTTTTAGTATCAAGTTATTTCTACCAAAAGCACTCCAACCAAGTTTAATTCTATGATTAATTTCCTCCATTATGTTTCCATCTGTATTAATAATCTGACCAAGGTATTTGTAACTGTTAACTTCTTCTAATTCTTCATAATCAATCTTTATTTTCATATTTTGAGCAAATCGATTAAACCATCTGCTAACTCCTGCAACATTTCCTGCAGCTCTGAAGCATTATTTGCAAAAACAACTACATCATCTGCGAAATTTAAATGACTTAAATACTCTCCATTTACTTTCACTCCTTTAGTTTCCCATTTTAATCCACAAAATACTTCTTGCAGCACTGCTGTAAAGAGTTTTGGAGATATGGAGTCACCTTGTCTTACACCTTTCTCAATGTTGATTTTTCCAGTATCATTATGTAATCTAATTGCTGCTGTTGCATTTTTATAAATATTCTTTAAAATATGACAATATCCTGGATCTATACCTTGATGATCCAATGCTTTAATCACTGAAGAAATGTGTATAGAATCGAATGCCTTTTCATAATCTATAAATCCAAAACATAATGACAACTCATATTCGTTTGTCCTTTCTATGACTTCTCTCAATACCTGGATATGATCTATTGTACTAAAACCACTTTTAAATCCAGCTTGTTCTCTTGGTTGGTGGAAATCCAAAGTTCTCTGTAGACGAGTTGTAATTATTTTGGTAAAAATTTTATATAAAACTGATAAAAGGCTGATAGGTCTGTAATTTCTAATATCTTATTTATCACCTTTTTTAAATATTAATATTATTACTGCATTCTTCCAATCTTCCAGTACATCTTTATCATTTAGACATTTGGTATATAACTTTGCTAAAATTGTTTCTATTTCTTCACCTGCTTCTTTTAATATATCAATTATAATTCCATCATTTCCTGGAGCCTTTCCTTTCTTCATACACTTAATTGCATGTCTTACTTCTTCATTTAAAATTCTGGGCAATTCGGAAGATGTAATAGATATAGGAGGTACTTGTTCTTTATTACTATATAATTCTTGATAAAAATCTTCTACAATTTCATGATGTCATCTCTCTTTTTAGTAATGATTCCATCTTTTTTTCTTATTGCAGATATAAATTTCCTACCAATACCAAAATGTTGTTTAACATTTTTGAGACTTTTATTTTCTTCTACAGCTTTCCTTGCTATTTCACAGATATACTTTCTTATATCATTTTCAACACTTTTCCATACCATTTTACAAAATTCAAGATATTCAATTCTTTTTAATACATCATTTTTGTATATCTTCATATTCCTTCTTTTCTTCATAAATTCTCTAGTCTCAGTAGAAATTTTATTAGTCAATTGCTGCTTTTTTCTACCAGCTATGTTTGTTGCAGTTTTTAAAAGTGTATCAGTTATTTTCATATTAATTTCATTCAAATCTGAATCATGTTCAAAATCTCCTAACACTTGAAACCTATTTGTAAGTTCTAATTTAAATTCATTAGAATGTTTCTGAAGATTAGGAATATCAACTGTAAATATTGTTTTTCTTAATAATTTTTGTCTCTCTAGTTTTACATTAACATGTAACTTACACCTTACTAATCAATGATCACTTCCTGTGTTAAATTTATTAAGAACATTACAATCTTGAAATATGTATTTTCTGTTAGTCAAAATATAATCCAATTCTGCTGTACCTTCATTTGGATGCTTCCATGTCCATTTCCTTTTAACATTTTTCTCAAAAAATGAATTCATAATATAAAGTTTTTCTTTTTCTGCAAACTCCACAAGTCTATGTCCTCTCTCATTTCTATTACCATATCCAAAATTACCTACAGCAATTTCATCTTTCATTTGTCTACCAATTCTAGCATTAAAGTCTCCCATAACAATTTTAAAATGTTGTTTACTCTGATCAAAAGCCTTTTGTACATCCATATAAAAATCTTCTACTACTTCATCACTATGAGAACTTGTTGGGGCATAAACCTGAATTATCTGCATTTGGTATCTGCTATTAAGTTGTATAACTAATCTTGCCACTCTGTCCGATACACCATCAACCTCCACAATATTGTTCTTCCACTTTTTATTTATAATGAATCCTACTCCACTTGTATTTCCAATATGTGTGCCTTTATAATAGAGTATATGTCCACTTTTTAAATCAATTGTTTCTTCTCCTTTTCTTCTAACTTCACAAAGTCCAATAATGTCCCATTTAATATAAGACAGTTCTTCTTCTAATTCTTGCAATCTTCCTTCACTTGAAAGTGATCTGCAGTTGTAAGTACCTAAATAAAAAGTCATCATCAAATGGCAGCCTGGGTCCGCAATCAGGGGATTCTTAGCACCCTCTGCCTTCGGCTACCAACCGCTGCCTTGGTTGGTGACTTTACAGCCTCCTGGGAATAAGGGCCATGCTTTATTTTTGTCTGTCATAATTGTATATATGTATTGGAAAAATATTTAGCATTTACACAAACATTCATTCTGCCTTATCAGACACTGAGAAGAAAGACCATGGTGTTTCTTGATCTTAAATTCAGAGGTAAAAAGTCAATAAATTCACCATGCTGGCTAATGCATGTTGGTGAGCAGTTCATCCATGTTCGTATACTATATGAATAATCACATAGTAATAACAGCTGCAACGACAAGAACGTATGGAGTGGACATTAGGAATTTGCTCTGCTCGGTTCCTTTAAGCAGGGCAACCCTGTGCCAACCAGAGTAATCAATGGATGCCAGAAGGCATGCACATAAAATCCCTATCTAGTACCATGACTCTGGTTGGCACAGGGTGGCACTACTGTATGGAGAGTTTTGAACGGGATCTTTAGTTACAAGAGAATATACATGTAAATGGAAAAATATGGGTGATTTATTTTGTAAATTATGTAAGGAAGGAATAGAAAATATTAGGCATTTGTTAATTGAATGTAAATGCTTGAAAACAGAAAGGGTACATATAATGAAGTTATGGAAGAATAAATATGAAAAAAGTGATTATACAGAAAGTGAATTATTGGTTTTTATGCTGGGTTTGGGAAAATATAAGGGGGATTTAGATATAAAGGTTATAGAGTTGACAAAGATTATGTTGTGGAAATGGGATAG
This sequence comes from Epiperipatus broadwayi, assembly GCA_028023455.1. Lineage (NCBI taxonomy): Eukaryota > Metazoa > Onychophora > Udeonychophora > Euonychophora > Peripatidae > Epiperipatus > Epiperipatus broadwayi. The sequence goes on from JAQFVV010012407.1 coordinate 3,649,377, forward strand.
AGCAGATTATGGGAAAATTTAGAGTGGAGAATGGAAAATAAAGTGGTTAACAGGTTTATCTGGGCATAATTGCTGAGATATTCTTGACTTCGTTTAAGGAGAAGTCACAATACATCACATCACATTCTTGTTTATTAACAATTATGTGCTAGTATAAAAGATAGTGATCATGTGATGTTTAGTGGTTTAGTATAATATTATTAATTTCTATGGGAAGAACATGTTTTATCGTTTAAAAGCTTTTGAAAGATTTTGTGTGAAAAATAAAAATTGTTATGTGATCTTATATTTCTAATTCGTTGTAGAGGGGAATTAATTAATACTAATGCACAGTTTAACCCCAAAACTATTATATATATATATATATATATATATATTATAAATTGTATGACAAAAATCAGGTCTCACATACCAAATTAAAACACATTCCCCAAGCCTTTCTGTCTTGTATTACATATTTCAAATATATATTGCTATTTCTCTCTTTAAATCATCAATCAATATTTTCCCCCTACTTTTTCTTTTAGCTTCTACAATTTCTTTCAACTAATCATAAATTCTTTATATTTTTCTAATTCAATTCCTCTTCTTCTTCTTTTTTTTAAAAACAAAAATATTTTTTCATTTACACATTTCATTTATGATCTTGATTTTTCCAACTTTTTCTTTCTATTTTCCTTGAAATCCATATCATCTAAAGCATCAATTTTTTTTCTTCAGTTTCTGTAATGTTATTTTTCTCTTTATATAAAGCAGTATTCTAAACTAAACATTAGCAACAAGACGCTACCTTATTTCTAATTTCAATGATTGTCAGAATTTTATTATTAATTGACCTTATTAAAAGCTTATTTAGCCATCACAATTCTCACTTTATTATTTCTTTACTATTTCTATTATGAATTATCCAACTTCATAAATATTTAAAAAATACTAAAGGTCTCTGTAATAACTGAAACACACAGGCTTATTATATACGTGTCTATATATGTAATATATAGGGTATATGAGCACAGTCTTTCCCACGACCACCACTCTCCACACTATCTCACAACACTGATACACTTGAACACATATATGTTGAAAAGATAAATAATCACAAATATATGTATTTCATGCTAAACCAGCAATCATCAGTTGGTCCAGATCACCATCTCTACACATATATGCTATAAGTGCTCAGATATATATTGAAATAGCCAAACCTCATACTTTAATGGACAGGCTTCAATCTACTCCACACCCCAACTCTTTAACCGTACATCCAATTGAAAATCTGATGATGGAATGCTCAAAGGCCACCCTGAGGCTGAGATTCTTGTCACACCCGTGTTGACCTAAGGTCAATCTGACCTCTCATCTTTTCCAATGCTTATTTTTAATATTTTTTTATTTCTCAAATTATTTCCATTGCTTTAACTTCATCCCTAATTTTCTAAAAGCTTAAACAACCCTACATAACATTTCATTGCCTTCATCCTCAAAATCTGAAAATACTGTCATATTCTCAGAAAATCTCTAAAAATCTCCTAACATCAATGCTAATTATATCATTAAAATGAGATGAAGTTGATGACCTTTATTCTCACTCTGTTTCTTCTATAGGAATATTATTTAACTGAACACATATATTCTGATTTGTATACATATTTCTTAAAAAGCTATTAAACTCACTACACTTACTGGTGCATGTTGATGAGAAGCTCATCCATGTTCATTTATTATATGAATAAACTCATAATAATAACAGCTATAGTAACAAGAATGTATGGAATGGATACTGTGATTTGTCTTGAGTAATTTCTTTAAGACCTCAATATGTTTTATCAGACATATGTCTCCTATATATATATCATCATCGTCAACCATTATCAATCCACTGCAGGATAAAGGTCTTTCCAAGTTCAATCCATTTTCTCCAATCTTTAGCTTCTCTTTTCCACATCATTCCTGCACACTTTCTTATTTCATCCATCCATCTCATATGTGGTCTCTTTCTGTGTCTTTTACAATCTCTTGGAATCCGGTTTAAGATTTCATTTGTCCATCTATTATCATTTCTTCTAACAATATGTCCAGCCCAATTCCACTTCAGTCTTTTAATTTTTTCAATGAGGTCAGCAACACCTGTTTGCTCTCTTACCCATATATTGCATTTTCGATCTCTTCTTGTTGCTCCTAACATACATCTCTCCATACTTATATATATTATATTTAATGTTTTCACAATTGTATGATATAAATAATTTTTTGGGTTAAACTGTGTATTATTTTCCATTACATACCGATATTTCGACGAAATAGCATCCGCCATTGTCAAGGTTAAATTTTGAAAGAAAAATCGTTAGATCTCAGACACTCTTTTATATAAAAAAATCACAAATGCTATTTTTTTTCCATGTGTCATAGCAGCAGCCGGGAAGCCAACCTGCTAACCCAGGACAACTGCTTATAAGGTAGCTGTGCTGACCACTCGACTACCAACGGTTGACGCAAATGCTATTTTTAAAAACAAATACATTATACTAAAAAAATACTTCTTGATAAAAGTTATGGTCATAATGTTATTAATAGAACTAGTTATTGCAATAAATAAAAAAGACATTCCGGGTTTAAAGAAAAAAGATTACTAACAAAATATGGTAATGTTTCCATTGAAATCATTAATATCGAAATCATTTTATAATATTTATAAAAATATCATTCTGGATGTGCTCCAAATATATATTTACTTTATTGTCATTGGAATTGAATAAATCACATCATCTATTTTTTCCTACAATAAATGAAAATACATGATGTTACCTTTCATAAAACTCATACTTCGATAAAAATTGACACATATGATTAGATATTATTAAAAGAAGCTACAGATATTTTTCAAAGGACTAGTGGCATGAATGAAAAAAATGAATGAATTAATTTGAATACTGTCTCAAAAAATTATTTGGGGAGCAAATAAATTGTCATTTCTGTTAACTCGTAGACTTTTAAGAATTGTAGGGGGAAAAATAGCGATTTAAAACACTAAATATATTTTTAAACTTAAGAGCATGCTAACGCTCTAAACAAGCTTTTTTTATTATGATAAATGCTACTACAAGAGAAGGCATTCAAATCATCTTTATCTTAGATTGTCCCCATCCCCAGACCGGTTTCGACCTATGGGTCTCTTCAGTGAGGAGTTGGGACATTAGATTCAAAAAACCAACTCAAGCTAAGCATTTATCTAAAAGATAATTCTCAAGAAGAAGATCTAAACCTTTAGACATCTTCATGTCTCAAAGTCAGCTCTCCAACTGAAAAATTATAAGTTTACATATTGGTAAATGCAAGCTATATATAAGTCATGTGACATCTGACTTTTTATTATTACTAAATATATTTTTACAATTTAAGAAATTGTACGTGCTGAAAAAAGTGTGCTATGATATTTATAAAATATACATTAAAAAAATATTGCATGAGATTATGGTCATATGCTTGAAAAAAAAAATTCTCATCAGCTACAAAATACACAATGGAAAAATAGAGCAAACCAAGAGATTTTTTCCAAATAGATTTAAGTACAATTGGCAAAGTAAGTCAAAATGTTTCAGCTATATATATATATATAATTTCTTTTATAGATATATTTAAAAAATCTTTATCATACATTCTTGAAATATGTAAATAAAGACACATATCAAATTTCCTGTAAAAAATTATTAACAATCTGCTATATACGTATATAATAATATGTAAGTTTTAATAAGTTTTATTAAATGAAATAGACAATAAGAAAGGAACTTTGTAATTTAAATTTTGGTACATTACTGATCAGTTGTATTAAAGATAGCGCTCCAGATTAGAAACTAATTAAAGGTAAATGTTAAAAAGACTATAGTAATGTTTAATGGATTTTCTCAAAATATGAAAATAAAGATTGATTATGATGAGTTAGAAGTTAACAGTTACAATTATTAATACTTATGGAATATAATGGATGAAATTAATCATAGAATTAAACTTGATTGGAGTGCTTTTAGTCAAGATAACTTAATACTAAAAGGAAATATGCCTATGTGTTTGAAAAAAAAAGGTTTTTAATAAATGTGTTTTACCATTTCTTATTTATGGATCTGAGACATGGACACGTAATAGAAGGGCAATACAGAAACTTCAGACCACTCAAAGAAATATGGAGAGATGCATGTTGGGAGCAACAAGAAGATATTGAAAATGCAATATATAGGTAAGAGAACAAACAGGTGTTACTGACTTCATTAAAAAAACTAAAAGATTGAAGTAGAGTTGGGCTAGACATATTGCTAGAAGAACTAATAATAGATGGACAATTGAAATCTTAAACTGAATTCCAAGAGATTATAAAAGACCCAGAAGGAGACCACATGTGAAATGGGTGGATGAAATAAGAAAGTGGGCAGGGATGGTTTGGAGAAGAGAAACTAAAGATTGGAGAAGATGGATTGAACTTGGAGAGACCTTCATCCTGCAGTGGATTGATAATTGTTGTTGATGATGATGATATTGTATTTGTAATCATATTAAATAAAGATAAGATACATAAATAAATTATATTCTCATTCATGTTGTATAGTATAGAAATTTTGAGGAAAAAATGCAATAAGAACATTACATTGTATATACTACCCAGAAGTCAAAGTACTAACGCCTACTGAATTTGAAAGACTACTATGTGAACAGTCGAATGCTTCTCTGAGTACAGATCACAAACGTATGACACATGCTTTGTGAATATTTATATAAAATGTGAGCATGTGCATAACAGAATAAAGCCAGGTGTGAAAAATTCTCAATGACATCATTACTACACAAAGATTTATTTTATATTATAATTATATATACAAATGACAGTCTCGTGATATAGACATATTGCATTCATCTGTTATTTCTATAACTTGGATAAATCTGGATTGAATAAAATTGAATGTTTTTCCAGGTTGTAACTTTTTTTTATGAATCTGGCAATAGCCAATCCAGATAACTATCTATCATTGGTTGGTAAATAGATATCTCGTGATTCTTAACTAAAGAATAAAATACTGAAAAAACACTCAAACTCTTAGCAGCCAAAATTAGAATTCTGGTTAGTAGTGATTTATCTTTCATTCTTTTATTGTAAATAGTTATTGAAGAAGCTTTAGTTCTGCAATGAGCAATTTAATGTTTGTGTTACCTATCTATATGTGTGTGTGATGAAACAGAGCCATTGTAACACATTATATTCCATATTTCATTTTGTGAAACAAACCTAAAGAATATATGTAATAACACTCGTGGGTTTTGAATTTGTAAAATTACAATCAATCAATGCTCATCTGGTTTCATTAAATAAACAAACTCTTCATTACCTTTAGACTGATCTGCAATTCATTAACCATTTGTCGTAAAAGGTCTTATATATAGTGTAGCACAGGATATCAATATTTATTCTTCACAAACTTTTAAACTGCAATTAATTTTATCAGCAAAGCTATAATTAATATTCATTTCTTTTAATATGCTAAGAGATTATTACTAATAGTCACAAATGAAATGTAATTATGTTAAACTCATATATGAAATGTAATGATAGAAACCAATAATAGACCGCACACTTAGTTTATTTTGTTACATTTAATACACGACTCTTATTATCAAAGAAAATAATACTTCATTGTTGTCTAATATACATTTCAATGTTAAGTATTGATCAGTCCTAGTCTTAAAAGTTAGAATTAATTGTTTTCCAACAACAACACTCTTAGATCTAACCACTTCAGCTTCACCCATTCATATAGAAAGTAGGTTGAAGTAGAGAAGGTTCCCCCCTTTTCTTCCAAAGTGTAAGCTTGTGGTTAAGACCTGTAGAGGTCCTTACCTTCGCATTTTCACATGCATATTCTTGAGGTTTACGGCCTTAGTAAATATTAACAACAAGCTTAGTAGATTTCCTCCAATAAACAAAAAATTTGATCAAAACAAAATTAATTTATTTCATGTAACAGAGATATTTGTAATCAGCCTATTGTGAAAATTAATTACCTTTTCTCCATCCAATATTACAATTCCATAGTGTAATTTTTTTCTGATGATATGATTTTCAATCATCTTATAAGAATTTCCATTTTTGATATCAATTCTAACATATATATATATATATATTTAATTTTTCCACATTCTATCTTCTAAAATCATGATATGTCCCATCATGATTTCCTCTTTTTTTTCAACTGTATTTTGTTTTATTTACTTATTATTATTTTTTAGTGTTTTTTTTTTTCAATTATTCTCAGCCCATTCTTATTAGTCACTTTGTCTGATCAAAAATGTTTGTCATCTGATAATTAGTCTCAAATATATGCCCCTATTTTGTTGATGAATTACTTTCTAGTTTTTATCCACAAATTTTTTGTTGATATATTAACACTTCATATTTGTGAAAATTACTTTTCTCAACATTCCAATAGTTATGAATATGGGAGTATGAATCCTCTTGAAGACATAAACCTTACTAAATTGTAGAATATCATTTATCTTATTTACTGTTATCAGCTTCATTATCTGTGTGCAATGATATATATTGCAGAGGCTTTTACTATATGGTGAAACTGAACTGATTTCAGACCCATATAGCTATCTAGCTTGTTAAGCTGGATTTGAAGACATTACGTGTCTGAGAAATTTCAAGCTTTCAAACTGATGGAAATGTGTGTTGATAAATGCTGATTTTAGAGTTAGTATTTAGCTCTAGTTTCTAGGCTTCCAACCCTTCACTGACGTGAGTCAACTAACTCAAAACCATGGTCTGGAGGTGGAGACAATGAAAGAGATATTGAATTCTAATTCTCTCTCAGCATTTATATAAACAAAGCTTGTTAGGAGTTATTGGTAAAGCTCCATCTAGTGATCATAAAATGCAAGCTAGAAGCAAGTTACGAAATTTATAACTTGTTTTGTTTATCATATATATATATTATGGATTTTATATGCTAATGAAGTAAAGCTTTAACTATTTTAAATATTTTGACATGGCATACCATAACCAATGTATGAGAATTAAAATGGAACTCTACATATATTTATTTTTAAACACAAATAAAAATATGGATTAAATAAACATGAATATTCATTCATTTACATAAATACAAGTTATGAATTAATTAAAACACAAAATGAAAATACATACATATGCACTCATTTTCAGTTTAAAATAATAAACTATTAAACAACCTGTTTCCTCATTTCCTCTCTTTATAAAATTTTACTGAAAACAATTTTATCTTCAAATTGAAAAAAACTTAGAAAGTGGATCATTTTCTTTAACATAATAAGATTTCCAGTTTTTAAATTAGATTTCCAAATGATTGGTAATGAACATTTGATAGTATTTTTTAAAAAAAATTTGCTTTATAAAGTTAAAAATGACATTTATTTATAAGTTCTGAGTTTTTAATAAAAGCAACATAATATTTAAAAAAAAAATACATCCATAAATGTTTGAAAAGAAATGTTTTTAATACATGTGTTTCACCAGTTCCTATATATGAATCCAAGATTTGGATGCTCAATGGAAGAGTAATACAAAGACTTCAGACTCTACTACAATACAAAAAAGATGTATGTTGGAAACAATAAGGATGGATCAAAAGCAAATTACAAGAATAGGAAACACACAGGTACCGCTGACTTCATTGAAATAATTGTGAAGCTAAAATAAAGTTGGAACAGAAGAGATGATAATAGGTAAAATGTTGAAATTCCAGGTTGAATTCCAAGTAACTACAAAAAAATTCAGAAACCGGCTTCAGGTGAGATGGGTAATAAATTAAACTTTGTTGAATTATTATGGAGAAGAAAAGTCACGGATCAGAGAAAGTGAATTAAATATGAAAAAGCATTAAGTCTGTAATATAATAACAAGATTTTAAAATGATGATGTCAAGCATTGTTAGCCGAGAGGTCAGCGCAGCCGCCTTGCAAGCAAGTAGTTGGTTGCAGACGGTTGTTGCGGGTTCGCCCCCCCCCCCCGCCGATGCTATGACATATGGAAAAAATGATGATGATGAAGCACATTAAAAGCTTCTTTTGCTTGCAATATTATTTATTTTTAATTAAAGAAATTATAATCAATTTTATACTTTTTATCCTGCATTATATTTTTTCTTTTGTCACATTCATAAAAAGAAAAAAATTAAATACGATTTGACAGTTTTTAAAAATATTTTCAAGTTTATATACAAGTGCGTCGATATGATGAAGTTGGGATAAGGGAAGGCCTATAAACAACACACAATAGAAAACTTGAAATTAATTAAAAACATGTTCATTTGAATTAATTGAGAAATTTAATTATTATTTACATAATAGAGACATTTTTAAGAAATAAAATTATTAAATGATTTACTTTTTAAAAAAAAAAATTAAATAACATAATTCCATTAGCTATGCAAGCATTAATCAAAACATTATCATCGTTGTTAAATTAAAAATATATATATTAATTTCTAATTCAAATATTTATTTATTTTAATAAAAGAAAAACTTCACTTCTTTAATTGATTAAACATTTACAATGCATTTAAAATAAAATAAAACTCAAGTAATATAAATAAAAGATTGTACAAATATATATGAATGCAGTTAACGCCCTCTATCACAAGTCAATTCTTTTTCATTTGGACACGTGGATAATACATTTAACCTACGTATAAAATTGCCTTTACAACAGCCTATATCTGTGTCATATTGAGCAAAATGATAATATGACTAAAGTCTCTGACTTCTATTTTTATTATGCTAATGAAGATGGCACTACGTAATAAATAATGTAAAATCTAATTGTTACCATGGTTGCCTTCACATACATATCAGCATCATCACTTAAAAAATCATTTCTATTTAAAGATTTACATAAAACTATAATCCAAATAGATCTACTAACAAATTCACCAATAATTTTTTAGCAAAATTATATTTTACATCATCATTTTTAAATACACCTAATTGATAGTCTCAAACCAGCGATTTTTTTTACTTGCTAATTAAATGGTTTACATTTTATAATATGTTCCAAATTTCTACATGTTCAGTCTTTAAATAATAAGCAATAGAAATATTATCACACCTCCTTGTCTATTAACTATCAGACACAAAAACTCCAAATAATTCTTTTTTATTGTAGATTATGACTCGGTATATTAAAATTGACCATACTTGTTTCCACTTTTTTAAAAATCTTCTAATCTACTTTATATGATCTAATTACTTTGCTAAACTTTATTTTATTACTCAAAGTCTTTTAATGAACTTTGTTGTATAATTATTTTGTCCAATATTTAGCTTTTCTAATCTGACTTTTAGTTTATATAAAATATATAAAGTTACTTTTAAAGGTCTGTTATAGTTTACATATGGATATTGTCTTGATTTCTTCTGGTCTAGTTTTGTTAGGGTTTTTTTTTTCCAAACCTAGTTATATGGAAGAATTTTAAGTTTATATTTAAATATACATATTGTAACAGAATATGATGGAATTATTTAGAAAATGAAATTAACATATGTATAAATAAATAGGCACAGACTTAGTTGCACTATTTTATATGTAACTGGATAAAGGTTGCAGGAGCTGGTACAATGATCATCTAAAGTGGAAGGATCAAAAATACAATTAACATTGACATCATAATTAAAATGAAATCAAAAAGAGATTGTGTTAGCTACTTAATTTGATTGTCATGAGTGAATGGCAAATATTTACATATATTGTACTGGTTCAAACACCATTTTAAAATAAAGTTAATCTGACTTTGCAAGCTTTTCACCCACACATTAACATAGATATATTAAAAAGAAGGAAAGAAATAATATAAGCAAAAGTATTCAGATGGAGAATTTTTTTCTCTAAAAGTTGCAAGCTATTTATTTCTTTCATTCTTATTTATAAGCAGTAAAATATGTATGTATTTTTGTTATAAGAAAAAGAATGTAATTTTCTTTGCTTAAATTCTCAGATTTATTATGTGTAATCTCAAATAATGCCAGTTTTTTTTTTTTAATTTTAGTGTTTAGAAAAAAAGTTTTGGGAGAAAGCTTTCTTGCTTTAAGAAAGTTATAATACTGTTATAATTAAGAACTTTTGATCAATTCACCCAGCAACAACTCTATTTAACAGCATCCCAGAAAATTAAACTGATTAAAACAAAAAAAACTAAGATGTGAATTATTAACATAGATAATATAGAGAATAACATAACAGCTGTACAAATCACATTATGACAAAGTGAAAAAAGTCTAATTAGTGCACTATATATATATAAATGTAATAATGTTTAAGGCTAAATGGGTTTATAAGTAACTATTAGAACCCAAAAGGAGGTTGTCTTGACAACAGTTTGAGATTGTTGATTGTTATCTATGTTGGAATTGTTTAAGTGTTGACTAATTTCTAATGTTACTTATAAATCTATTTAACCTTAAGCATTATTACACTTATTATTTAAGTAATACTTTGGATACAATTTGAAAATTACAATTGCAATTTGTAATGCTATAATTGAGTATTTATTAACCTGCATTCAGAACAGGTTATGTTTACCTATTTAAGGAGGTTTATTTAAACTTCTTAGTATGAATAATTTTAATTTCTATTGTCAAGTTGCAATCTTTAGTGTCTATGTAAATAAATGGGACCATTAATAAAGGTGGAATTCCACTATTTTAGAGATTCCACCTTTATTGTTAATAGGAGGTTGCCTTGACAACAGTTTGAGATTATTGATTGTTATCTATATTGGGATTGTCTAAGTGTTGACTGTTTTCTAATGGTTATATATATATATAATAATATTACAAATCGATGTCTGTATTTCTTCAAAATAATATACGTAACTCTGTAAATAAATATTTGATAATACAGTAATTAAAAGTGAATAAAAATTATATGTATAACAACTCTATAAATAAATATTTGATAATACAGTAATTAAAAGTCAATAAAAATTATATGTATAACTATAACTTAGAAGTGCTTTCACTATGTTGTAGCTTTATCAACTATCACATTTAAAATGTCAACTTTCCCATAATTCATATGACTCTTAAACCAATAGCAAAAAGAGGATATATTCCATATGAATCAAAAGTACCAATGTCACATAAAATGGCAGGTTTGAAGTCCTTTTTATTTAGAAATGATAACCTTTGTAAATATGCATCAGATAAAACTAAAAATATTGAAGTTTATTGTAATGAGTTGTTAAACGTTGGATACAATTATGATTGTGTATATTATACTGTCAAAGATTTTACTTCTAAATATAAAAATATTAATAATAATGTTAATTTTTCTGATAAAAAAAGTTGTGGATATCAATACCATATATATCGAATCAACAGGCAAGTTTCGTTAAGAAAATTTATAAAGGCATATGCGATATAGCATTTTATGCACCACCTACATTGAATAAATTAATAAACAATTCAAAAGATAAAACTTTATTGACAAATAAAAATTGTATCATTTACAAATGGACATGTAGGTGTGGTAGTGGATATATAGGTGAATCGAGGTGCACATTGGAAAAAAGAACAAAAGAGCACATATTATTGTTTAAAAGGGTTCAAAATACGAAACAAAATTTTAAAAATAGTGAGAAATTTATCAGCTTCTGTTTTTTATGACCATAATAAATCATGTATATATGTTTTTGATTTTGATTATAACAATGTAAAAATATTGGAAACTGAAAGAAATAACAATAAAAGAAAAATTAAAGAGGCAATGTTAATATATAAATACAAGCAAAATTTAATTAATCGGCAAGCAGCAAACGTTAAGATAACAGAATTATGGGAAAGTTGACATTGGATTATGGGAAAGTTGACATTTTAAATGTGATAGTTGATAAAGCTACAATGTAGTGAAAGCACTTCTAAGTTATAGTTATACATATAATTTTTATTGACTTTTAATTACTGTATTATCAAATATTTATTTATAGAGTTACACATATATATATATATATGTGTGTGTGTGTGTGTGTGTGTGTGAGTGACTGCTTTGCACTATATAATTATAACATTTTTGGCCAGTCATTAATTTAAATCAAGACACCATACCATAAATTGTGATGATTAAAAGAAACATCTATCATTCATTGATTAAATTAAGAGAACACCAAACTTCTAAATAATATTTATTTCCTTCCATAGATATATGACTGAAATCAGCTTTAATATAACAAAAAAGTCAATATTCTCATATATATATATATTAGTAAATTAATAATCAACAGAACACATAAGAATTAATTAATACCCAGACTTATTAACAGAAAGATTAATAATAATTCATAAAAAAATAATTGTTTTATTAAAGATAAGATCATTTATGAAATTTATGAATTAAATAAATAATCCTGAAATGTTAAGACAATATCAATTCAATATAGGGTTTATAAAAAAAATTATTTTTGCCCTTTTCTTTGTTTAAGAATTGAAACGATCTGGACAGTAAGATATATGAAGATGTTTACAATACCGCACCTAGACGAAGACTCATACTTCATTAAAAAGCTATTAAAAATGAAAAAAAGGGTGAAATGCTTGCCACGAAGGCTGGATATGAAGATACGTGGAATTTATTCAACATTCCACAACTGCCTAAGAAACCTATCACAAAGCCCATTCTCATGGATCGATAAAAGAAATCACTACGGAGGAGAAATAAGACATGCCACCGAGTTAAAACTCAGCATGCATTCAAATTGACACAGATTCAAGAGACTAATACACATTAATTGTGGGGCAAAATGAATGCACCCATCCTCAATAAAACAATGTAATAATAATGCAATAAATTCCTTAAAGTAAAGTCTTTTTTTAATGAAAGTGTTTTCATTTATTCTTTTATTTACATATATTTATATGCCTAACTAAAACTAAAAAAATTTAAAAATTAATTAATAAAGTAACATTTTTTATGACAAAGTATTCAGTTCATCTGTTTAGCATGAATGTGCTTGACATGCAAAGAGAATAATAATAAAATATTGACATTTAACATAATTACTAGAAGTTAGCATGAAATACGTATATTGGTGATTATTTATTTTTTTGACATATATGTGTTCTAGGGTATCAGTGTTGTAAGATAGAGTGGAGAGTGGTCAGTCATGTGAAAGTCTGTGCTTACCTATATATTAAATATTAAATTGTAAATTTTAAGTGAACTTATAGCTATAAGATTTATCTGAGAAGTTTAAAATATCCTTTTTACAAAGTGTATAGAGATTTTTTTAATGTGGTGTTTTAATCATGCTTATGATGGGCTGATATGAATTTATTAATTTTTGATGTAAGCAATTAATTATTCATAGATTTGATTAATGAAACTTTATGGATTTATTTTGCAATGCAAACAGGTTAATTCTTGGGAAAATCATGATGATGATGATAGAATAGTTACCCTTCCAGAAGCATGGATAGATGGATCAAGACTTTTAACTTCTTTAGCAAAGCATAGTTTTATTATAATGGTCTATTCCAAATGACAGACAACTTAGCAATCTACATATATCAGCTATAACTTTCACTCTAACTAACTTTAATTGAAATAACACTTCAACATATACCATTTACAACTTTCTTAAACACTTTATCAATACTCTTTATTTATACCAAAACTTACAGTTTCGACTATCTTGCAGTCATCATCAGAGCTCTTTACAACCCTATTTCTAAAAACCAACTAATTTTATCAACTTCTAACAATAAGTGACATAATAATAGACAATTATAAGTTCTGAATATATATATATAATTATAAGTTGTCCTGAAAAACATTTTAAATCTGGAAAACAGAAATACTTTTTTTACAAATATTTTTTATAATTGTTTTTGTTTTCTAATTTCTTAACTAGTTTGTTTTATAATTTGCCTTGATCTATTAGTCCTAAGTTGTTTAAACATTTTTTTGATTTAATTTAAAAGAATATATGTTTAGCAAAAAATGCATCTAAAAAATATTTTAACATTTTGCTTCCTTTTTCAAATTGAAATTATTTATGAACATTATTTAAAGAAACAACTAACAAATCTTTTATTTATTGATCTTTTGATTTTTCCATATTCAGAATTATATTTATGATTACTGATCACTCACTCAGCTGAATAGTTTTTGGAATGATGTTAGTTAAAGAAATTATACTTTAATAACTCATTTTTATACACAAATTTAAATAGCTTAAATTATTTAGATTTGTGTTTGTTTAAAAATGGCAGCTTTAACAAAATAGAAAGAAACTCAGATAAACAGAAATCAATTTTTAATTTTTATTTAGAATAAAACATTAACAATGTCATACCATTTTGTAGAAATAAACACCCTGGGGTTGCACAAATATATACTTTTAAAAATATTTTTTTCTTTTTAAAAAATAAATCGTATTTTTTTGTGCATAAACACAATCTACAATATAAAACATTAAATACATTGTACAGGCTTAACACCTGCATTTATATATGTAATATATGCAGATATATGTAATACATGCAGGATTCGAACTCAGACTTTCACACAACTCTCAATGCCCTCTTATATTGCTGACCCACCTGATCACACGCATGTTGAAAAGATAAATAACATGTGCATTGAGGTGGGTCAGCAATATAAAATGGCATTGAGAGTTGTGGGTCATGTAAAAGTCTGAGTTCAAATCCTACATATAGTAAATATAAAACATTGCATATATATTAAATTCAGCAAATACCTAATCTCACTAAATTAAAATTTATAAAATAAATGCAAAAACATACATTTAATACTAGAACAGCAGATATCTTTGCTATGTAAGAAATATTAGTTTCCTTATCTTTTTCCATCTGGCAGTGAAAATATTGTACATATATTATTTAGAAGTACTTTCTAAGTACATATACTCTAATAATTTTATCCATAAATACAGAATTTAAAGACTGATTATTGATTTCAAAGTAAACTTTCAGTAAAACAGTGATCAAAATATTAAATATCAGATTATTAAATCTTCAAAAGTGAAAATATTGTAGATATTTTTTAAAAGAATTCTCTTAAATATGAGTGAAGTAATAAATGTACAATTTGAAATTTGATTAATACTGATGTCAAAGAAAAAATTTGAACTTAGGATTTAAAAATGGCCAAAATCCAATTACTGAACATGAAATTTCTAAATCTTTAATGATGAAAATATTATACATTTTTCAAATATTTTCTAGGTGTGTATACTGTAATAATTTCAGACATGAGCCATTAGTGCAGAATCTGAAAGGTGATTAATATTGACATAAAAAATTGTAGCAAGTTTATATTATAAAAATCTAAGTGTTCAATATAGAATCACTTGGTTGAAACAGTCAATTATGCAGTGAGCACTAATAATTGTCATAGCAACCACACATGCAAAACTTTTCAGAGTATTTTAGTTTTGAGTAAAGCATTAGACATTTTTAACATATTTTGCAATTTTTGCTAGTGCCTCAGTTTTTTTCTTCTGCAATTTATTCATATTTTACTATTTTTTTAAATATTTTTTTGTGCATATACAAATATTAATTTTAATAATGAGTCAAAAAAATAGAATTAAAAAATAATCAATATTTGAAATAAAAAGAATCATTTCTAAAATAGAAAACAGTTAAATGATTGTTGTTTTAAGTTCTAAATTTGATAATTGATTAACAATTTGCATCATTTAAAAAATTAAGAATGAATTAAAAAATATACAGATGATAATAGGAGTCTTCAGATTGAGTCTTGCCATCTCACAACAAATGAAACCTTTTTTGCTAGTGTGCATTAATCAAAAGCATATAATGTCAGTGATGTGGTTATTTGTGGAGATCCCAAGTAATTGCATAATTTTTTGCTAAGACTTTTAGTATAATGCTGTTCCTACAAAAAAATTTATTAGCAGCAAAGTATGGTTTATAAAATTCAGGTAAAGAACTGGAATGTATAATGGTATAAGGCAGGGGTTCCCAACTCTATGCCCGTGGGCACCATGGCGACCACAGACCATTTTACATGTGCCCGCCACTATCCGAACACGATAAAAAATTATTTATCTGATACAAATAAATTTAATTTTTCAAATTTCTTATAAATTATTGTATTATATTGTAATCAAATTGTAGGGCATACTATACTTTTACAGTGTAAAAATATAAACGTCAATTATATGTTAAAATTTTATTTTTGAAATAAATATTTTTTTGTACATTATGCGTATTATTAACAATATCCAACTATAAATTTACATTGAAAAAAATAAATGGTGCCCGCCACCTGGCCGGTATTATAGAATGTGCTCTTAAGTGCAAAAAGGTTGGGGACCCCTGGTATAAGGCATAAAGAAACTCCTATTACAGATAGGCATGCTGTTGAGTGCTATGTTGAAGAATTTATGAAAAAAATAATTTCCATGTAAGAAAACAAATTCTGAATTCAATGTTTTCTGAATTTTTATTACAGAATATAAATTTATGTTCTTATTTTATACTTTTAAAATTATAAATTTAATTTTCATTAACATTTAATGGTATATTAATTTTATATGTCTTTTTATATTTATATTTTTGATTTTGTATCATTTTTTTCTGTTTAATAGTTGCCTTAGATAATAACTTGCTCTAAGACTGGGTCTAGAAAGGGTTATCATTAAATATATGTATTTCAATGTAACTATAAAGAATGTATTGATATTATAAATAATAAGTTTGCTGCAACAGACCTTATTGTGTATATATAAATATATTTGAAATAATTTTTTCAACAGATATAAAAGTCATCATCATCAATACCAGTTAATAATTTTTTCAACAGATATAAAAGTCATCATCATCAATCCCAGTTAATGAATCGATCCAAATATACAATGAATATAATGATCCTGATGAGCATAAATATTATGAGCACAAGAGATCAACAAAAACGAAGATTTACTAATTATAAGTTCACCAAAATTACAGATGAATGATAATAATTCAGCATCATGAATGATCAAAAAATACAAATCAACAGTCAACCTGGTGACTGGATTTGAAAGTAGTCCACTATAAACCAGGCTAATTATTTAGCCATTGCCAAACTTAGGGCAGCAATACAAACAATAATTTGGATGTCACAAACTTAAGTGCTAATCCATCAGAATATAACAATTAAAAAAAAAATGCTGGGATACAGAAATATGCAGATCATCATAAAAGCTCTGGTGATTTGGTATAATTAATGTACTAGCTAACTAAAAACTTAATTTCTAATAATAAACACTAAATAAAATGAAGTGCATGGACTTTAAAAGATATCCCTTTGCACTATCAAGCATTTTAAAGAAGTAATGAAATCATCAACTGGATGTCTATAACATTAAACATAAACCCCAATCCATATAACCGACCCTTATGCATGAATTCAGTTCAGTGAACAGAAACTCTATTAACGGTTATTGTGAACAAGAGGTAATACTAATATATAATAATTTGTAATACTTTAGAATTAAATAAATTCACTGCAATAACTTAGTAAAATGAAATATCAGTTTATTAATTAGAAACCATAATAATAAAATGAAATTATGGTCTGCTAAATACACTATAATTATAAATTCTGCATTCTGACTTTGATTAAAATAATACAAAAAAATATGCTATAGGTTTACATAAAACTCACCTATATATAAGCACACAGACATGCCTGCATAATATAAAATGAACATATTTGAAATGTCATAGAATTATTTTAAAAATTAAAATTTCATTTTTAATAATACATAAATGATTAATTTCAATAAACATGTGGGTGATGACATTTTAATATGTATGGGTAGTCATGCTAATGTGTGTACACACTGACATTTATATTCTAATGATATTTCATTAGTTAAAAAATAAACTTAATAAATCCATTTATTTTCACAAGACATAATTTGATGTTGAAAAACATATATGCATATGTGTATTATTATTATAACCCTACAAATCTTTATTAATTAATTCATTATTTCTAATGGTAAGTAAAAGTTGTTTTTTTCTTTTTTAACAAAAAATCACTATATCCAGTTTGAAAAGTTCTTTTAAAATTCAGGCATTGGTGGCCGAGTGGTTAGCATAGCTGCCTTACAAGCAGTTGTCCTGGATTCGCTTCCTGGCCAACGCTTTGACACATAAAAAAAGAAAATTCAGGCTTTTGTTTTTTCATTTAAGAAACGTTTCCAAGTTGTTGTTTTTATAATTTCAAAATAAGTCTTTTATGAATCAATCCTTTGTTTTGAGACATATAATTTAAGCCAAAACTTATTTACTTTTAAACTTGTAAATTAGAGATTTTAACTGCTAAGTTAATTATTTAAAATAATATTTCAACAAATTATTTTCTACTTACCAACTAATATCTGTTCATGAAGTATATCTCCTATATGCATACTATATAATACATATGGCTATAATAACTTTGTCTGTGCTTTCTTTCATATTAGATAAAACTGCATATATATATAACATGATACTTTTTAGTAAACTGGCTATTTACTGTAATCTTCTGGTAAACTGGACCATTACAATCATGTCTATAGTAGAGTTTAAATAATTTATTGAAAATGACAGTTAAAAATTCTAATTAACATATTTTAAAAGTAAATAATGACTTTTGTCAACTAAAAATAAAACAAGGAAAGAAAATAATAAATAACATTTGTGTTTAGAAGATTTGTTCCCAATATTGTTCCTAAAAAGAGAGAGAGAACTCCAAGGATCTTTTTTTAAATATTAAAAATGAGACTACAAGGACCTGAATTTTAAATAAAATTTTCTAAATGATAATAGTTTTTTTTAAAAGAATAATTTTTAATACCATAAAAAAGAGGCTAATTAATAGCTTTAACTCATATCACCTATTTATATATATATATATACATTACATGTATGCATTTATGCATTATTAAAAATGGATTGAATTTTTTTATAAGTCAATGACAATTCAAACAAATTAATTTTTTAAATTATTGTACAGCCCATCTGAATGCTTATATATATGTATATTTTATGTTTTTTGACATCGAATTAATTGTTTATTGAGGAAGTATAATATGTTTTAGTTTATTTTTTATAAATAGTGTGTGCACACATTTTCACATGCACACACATTTATGTTAAATCAGTCATTAATTATGTATTATAAAAATGAATTTCATTTATTTAGGTTTATGACAATTCAAATACATTCATAAATTATTATAGTGCACATCTGTGTGGATATATATGTGTGTTTTATGTAAACCTATTGAAACATAGTTGTAAATTACAATGTAATAGTGGATTTTTTTTATATTAATCCAAATCAGAAGGCTTAATTTATATGTATAGCTGTATTTTGTAGACCTTAATTTCATTTTTATTGTTATTTATAAAATGACATTTTGTTGTTAAAGTCATTCTACTGAATTTATTCAAAAATAGTTTTAAAATATATGTTTGTATTATATCTCTTGATCACAACAACAGTTATAGAGCTTTTGCTCTCTAAGCTGGATTCATACATAATAGTCTGTTATTTAAAGGGGGGTTATATTTAATGTTTATAAACATGCTGTTGATGATGATTTCATTACCTCTCTAATGCTGGATGAAAGAAAGAGGATATACTTTAAAATCCATGTACTACATTTCATTTTAATTATTTATTTAGAAATTAAATTTATAGTTGGCCAGTACATTAATGGTACTAAATGGCCAGAGAGCATTAATGATGATCCGCATGTTTTAGTATCCCAGCATTATTTTTTCATTGTTATATTTTTATGTATTAGCACTTAAGTATGTTCATCCAAATTATTACGTTGTATTGCTGCTTATGTTGGGCATGGGCTAAATAATTAGCCTGGTCTATACTAGACCCAGACCCATTTCAAATCTAGTCACAAGATTGACTGTTGATTTATTTTTATTGTTGATCATTTATGATGATGAATGATTATTGCTTTTGTGTAATAATGGTGAACTTATACATTATAATATTCAATTGTCCAAACACTTTACTACTTTTACAATGCTTCATTTTCCACCCTTTTCTACAGTTTACAGTTTCAGTAGCCCCAGAAATCTTCTTCAGAACATTATATCTCCTAATCTCAACTCAAATTTTAAAAACTACCATTAAACTTTTAGTACCCCTCTTATACTTATAGTTAATGTAGTGTTTGTGCTGATCTCTCATGTTTATTGATTTTATATTTACTTTTATATTTTGTTTAGTTGGAGATGGCAATGATTTCCCATGTCCTCAGGTTCACCCCTGAGATTCTCCATACTATTATAATATATGTTATATCCGCACTTATGACTGTACCAATGTTATAACTGCAAGTCATACTGTGTGGTCAGCAAGTAATGTTATACAATTCCCACGCTGTTCTTTTCCAATGAATGCTCTATTCCTGCAACTAATGCTCTGCTCTGCAACGAATGCTTCTACTCTGCAACTAATGCTCTGCCCTTCAACTAATGCTCGACTCTGCAATGAATGCTCGACTCTGCAACAAATGCTCTACTCTGCTGCGGTCTCCCCATTTATGTGGGCTCTTCCAGCTACACCCGTGGACTACATTTCCACTGGGCACTGATCATTTACCGCAAGCACTGACGCGAGATATCTCTACTCAAAACTATTAGACGTCTACTCTGTTGTACTCCAAATATGGCTGCTAATAACTGCCTTACTCTGCGTCATTGTTACACCATCTTTTATTCGCTTACTCACAACTGCAACAATTAATCATTGTCCAATAAGGTAACGTCTTATATCTAGAAATATTTGCAATCAGCAAATATCTCTTGGAATTATTGTCCGCTATTACATTAATTAATTCCTGTTATCAGCGCGTGATCTAAAAACAACAACTCGAATAAATTCTAGTTCTTTCTGGAGTGCACAAAAATGTCTGCCATTTTTCAAAACACTACAATATATATCTTCTTTTCATAACAATATAATATAACCCATTTCCATTATAATTTTAGGCATTCTAATTTTGTTTCATAGAATCATTAATATTATATATTGTAACCATATATTTTAGTATAAAATATATTAATTGATGTAACTGGTATAAAAATTTTTCTTTCTTCTTTTGGTGATTTGATTGGCTTGATTTGCACTTTGAACAGATTACTCTCTTATATTATTTTAATAAATTTAAATTTGCTTCTTTCCATATACTAACTCATATCAAAACGTTTAACTTTTTAAAAATTTGACAACACATTAAAATTTGGTAAAATATTATTAAAAATAATATTTTATTTTTATTTGTTTAAAATGATCTTAAATTATTATTTCCACTGAATTAAAAAACCATTTGTTCAATTAAAATTAATTATTAAAAATAAATACAGTAATTACGTATGCACCTCAATGTAATAAAAGAAAAGAGCGCGAATTTAAGAGAAGATCGCCTGATAATTTGCTTTTGGAGGGAGAAAGAAAAGAAAATGGTAAAGGCAAATGGTGTAAATTTGATAAGCTTATTTTAAAATAGTTAATAAGTAAACGGATTACCACAAAATTTGCTATAAATGTAAAAATAACCTAGTGGTATTTAATTAAGATGAATTGCTAAATTTAAAAAGTCTGTTCAAGTCGGCTGGCCAAGTGGATCAAATCACCGGTAACAATTTTCCAATATTACATTTTTAAAATGTCGGAGCTTCCCAGTTTAAAAGAATTAATTGCAAGAGTTTGGTATGTTTTAAAATGTTTATTATTCTACAATTTGGAAAAATTAAATAAGTATTTTAATTACAGAAGTTTTATGAAAATGAAAATTTGTTTTTTAAAAAAAAGAAGTTTAAATTAAAGTAAAATGTTAAAGTTGTCAACGAAGCTTAATATTTCCGTTTCTAATTCTAATAAAATATAGTATTAATTGATATTTAACTTTACAATGCCAATCATATATTTGCTAGTTAATTTGTTTAACATTTGGATAATAAACCGTCTTCAAAATAGTTAATCAAAGCTATTTTCTAATTTTAACGTCAGTTTGAAATGATTAAATTAATTGCTATAATTGGTATTCCTAGATGTAAGCGTGGATAAATAAATATTAGCATGGATGTGATAAACTTGGAATATTTTAATAGAGAAATGTAGAAATTAATAACTTATGAAAAACATTTTCATTTAAGTTCTGCGTGTCATGTTTGAAATTGTTTCTTGTTTATGGAGCCACGTAAAATCGTCAATCTAATAGTGATTATAATAACTAATACAAATGGATAAAATTGCATATATGGAATTTAACTATAATTATAGCTATTGCTTCGTGTATTTGTTGTTCGACACATCGTACATGGATTCCACGGATCATATTTGGAGTTATAAAATGCTATACAATCTAATTTGTGACACACACACCTGCTCTAATTCATGTGTTGGGCTATAAAATGCGATACGTTTGATTTATATCATACACACACACCTGTTAAATTTTATGTATTTGATGAATAATGCATCACTTTAATTTAATAGTTATATGAACTTGCATGTGAAGTTCATAAGTTATATTTTATTAAGTTTAAATTAATAGGGGTTGAATAAAATATTTATTCAAGAGAATAGCACTTGCGAAAAAGCTTAAAAAGTACTGAATGAATTCATGAGATGTATCAATCTTTATGAGTTATTTTGTTAGTCTTTCCAGATTTATATTCCTATACTAATATTACTTATATTATATTACACATGTTTTATTTAAGCAAGATAAATTAGTACATTAGCTGTCCTGATTAGTGTAACATTTTATTATGCAAGAACCCACATTTGCTAAAGTGTTAGTGTATTCTGAATGGTCAGAATAACTGAGGGGGATGATTTTGCACTTTAATGTGAAGTAAATAGTAATGTTGTTTTAGAATGTAAAGGGCATTAATCTGTGCTGGTGGTTAATCCGCAGATTACTTTATTGCCATTTTTTGTATTTTACATTCATTCCTGCGCTGGTGGTTAATCCGCGGAATGGTGTACTTGTACTTATTGCTTTATGATGGTGTATAAATCCACAAAACGTTTAGTGTTATTTAATTCCTCCGTGTAGATGAATACATCCACAGGAATATGTTTTACTTCATAGATATAAGTTGGGCAAAGTATTTTAGTTAATCTGCTAAATCATCTTCTTTCATTTGTAAGCATAATTTATAAGTTAGATCATCAACTTGTAGCAGGACATTCTATTCAAGTTACTTCATAATAATTAACTGTTGGTTGATTATTATTTACCGGAGTGTAAGTTTAAATTATCACTTTATTTAATGATTGCATTATAGCTAAATCCTACAGACATAATACTATTTATTATATTATTATAAGTTTACGGTATGGATTTATTGAATCTGGAAATGACGTTAAATATTTCATGAGTTGATGCTGAATTTAGTATAAGTTTCTCAATATTCATTATATCAAATTGAAATATAAGGTATGATTAGGTTCTTAAAAACTGTACCTATGAGATGTTATTGAAGAAAGTCGATGGAATTATAATTTATTTATTTTATTTGTTTATTTATGTCTTTAATTATCACATTGGAATTAATTACTTATTATTCATAATTTTGTAAATAAAAGTTGATTTATAATTAAACTTACTGTGCCGTTGCTATGTGTCATTCATAAAATCAGAAATCATAAACCTTGGATAGAGCATACATTGAAATACATACTATCGTCAACATGATATAAGAGTTTATTGATATTTTTGAGAAATCATTTAGATGTTTTCGTCTTTGGTAATTTAGGATGTGTAGGGTACAATAAAATCCCATTTACCTTTTCCATCATTTTGGCTTTGCGTAGTTAATTCTAGTATACCATACAAATTGATTATTAAACTTGTAAACAGATTTACCAAATAATGACACGATTAAATATATTTACTTAACGTTTTTAAATTGTCATTCGTCAATATAATAAGAGTCTCAATGATATATTAAATTATAAAGGAACCCAAGTATTTATGTTTATTTATTGCAAAGCTTTACCTGGACTAGCATCTGTATTAGAAATCATATAGATGGTTTAAAATTTCATAATCTTAGGTAATTCCACAAATTATGCCATCTTGTACATGGTCGGCCATCGGGTCTCATACAATAAAAAATTGCAAATTAAGGTTTGAAAATAATAACATTACACTTATAATTTGATTAAAGTATTTTATCATAATACTATGGTAGTTCTTCGCGGTACACCCTGGCTGTGATCAAATTAAATCATAAAAAGTTTAGGTTAGATCATTAGTTTGGTCTGTGGTAAGTTGCCCCAGATGTTGATTGTGGTCTTTCGTGCATAAAATAGATAGCATGATATGCTTTTGGATACAGCTCTTAATAGCTGACAATGTGCAACGGGAATTGATCAGTGATAGAAGTTACGATTCTTAGTGCATTTGCGTTTCTGTAGTTGGGACCACACAATTTACGGTTACAATTTTGAGTGCCGCAGCGGGTTCGGCATGATGGGTAGTTGAAGGGGCGAGCGGATGGTTACAATATATATACAACAGAATATAAACAAAGTAGTCAATTAAAAGATTACTGGTATAATTATCCCGAAATAAAATTTTATATCTGCTTTTTCTCATATATTGCCTAAAATATTTATTTTTTTTTTTATACAAAAGAAAATAAGGTATTTTTCTTTCCTTACCTCTAAATAATGTAAATTAAAAGATTACTTTTAATTATATCTGTAATAGTTAAACAGCATTAAGCTGTTGCACATGCGCTTTGCAAATTTTAACTATAAATGACTGAATACTAACACTTCAAAATAATTGATTTATTTTAATTATATCGTAAAATAAAGTTTGGTTTCACTTTTTTATTTAATAATTAATTAATATAAATTATATTTTCATTATACATTGCTAGTAAAATATATGCATGTAAAAACGTCATAATGATATGTATATAAAAGCTTACAATTACTTTTATATCTAAAAATATATCAATACAATGATTATAATAGCGTTATTTCATGAGAAATATTAATTCTATTATTTACAATTATTAATGCCGTAACATCTTCTACAATGGAAACTTATAGAATGACAAAATGTACAATGAATTTTTTTCTTCTTCATTAAATTAAGATTTTCGTGATGAATATAAATATATATACTTATTGCAATAATTGTTACTAAAGATGGTTGATTATTTTACATCTTCTAAGTAGGTTCCATTAGTCATTACAATATTGAACGGATTCTATATTGAATTCAGTTCAAATCATTACAATATATATATATAATTATACTAAATTAAATCAATAAACATCACATGGTCACTATTTCTTATGCTTGCTCTTAATTGTTATTAAAACAGGCAAAACTCTCTATACGTATTGTCACTCAGTGCAAGCCAGAATAATCAATGGATGCCAGAAGGCTTATATATAAAATCCCCATCTAGTGCCTACTCATCCAATATCTCCAGACTAGTTTCTGGCTTGTGGCCTGGATATAAATGCACTGCAACTAGATCTCAGATCCAAGGCTTCTCACAGACAAAAGCCAAAGTCAGAAACTAGTCTGGGGATATTGGATGAGTAGGCACTAGATGGGGATTTTATGCACAAGCTTTCTGTCTTCCATTGATTACTTTGGCTTGCACTGACTGGCAATATTATAGAGAGTTTTGCCTGTTTTAATTATACTAAATTAATTATTTTATTAGATAATTAATTCTACATTTCTGTTTTTAATACCTTTCATCTTCTGGTCCTTGCAAAGGATTATTTCCTGCAAATCCTGGCATATTTATGTGATCTTTGATTATCATTATATCACCAATTTTATAATCAGGATTTAGTCCACCTGCAGCATTAGTTACAATTAAAATATCAGCCCCAAGATGATTCATAACTCTGACAGGCATTGCACACTATATGAAAAATATATAGATTTAAATTAATATGTTCGATTAAAAATAGTAATACCATAAAATTTACTATATACCTTCCACATAGGATAACCTTCATACAAATGGAATCGTCCTTGCATGCAAACAACCGGTAGTCCTTCCAGATGTCCAAATACCAATTGTCCAACATGACCACATACTATAAAAAATACAACAGAATTAAATTAATCATTATTTTAAATAAAACTGACATGGTTCTTGATTAGATTTAAACCGAAAACTTTTAATGCAAAAACTATTAGGATTAACTATTTATGATATGAAATAAAATATTTTGCAAATCAAATTACATATAATCTGAATTGTTCACTTATTATTTACAAATGGACATTTTGTATAATAAAACTTTGCAGAAAATAATAATCATTGTTTTAAAATAGTAGAATATTCTTTTCTGTACCTGTTGTTTTTCTTTTTTTGTACTTTATAATGTTTAATAACTGAAAAGGTGAATATATAATCATTGTTTACATTTCATTTACATAATAAGTTTTCTTAATATTTTCATTATGAAGTTTATGTGGGATTCGAACTCAGACTTTCACATGACCCACCACTCTCAATGCCATATTATATTGCTGACCCACCTGTGTGTCAGCAATATAAGATGGCACTGAGAGTGGTGGGTCTTCAGCAATATAAGATGGCACTGAGAGTGGTGGGTCGTGTGAAAGTCTGAGTTCGAACCCTGCATATATTACATATATAAATGCAGGTGTTAAGCCTGTACATTGTATTATGAAGTTTATTATAATTATTTCTTTTCATTTTTTATTTTTTTTGCAATTTATTGTTTTCTCAAACTGATGCTTATGTCAGCATGTTTAAATAAGCTAAATTCAAATAAATTTTCATTTTTGTAAATCATGGAGGAGAAAACTAAGACTTCCTTCTTTATATTTCTTCTTTATGCTATTTAGTATGGTTATACAAAGTTAGAATTAAGAACAAAAGGCATTTAAATCAATTTCCAGATAAAAAACACATACCATTGAAGAACATCATAAAGATATTTATTCTTTTCCAATTTATGTATATATGTATTGTAACTGATAAGTAATATCCATAACCAGAGAATGCCATTAGACCTCTAACCTAAAAATTTATAGTTTATTGGTGAGGTTATCAAATATAAATGCCTACCACAATTATACCATCACTCAGATATCTAAAATCACCCCTAGATCGTGATGGGTAGAGATTTTTAGCAAATAGCAATTGCAAAGCAGACAACAGTAAACAGAACACTAGACAATATCTAATGGTTATTTACAAATTTAACAAAGCATAGTATATAGTTCTCCCCAAGTTCAATCCATCTTCTGTGATCTTTAGCTTCTCTTCTCCACATCACCCCTGCACACTTCCTTATTTCATCCATCCATCTCATGTGGTCTCTTTCTGGGTCTTTTACAATCTTTTGGAATCCAGTTTAAGATTTCAACTGTCCATCTATTGTCATCTCTTCTAGCAATATGTCCAGACCAACTCTACTTCAGTCTTTTAATTTTTTCAATGAGGTCTGTAATACCTGTTTGTTCTCTTACCCATATATTATGTTTTCAATCTCTTCTTGTTACTCCCAACATGTATCTCTCCATACTTCTTTGGGTGGTCTGAAGTCTCTGTATTGCTCTTCTATTAAGTGTACAGATTTCAGATCTATAAGTAAGAATTGGTAAAACCCATTTTTTAAAAACCTTCCTTTTCAAACACATAGGCATATTTCCTTTTAGTATCAAGTTATTTTTATCAAAAACATTCTAACTAAGTTTAATTCTATGATTAATTTCATCCATTAGGTTTCCATCTGTATTAATAATCTGATCAAGATATTTGTAGCTGTTAGCTTCTTCTAACTCATCATAATCAATCTTTATTTTCATATTTTGAGAAAATCCATTAAACATTACTTTTGTCTTTTTAACATTTATCTTTAGTCCTACTTTCATCTGATAACTTCTGCAACATTTCCTGCCGCTCTAAAGCATTATTTTCAAAAACAACTACATCATCTTCAAAATCTAAATGACCTAAATAATCTCCATTTACTTTCACTCCTTTAGCTTCATATTTTAATCCACAAAATACTTCTTGCTACCCTGCTGTAAAAAGTTTTGGAGATATGGAATCACCCCATCTTGCATCATTCTCAATGTTGACTTTCACAGTATTATTATGTAATCTAATTGTTGCTGTTGCAATTTTTATAAATATTATTTAAAATATGACAATATTCTGGATCTATACCTTGATGATCCAATGCTTTAAGCACTAAAGAAATGTTTACAGAATCAAATGCCTTTTCATAATCCTTCATTCTGCAGTGGATCGTTAATGGTTGATGATGATGATGATTATGAGTATATAGCTCAATTGTAGGGTTTAAATATTCCAGAGTTTAAATGTGATATGGCTCACATATAACAGAGTATAAATATGACAGAGTTTGAATATTAATTACCTCTTTTTCAGCAGGCATATAATATATTTCATAGCTGGTAGATTAAATATTACTCTTCCCCAAAACAATTTACCTATAATACTATTAGATAATTCCTGAAGTTTGATAATAACCCAATAACTTATCCATAGGTGTGCACATATATATTTCACATTTGTATTAAACCAACAATCAATAATCAAACAGCCCTAATCCACTATGCATGTACACACAGAAAGGCTATTACAAAAATTAAGCCTATGTGCTGTGCATTTGATCCAGAACAATACATAGGCCTCTTAATCACCCATATTATAAAGTAAAAATATATATCACCATGGAAAGAAATGTCTCTGTCCCCAATGCAAACCACAACCACCTGTGAGCATCTCAAATGGGAATAATAATAAAATCATAAGGGGAGAACATATAACAATAAATTCATATGGTTGACAAATATCCAAGATTACCATGTATAATGTATACATATACGCATATCAATTCCTTTAATTTCAAAGGCATGTGATGCAAACAGAGTAAACAAGTAAATCTGCTAAACAATTTAATCCTCTTATCAATGATTTATATAGTTATGCTCACATCAAGTCAAATACACATATATAGCAATGATTTTAATATTTTCAGAGGCATTACATGAAATGTAAACTACACAATATTTTAAAAAATCTATCTTTTAAAACTTTCTCTTTTTTTTGTTAAAAACCTTTAAATTGAAAGCAACCTGGACCATAATTAGACAATTGTGGAAGCAATTTTCTTTCTAACAAAACTTTTTTATAAAGGGCAAATAAAAAATGGTAAAAGCAAAGTAGTTTCTATTATTAAAACTAAAACTACCATGCTATCAGATACATTACATTAGATAAAATGGTAAAACACATTAATAAAAATAGTTTATGAAACAGATAAATGCATAAATATAGAATTACTTCATTAAATTAACTATCACTGGCTTAATGGTAATGTGTTATAAAAATAATTCATATGTAGACGTTTACCATAAGTCACAGGGAAAAGATGGTGAAAGGGATATTTTTGGAAAAGTTAAATTTTATGTAGATGTATGTACACAATACTTTCCATAGTAATTTCTACATGAAGTCGTTCAATTACTGGGTTTTTTTAAATCTTGTAGAGAGTTTTTCCTAAAAAAAATTTTAATATTGAAAAGGGTGTTATTGAACTATAGCTTTGATAGTGTATCACTTTATTGGTTTCTCCGCAAGTAAAGATGGGCTTTCAATGGCTATAGGCTACATACTGGAGAAGAGGAATTCATTTCCTGTTTCTTTAGCTCCTCATGATTTTTAACATGAACTGCTGGTAAAAGTTCTGGATATATCATGATAAGCAGGCAAAGACAACGATCACAAGATGCAGGCTTGATGACAAATAAAAACAGAATGAATCCTATAATTCTCAGCTGGTCTTTTCATAGTATTAAATTTTTAATTAACAAGCTCCCTCATTTACTAAGAATGTTTAATTAACAAAGCCATTCATTTACTATGAGTTTTTAATTCATAAAGCTAGTGATTATCTGTTTACATTATTTTAACTTAGCCAGTAATTATTTCCATTCAATGGATTTACCAGAAATTGTTTAATCTATTAAGCCAATAATTGTTTTTTAATTAGATATATTTGTATGTTTATGGATAACGTTAAAATATTAAAACCAGGAACAAGGCTTAATAAAGAAAAGAATTGATTTTCTAACAATTTCATTTGATAAAAATGAAATAATTAGGGATTGATAAATGTTTATATATTATGGTTAAGTATTGTATCTGCAATACACATTTAAACAGATTTATAATAATTTGTTACAAAGTTGTTGTTTTTTTACAAATTAAAATAATATTATCCAAACTAAAATAAGTGCAGCTGAAATTTACCTCTTACTTTGCCCCCCCCCCCCACTAAATGTTTAAAATAATTTTAGACATTGAGATAGAAAAGTTCTATGACAATACCCCTTTCCCTAGGGCAATAAGTAAATAAATAAAATTGAATATTAATGTTAACCTATTGCCATAAGGAAATTTTTTTAATAATTAAAATTGGCTTTGTTTAATGTTATTTAGCTATTTGCTCACTGGTGCTATCTGCCCACTGGATGTACACTCAAATATGTTCAATACTTGGTTTTTGGTTTAGGTCCTATATCAATTGTCTTGGAAATTGAACATTTTCTCATGTTTCTTTTTTGTTTTGCATTTTTAATATTGTTGCATAATATTGCCCTTAAGCTAGATGATTGTTCATCTAGTTTAACTGGTTCTTCATCTTCATTATGTTTTTCCAGTTCATATATAGAACTTTCACATTCTTTCTGCATGATATTTCTTTTTAAAATGGCCTTTATAATTTCAGGATGAAATAGATATTCTTTAAATGGTTAGGCAAAACCCATTTTATAACATAGTGTCACTATTTGTTGTAAGACAGTGAAGTTTTGTACTGCAACTATTCTGAATAAAAGTTTTCCAGAAAAGTTTGTCTTGGAAATTCCATGCAATCTAAATATGGGAAGACATTCTGAAAAGTTCCTTTGTTGCTCATACCAAAGTCTTTGAGCTATGCATTTAAGGTTGTCTGATATTTTACCTAATATATTGGTATAATTATTCATCTTATGATTATGTAGATAGATGCTATACTATATAACAGGGGTGGCCAAACTTTTAGACATTGGATGTGACTTTTTTGGTGAAAGTGTAACTGAAGGTGACTATGTTTTTTCAGGACTTGAACTGGAAACCAGAAAAATTTTGTGCTATCTATCAGCCATTTTTGGTTGCATTTTTACTATTTTTATGCTTATTTAATTGTAAATTCATAGCTTTGTTCGAATTTAAATTTTAATTCCCAAAAAATGTGCTATTGGCAGTATTGTGGTCTCTTGTATATAGTCCTACCTCTTTTCCCTTATAAAGTGCCACAAAACACTGACTGTCAACTTTAGCTATGGTTCTCCAGGTGTTTCTAACTGTCAAAGTCAGAAATCAAAACAAAATGTTTTATGCTTTCGAAATAGATTTTGAATGTCAATAAATATATTTTTCAAAATTTTTTACATTCATAATTTTTACATTAATTTACTTAAATATAAACTTTGATTTGAAAAATTTTTAAGTTTACAAGAAAAATAATCAAGGGAAAGTGAGTAGCACTTGACCCCTATTTAAGACAAGTAAAAAATGTTGACCACAATTTGCATATCAGTGACATTTGATGATAGCTAGCAAAATGCAACTATTTTTCATAAATATTTATGGATTTTATTGTAACGGAATTAGTGCTAATGATCTAGCAAGCTAAAAGGCTAAAAAGCTAACTCTTTTCACATCTGTTACTACAAACAAGAGAATATATAAATATAAATGAATTTACATCTATACCCGATCAAACTTCAACAATACGAATATTGCTACAAAGTTATCTTTTCTGATCGGACATCTCTCGACTGCTGAAATTGTTACAAATTTACAGCATTTAGAGGAATTTAGAAAATTTTCAGGAAATTATCAATACTATACAATAACTAACACAATTAACATATTACTAGAAATAAATTCTTAATTGATTATGAAATAAGCCCTACAGGCATATTACTCTGATTCATTTGGTGAGAAAAGAGAGATGAGACATAAACAGCCATCAATTATTAAAACATTATTTAATACATAAAAAAATACAAATAAGATATAATATTAAGGTATAAAAAATCATTAAAGATAAATAAGATAAGTTATATATAGTTTTATAACACTCATACTAATAATAGTAATCATCTCCAATATATGAAATAATCATAGAAAATAGAATATCACTTAGTGTCTTACTGATAAAATCTAATATATAGTTCACTTTACTAATAATCAATTAAGTGATTAGATTTTAAGTTCATTTGGCCATGTTACTGAAAGTGTTTACACATGTGACATATATATTTTAAAAGTTTGATTTACCTAGGTTTTCTCACAGTTAGAATATACTCAGCTGACCATCATATGGATTATCCCACTTCTTTAGGAGAAACAGTTATTCTTGGGATCCGGCTCTGATTTCTTCCATTCAGTTTATTTCCTCCATATTCTTTATGACATTCATATATATATATATAGCAATGACAAGAATGGTGTGTTATCAGGCAAGCACAATATCTGCTGCTAATTCATGGGTTGTGGCTGACCATATAAGCAAGGCAGGTATGGATCAAGCTAGCGTCCATCTGTGGCTACTATCCATGCATCCCCAAAGCTTCACAATTATAGTAGAGTTTGTTCATGGTCACTTGACCCAAAAATTTGGCAATAGCACTTAACAAGCTTTTCAGAACATCCCTATTTTCAAACTGATTTCTAGCTCTGTCTTTCATCAATGAGGCACTATGATATTCAAGCATTAGATATAAAATGCCAGGTCAAGTTCAACACTTTATCTAATGTTTAAATATAAAGTAGAAAATCTGAAATTTTCAGACATCCATAATTCTTTAAATTCAACTATCTAACTTAAATAGTCATGACATGCTATTTTAAATTTAATGCTTGAATATCTCAGCATCTAACCAATGAAAGCCAGATCTAGAAACTGGTCTGAGGATAGGAATGTTCTGAAAAGCTTATTAAAAGCTACTGGTACCCTCATTATATAACATTTGTAATACAAGCTTATTAAATTAAGTCACGTGATATATGACTTTATTTCCTTGCCATTATTATTATTGCTTTTAAGGCTTTAGTGATTTTTGTATTGCTAAAGCTATTAATATATGGTATATCTGAACTTAGTTCAGTCCCATATTGCTACTTGAGTTAGATAGCTGGATTTGAAGATATATGGATGTCTGAAAATGCCAGATTTTTTACTTAATAGTTAAACATTAGATAAAGGACTGGGCTTGATCTGGTATTTTAAATCTAATGCTTGAATATCCTAGCACCTCACTGATGAAAGCCAGAGCTAGAACCTGGTCTGAGAATAGGGATGTTCTGAAAAGCTTGTTAAGTGCTATTGGCATACTCATTATATAATAGTTTAGTTATGTATAGCTTTTTTTAATGACTACAAACATTATTATGTTTTTAAAACTTTGTAAATGCTATTTATTTATTTTAAATCAAGTTACTAAAGAATTAACAAATTGAAAAAGAAAATAATTTGTCGGAAATAAAAAATGTATTTGTTGGTATTTTAAAATAAAGTTAATTATTTTCAAAATATTAAGTTGCCATGGGAATTTGGAGAATTTCCAGACAATGAAAAAAAATGAAAAAAATATAAAACTTCTCTAAAGCACTCAG
Source organism: Epiperipatus broadwayi (assembly GCA_028023455.1). Lineage (NCBI taxonomy): Eukaryota > Metazoa > Onychophora > Udeonychophora > Euonychophora > Peripatidae > Epiperipatus > Epiperipatus broadwayi. Next base: position 3,683,172 of record JAQFVV010012407.1, read on the forward strand.
CCACTTAATATTACAAGTTATATCTTAGCTTCACCATTAATTGTATTCCAATGCACTTAAACATATCATCTACTTTTCAAAGCTTGGAATAGCAGAACTTTAATTAGAGTGCCAATCTCACCTCTTCAGAAAATTATCTGTAATGATGGAACCCTGATAATGCCTTAATGCTGATTAATGCCTTGGTATATTACCAACTGAGATATTATTATTTACACTACAACCCAATTCAATAATTTAATAGTATAAAGAAATTTACCAATTAAATGTTATAAGAAAAAATTACCCTTGAAGAGAAGGATTTATATATATTTGCTATTTATAATTCCCTAAATTATAAGGTACATTGACCAAGAGGGAAATTTGTTATAAAAAAATATTCAAGTTAAATAAATCATGAATTTTAATATGAAAGAATAATCATTATGGCTAGAGATTTAAATTTTAAATTAGTTTTACTGTTTAATAACAGTTGAGCTTAATAAAAAATTAAAAAATAAGATAAATTTGGTACGATTTTTATGACTTTTCTTGAATGAATATCAGCGCCATCAAGTGGCCGTGCCTGGATTTCAGATGATTACCATAATTTAAAATATTTTCTGTCATGTATGCAAATAAAAAAGTCACTTTGTTTTTATTCCATTGTGTTAAATAAAATTATTGTTATAATTAACAATTTTGTTTCTCACAAATTTCTTCATCTGAATTCCATTAGAATATTAAAAATGTGGAAATGATGCTGACCAGGAAATATGACTGGATCTACATAAAGGCTTGTACTTAATGTAAACTTCAGTCTGACCATTATTTTGGGTTATTATTAAATTAGATTAATAAAAAAAATTATAGTCACTCCATCATATAAATGGTCAATTGTTGATAATTATATTCCCCTACACTGAAATAATACATGTATATTCTATTTATATTTTTTCTTTTGTGAATGATCCTCATTACAATAGATATTAGAGATTGATAATAAACCAATTAATTTTTAATCAGAGAATCAATGTATAAAAATGATATAACAGTGATGAGTAAACCTCTTACAAAATAATGAAGTATATAAACAATAATGATTCCAAAAAATTATCTTTGAAAACCTGAGGCTTTTCTGAGATATTTTACCACTTATTACTGAATCTCATATATTATTCCATTATGAAAAAAGAGAAAATTCTCCGTATTTCGTGATAAAACAAAAACTTTTTCATTTATTTTTTAAATATCCTAAAATTTCATCACAATTGCTATCTTTTATACAGAAATTGAAAACCCCAAATAACAGGCAAAAAAAACTTATTTAGGATTATGTTGTTCCAGTAGTGATTAAAATTATAAAAAAAATGGGTATTATATTTAAATATATAAATAAAACTTCACATGATCACCATTTCTTATGCTTGCACATAACTGTTATTAAAACAGGCAAAACTCTCCATACAGTAGTGCCACTCAATGCCAGCCAGAGTAATCAATGGATGCCAGAAGGCTTGTGCATAAAATCCCAGTCTAGTGCATACTCATCCAATATCCCCAGACTAGTTTCTGGCTTGTGGCCTTCATCAGTGAGAAGCCTTGGATCTGAGATCCAAAATTCTAAGATCTAGGTGCAATGCTCTCAGATCCAAGGCTCCTCACTGACGAAGGCCACAAGCCAGAAACTAGTCTGTGGATATTGTATGAGTAGGCACTAGATGGGGATTTTATGCACAAGACTTCTGGCATCCATTTATTACTTTTCCTGGCACTGAGTGGCAATACTGTATGGAAAGTTTTGCTTGTTTTATATATAAAACTTACGTATTGTAAAATTAAAATAATTTGTTGCAGAAAATATTTATATTTTATTTAAATTAGAATTTTAAGAATTATTACAATGATTAATTTCATTAAAAATATTGTTAAACCACTAAACATCACATGATCACCATCTCTATACTAGCACATAATTGTTGTAAACAAAGGCAAAACTCTCCATACAGTAGTGCCACCCTGTGCCAAACAGAGTAATCAATGGATGCCAGAAGGCTTGTGCATAAAATCCCTATCTAGTGCCTACTCATCCAATATCTCCAGACTAGTTTCTGGCTTGTGGCCATCATCAGTGAGGAGCATTGGATCTGAGAGCACTGCACCTAGATCTTAGGATGTAATGCAACCCTCCAGAAGCCACCTTTTAACTCTACTTTACTCCAAAATTATGAGAATGAAATTGAAAACACAATAATATTTTCAATCTAAGCTCAATAGCTTATATAGTCATATGGGTCTGAACTCAATTCAGCACCCATACATTTTGGTGTCTTTGGCTCTTAAACAACCATAGCCACCACTATCCTATTAAGCAGGATTGGTGTTAAACCACTAAACATCACATGATCACCATCTCTATACTAGCACATAATTGTTGTAAACAAAGGCAAAACTCTCCATACAATAGTACTCTGTTTGGCACAGGGTGGCACTACTGTATGGAGAGTTTTGCCTTTGTTTAAAAATATTTTAAAAGTTACTCCTTAAACACATTTAAATTTTTGAATTTTGTTCATGTTTAAACACCTATACCTTAGTTCCAGTAGTAAAAGAGAATGAAATAATTGGTGTGTGTATATCTGTGCAATTATTAAAAAATCCGAATAAATACTAATGTTACCCACAAGTCAATATGAAATATTGGAAGATGACCAAATAGAAACTTTATTAAAATTACTTTAATATCAAATATTCATATACAACAGCATTTGCATCCATGGATAATATATTGCATGTGAAATTATTTATGTAAATATAGATAAATCTCTTGTCAAGATAAGTTTGAAAACTAAGGTAAACCCGAGAAATCATGTTAGGATTGATATTCTATGTATATTAATAATTAAATAAGTATTTTATTATTTAAAAAAAGCAGAATAGAAGGTATAAATGAATCAACCTTGTTTTTTTAAATCCTGTCAGTAAGAGAACTATTTTGAAAAGTCAATTACACACATATATATCTGATCTCATTATAGAGAGTATCCAGTAGGAGGGAAAAGGATAACTGATGGTTATTACTATTAGTGAATTATACATAAATCCTGTGGATAGACCATATTCTATTCTAGGATAACATTTGTTAGGTGGTCTGATAAGAATATCTCAGGAATACATTTTTCTACCTCTACAGTGCTTTTAATAATAGAGTTAGCTCAAAATCACAGGTATCTTTTATTTTCCTATTAATAATCCATTATAGTTTTAATTTAGTGTGAGATGATGTAAAATCTATCCTTCTTCATCTATATAAATAAGAAAAGGGCATCATTATTCATTTAACATAATGATGATGTAAGGAATTATTTTGAGGATTATCCTAAATGGTGTGTCCTCATTACATAAATACTAAAACATATTAGATATAAAATAATTCTAGATAAATATGAATGTATAAAATTGCTTGATATAACCTATTTTTTAATGATATTCTTTCACTGTCATCCTTATTCATATATTTGAATCATACACATAAATTTTATTGGCTGAACAGATATTACATCATTTATTTTCTTTCCTTTTCAACAAGAAAGAAAAAAAGTAAAAACACTTTCTAAAACAAAGAAGTATTAATTCTATTAAGTTTTTAAAAAATCTATTCTAATGACTTTGCCATCTTTATTATTATTTCTACCATTTCATTTATTTGCTACATTTTAATTGGATTAAGGTATATGTTATATATAAATTTAAACCTATGAGTCTTTGTTTTATTATATTTTACAGGATAAACTAGTTCAAAAGAATGTATGTGGCTGGAGATTGTGGTAAAACTTGTTAGTGTGTATAAAGTCAAACAAATTAATTTTACATATTTACATAAAGCCTAACATGAAAAAAAAAAAAACAGTGGTTGATATATTTTACCTTAACTTCTATCAGATATATATTTAAAAATAGTTATATTTTATGACTAAGGAAATTGATACACATTCAGAATTGGTGATGTTATACTATGTGCTTTTCTATTTAATTATAGATTACACCTGGGTCTCTTTTTACACGGACTTATTTAACAAGATTTTGAAGTTACGCAATTTGTGTTTCACCGGAAGTTGAATTCCGATAATGCACTATTACTTTAAATAATAAATTTTGCACACTTATGTTATATTGAAAGTAATAGCACATTATTGGAATTCGACTTTCATCTTAGTAATTTCAATATTTTCAGTGCGTTATAATAGTAAGATTTTATGCAATAATGAAATTAAAATCATAATTTCCACATTTTATGTATACACAAATTAAATTTTACAAGATTATAATGTAAATTTGTTCAAACATTGTGCGTGTTAATTTTGCATTTTAAATCACATTCTGTTTTTGCTTTTTAAAAAAGAACATAATCAATTATTAATCATTTAGTGTCCACAAGTTTATTTTTAAAAGGTCAGTAATAGCAGTGGGCACAATTAAATTTGACAATTAATAATTAAAATCTGATTTTTAATTGTAATTAACAATTTAAAAATTACTTACGGCGAAATTTGATTTTTAAACGGAATTAAAAATTAAAGACAAAAATAAGAATTTAATTTTTAGTTGTTAGTTTCATAAACAATTAATAAAATCATTGTCTCAAAGATTAATTACTAATTACATTGTCACCAGAAATCCACTGACACAACATGAGTGTGAAGTTGGCGTAGTTGTTTGCAAACGAACGTGTTTTTCAGCAAATAGCTATAATAATTCAAACATGTATAAAAAAATGTAAATTACTGTACTGTAAATTATGCATAAAAATATATTATTTTGAATAAAATTAAATATTATAGTTAAAAAAAGTTTGTCTTGTATCAATTTTTTTCAAATTTGAAATTTTTTATTAGTCATATTTTATTTCCTTATTTTTTTTTTTGCGCGAATTTTAAAGTAATTTTACATTAGTGCTTTGCTTTTACGCGAATTTTGAAAAATCACAGACCACATCCCCCCTTTTTCAATGTAAGTTACGTCTATTTTTGCACGATTTCGTTTGCGCGTGTTTTCTGAGGAATCTATCTATCGCATAAAACGAGATCCAGGTGTATATATTTTCAGTTATGCCTTCCATTTATTAAATTGAAGGCTGGCTTCTTGTAAAATTCTCTGTCTTGTATTTACGGTTTGATTGCTATTCAAAACAGCCATCATAACATCTGATTGGCTGTCAGATAAGTAATAAGTGCGTGAGGTTTGTAGAAAAAAAATTTATCACTTGCAGGTTTCTGACCGGTTGTTGATGGTGGCGCAGCGCCGCCTGGTGGCCACATAGCACGTCGGGTTAAAGTACCGAAATATTTAAATAAATTGTAAAAGAAAATATTTCCTTCAATATAATAATTTATTGATATCCATATTTTCCATTAAGCATGGCCTTTGGACTCAATTAATAAGCAGAGGCTTTATTATGCGATCTCCTGAAGCATTGGAGCAGAATACTAAAGTCTCATGATCCTTTGCTACGTTGAAACCACCAACCGTTTTCCGTAACTTTGCTACATAAATTCTGCTTAGAATGCTTTTTCAAAAAAGAGCACTTTCATCAACATTCTGAACTTGATCAGGAATGTATTCTCCATCTTCGATAATTTTAGCTATTTTTTTGTGGAAATTCTTTGGCAGTTGTTTAATCTGTAGAGACAGTCTCACCTTTTATTTTAATATCATGAAGTGCATGTCTTTCAAGAAACTTTGTCATCCATCCTGGACTTGCAGAAAATTTACATTCCTTGTTTAACTCAGATGAAGTACCTGGCTCAATTTCTTTAATTTGTTTTTAAATTTTTAGTGCTGTTTGCTTGATAACATTTCCATTTACTGGAACTCTTTTTTTCTGACATTTTTCTATCCACATTACCATAGATTTTCCATTTTCTCCTTAAGAATATCTCTTGTGTGAAATGATGATTTAGCATTCACTTTTGTTCCAGAACATACGGATTTTCTAATTGTATCTTCATTACCTCTAAGAGTTCTTATACTAGCTTCATGTAAACCAAAATGCTGTTTTACAGATGTTGCTCCTTCTCTGGCTGCAAGATGATCTAAAATTTGAATTTTAGTGTCCAAAGAGATCACTTTCCTCATATTTTTTGTAGATGGATTATTTGACATTTATGCTACAGAAAAATATTTCAGATTTATTTAACAAAACATAAATTCAAAAATATGCTATTATTGGAAAAATTAATAAATTAAATTTAAACAAATTAATCAATTAAATTTAAACAAAATTAAATTTTTTAAACATCAACACCAACAAGGAACACTTTTTAAACATAATGTCAAAACGCAAACAAAGCATCAATACCAAAAAGGTACTTCCCCTTTCAAAATAAAACATCAAAAATGTTACAATGCAGCAAATTTCCCCAATTTGCAAGAATATTGCCAAAAAGATGGCTATTGTTTTTAAAATAATGGGAAATAAAGAGTTGAACTAATCGCGTTATTTTAAAACAACAACTCTATAAAGATAAGATAAGCTTCTAAACAAATCAGCCAAAATATACCTGGGTAATCCCACCCAGGGTGGAAAATTTGAACAGATACTCAACAATGTGACTAAGGCATCGGGAATATCATATACATGGAATTGTGCTAAATTAGGACACTAATCCTGAGCAGATCAGCCTGAACGTATTTAGCAGACACACACTTCCTCTATAAGGATTTTTTTTTAAAAATTCATGTTATTTCAAAATCATGCAAAAAAAAAAAAATCATGTAAAAAGAAAAATAGATGCATACTCTAATAATTCAGTTAGACTAAGGTTAAAATGTAAAGGTAATTAGGATATGTAAGAAGCACAAATATGTATTTAAGTATATAAACTATTAACTCTGGAGGAATATTGACACTTTGCAGAAACCATATATAACTATGGAGACATCAAACTATAATTCAGCTTGAAAAATCATGTGTTGAATCATGGGTTTATTCATAAGAAATAAATTTCAAATAAATGTTTCACATGGATTTATGCACGTAAATAATAACTAAAAACTAATGCTAATTAACAATACAAATTTCCAATATCTTCTTTTCTTCAATTGAATTATTCTATTATCATACTCATGTCTGATGCTTTAAAACTGGCATCACATGATCATCACCATTAATAATCCCGGACAAATCAATTGTAGAGAGCTAACATTCATGTAGCTTAATTAATGGACAAAAAGATTTATTAAACAGTTCACCACCTTGGGTTTTAATTATGCTTTGTAAGTAAAAATGAAATGATTATAGTTTATTAATATTCATATGACTAATATCTAACCTTAACATATGACTAGTAACTAATCTTAACTTATATCGATTGTCTTGTAATAAAATATTTTAATAATAAATATTTATTAATGAAAACAAATAACAAGTATATACAATTGAAATTATCAAATTTTCCCAAATAAACTATACATAATCTAATTTGAATGCTTATATTATTTCTTTGTCAATATCATCAATATTGTACAGGATTAACACCTGCATTTATATATGTAATATACGCGGGATTCGAACTCAGACTTTCACACAACCTACAACTCTCAGTGCCATCTTATATTGTTGACCCACCTGATCACACATATGTTGAAAAGATAAATAATCACTTATATTGCTGACCCACCTGATCACACATATGTAGTCTGAGTTCGAATCCTGCATATAAAACGAAAGCAAAAAACTAAAAATCTATGTCTACTATTATTGTTACATGTTTGAAAGGTAGGGGGAGCAAAATTGGCCTAAATTATATAAAAAATAAATGATAAAAAAAAAAAAAATCATATTTTTCTTCTCTGTTAAAAACAGATTTCAGAATATCATTAATAATGTAACATTGTTTTCTTAAAATACACTAGAGTAAATAATTAAGAAAAAGGAAATTTTAGATAGGAAATTTTAAATTATCAATTTAATTAATATAAATAAATGATATTTTTTATTTAAATGAATTAAAATTCCCTGTAAGCATAAAAGTAGGAAATAAGAACTTGTTATCAGAAAAAGATTTAATTATAATTAGAATTAATTAGCATATTTTAATGACGTCAGGATAAGATGACAGTTCTCAAATCTTTCTTATTCCTTGTATTCCTCTTCCCCATCTTAGACAATTTGGTCAGTATTTTTTGGATTCTAAAGAATAAAGGAGATCGATAGTGTAAAAGTTGGGATCAGTTATATTGGGGGTGAGAGGGTAGGACTCATTTGTGAAATAGGCTTTTCAAACTCAAGAAACAATGAAACCATTATGTGGAATGCCTAAACCAGAAATTCTCCCATTGAAAGCATAGACAGCCGTCTAAGAATTAATCCAGGCTGACTTGGCTTTTATTATATGTTTAAATATGCCTTCCAGTAACATCAAATTTTTAAGTTAGCTATAATTATTTTTTATATATAATCAGTTAAAAGAAACACAAACTATTATATACCATTTCTAAATTCATGAATTAATAGTCAGAAATGATTAAACAATATTTAGGATCATTGAGAGTCGCTTTTTAGTCTGTTAATGCATTTATATTTCTTCACAAATTTGTCATTCATTTATTATAAATCAATATGCAAAACTGACAAAGCAGTTATGTTGTGTTTTAATTATCATATTGTTAGTATTAATATCAGATAATATAACAATAACAGAATACTTTGTATCTTGACAATTGTTTCTGATTCCATTATTGGTTATGAGTTGACTTGATCTGAGATTGAAAGGTGACTTTACATAGTCTTCAATGATATATAGGGTATATGAGCACAGACTTTCACATGACCCACCACTCTCCACATCATCTCATAATACTGATACACTTGAACACATATATAACACGTATTTCATGCTAAACCAGCAATCATCAGTTGGTCCAGATTACCATCTCTACACATATATGCTATAAGTGCTCAGATATATATTAAGATAGCCAATCCTCATATCTTTAATGGACAGGCTTCAATCTACTCCACACTCCAACTCTTCAACCGTCCATCCAATTGAAAATCTGATGATGGAATGCTCAAAGGCCTCCCTGAGGCCGAGATTCTTGTCACACCGATGTTGACCTAAGTTCAATCTGACCCCTCATGTACAGGACATAATCCATTTAATATATATACAAGGGATGGGCAGATATCTCTTCTATGTAATAACTGAAACACACAGGCTTATTATATACCTGTGTCTATATATGTAATAATATAAAGGGCATATGAGCAGACTTTCACACGATCCACCACTCTCTACACTATCTCACAGATATTTTTAATATAGGTATTGTCCTTTTTCCAAACTTCTGTTATATAAATTTGTCCAAGATATTTCTTTAGAAATTATTATTAAAAAATATTTATTGATGAATATATTTGCAAAAATTTGTTATTTTGTATTTTGCTTCAAAGATTAAAACAGTGAGATCAAACAAATGTAATGAGATGATTGGTTAAAAATACACCAATTAATTACAAGAAATATAATCAAAATAAATAAATATTTTTGATATAATTATGAGGGTTTAAGTTTTAAAATAATTTTAACATTCCAATATATATGGTTAAAAAAAAAAATTAGTTATACAATGTTACAAATAAAAAAAGAACGTGATATTTAGAAACAAAGCTAAGCTGTGCTTAATATCTAAAAACTGTGCCTACATTTACGTTAATTGTAGCATATTATTTTTTTGTCTCTATCTTTCTCTAAAAAAAATATAGTTTATGATCATTTTTCATTAACATGTTAATTTGTTTTAGGTAATTCTACTTACTATATGAAATTTACGATCAAACATCTTGAAGTATAAATTGACATAATGGCTTTTAAGATATCATTAAAATAGTTTTTTTAAGAGAAAAGATGACAAAATTCCCAGAGCTATATCTGACACCTAATGTTGCATGTACCATGATGAAATGAATTAGGACCACATTTATTTATTGTACAGCATAGGTACAGATATAATAAGTCACATACTAACCCAGAATGGACTTCAATTTTTGCACAACATCAAAAAGTATCAGGACATGAGTTTGAACTCACATCTGCAAAATTGGTTTGCACTGAGAGGCATGATGTTAAGCGTAAGGTAAAGGAGTCTTACTTCATAGCAGAGGACTCCTTCACCATTAATCGTAAAGAAGCATGTTTTGCTATATCAAAAAGATGGTCTAATTGACTCATTTGCATAGAATTTGCGTATTATACTTATAGAATGATTTCAACGAACGAGTCACAACTGGCTATGATTATGAGAAGTACAGTTTCTCGAAAGCACTCAGCCATTTTAATTAACTAATTGATATTAATTATACAGCTTTACGTTATAAGTGTGATAGCACTATTTAATATTATCATTATTATATTCATGTAACCTATCTCAAAACATTTGTATCTATGCAGATTAAATTGGAAAATTCTGTAATCAATTATTAACTATAAATTTTATTTAAAAATTAAACTCACTGGCTAAGCAAGCAAGTAATTTCTATATATAATGATAAACTTTTATTTTTGTAAATTATATATATATATATATTGCACCGGGCACACTTTGTGTGGCGAAGCACAAGATGATATTAAAGAAGCTGTGGATTAAAATACATAATGGAGTCATTAAGGGGGTGTATACACTATCTACATAACTTTAAAATTAAACATGTTATAAAATAAGTGAGAAGGATCTGTGTATATACATATACTCACACACACGAGAATAAAGCCAAATAGTTAAGGCTACGGATTAGAATTCAATGTGTAGGAATATTAGCTATATGTTTATGATAATTCTTTTTATTTTTTTTTTGAAAGAAATGCCAAGATGTTTTTGTAATTTTTATTTATACTTTTTTTAAAAGTGCTTTACTTAATGAGATTGTAAAAAGAAAAAAAAAGATGGAAATGATTAAATGTTCCAACATGTTTGTAATTTTCAAATCGAAAAAAAAAATAAATATAAATAAAAAAAGAATTATCATAGGCATACAGCTAATATGTCTAACATTGAATTCTAATCTGTAGCCTTAACTATTTGGCTTTATTCTCGTGTGTGTGAGTATATAATAGATACACAGATCCCTCTCACTTATTTTACCCGCTTAATGACTCCATTATGTATTTTAAGCCATAGCTTCTTTAGTACCATCTTGTGCTTGGCCACATGAAGTATGCCTGGCACAATAGATAGATAGATAGATAGATAGATAGATAGATAGATAGATAGATAGATAGATAGATAGATAGATAGATAGATAGATAGATAGATAGATAGATAGATAGATAGATAGATAGATAGATAGATAGATAGATAGATAGATAGATAGATAGGTAGGTAGGTAGGTAGGTAAGTAGTTAGGTAGGTAGGGAGGTAGGTAGGTAGGGAGGGAGGGAGGCAGGCAGGCAGACAGGTAGGTAGGCAGGCAGGCAGGCAGGCAGGAAGGCCGGCAGGCAGGTAGGTAGAAAGGTAGGTAGGTAGGTAGGTAGGGGGGAGGTAGGTAGGGGGTAAGTAGGTAGGTAGGTAGGTAGGTAGGGGGTAGGTAGGTAGGTAAATAGGTAGGTAGGTAGGGAGGGAGGGAGGTAGGTACGTAGGGAGGCAGGCAGGCAGGCAGGTAGGCAGGCAGGTAGGCAGGCAGGCAGGCAGGAAGGCAGGCAGGCAGGTAGGAAGGTAAGTAGGTAGGTAGGTAGGGGGTAGGTAGGTAGGTAGGTAGGGGTAGGTAGGTAGGTAGGTAGGTAGGTAGGGGTAGGTAGGTAGGGGGTAGGTAGGTAGGTAGGTAGATAGGTAGGTAGATGGGTAGATGGGTAGGTGGATGGGTGGGTGGGTAGGTGGGTAGACGGGTACACGGGCAGATGGGCAGATGGAGATAGAGAGATAGAGATAGATAGATAGAGATAGATAGATAGATAGATAGATAGATAGATAGATAGATAGATAGATAGATAGATAGATAGATAGATAGATAGATAGATAGATAGATAGATAGATAGATAGATAGATAGATAGATAGATAGATAGATAGATAGATAGATAGATAGATAGATAGATAGATAGATACCAATCTAGTCAGCTATCTATGTTCCATGTTCTCTTTGTTACTTTAAAGCACTGCTTTGCTGCCATGAAAAAATACTGGGATGATTAATCAATCAATTGAAGATAATTTGGATTTGGAAAGGGATTTAAAATCTCTTATTGATTTTTATTGACAGGGCTTTTTTGTGACCTTTTAATATTATTTGTCTTTTCAATTTCTTCTGTGGTTTTGAGAAAATGGGAGGGGATGGGAGAGAGAAGAGAAATGTAGTCAATTCTCAATAACCAAAGTTTCTTTTGGATTTCTCTTCATAATATTACCTAATATTGACATACAAATTAATTTCAAATAACCTCTTTTACTAATTATAACTAATAGATTTATTTTGAAATTTTTATTCTTATTATTTGTCTCTAAAAAATTTTAATTTCTTCTATATTATTTGCTAAAAAATGAAGAGAAGAAAGGGAAGATGTTGAATAGTAGAAATGTTGTTAACTTTGATGAAAACAATAATTGTCAGCTACGTGCAATGCAAAGTACAAATAAAATTAATAATGCAAATAAAAATGAAGTAGCTGACTTTGAAACAACAACAAATTAACAAAAAAGAGCTTAAAATGAAGCTTTTCTTATTTATTTGGATTAACTGCCCATCTGATAATTGTTTACTTTTTGATTCACAAAAATCCAAAAAATAAATGGCAACATTGCTTTTGTTTTGAACTGAGTAATTTATTGGCAGCATGCATAGGTAATGCAAACTTGCTCTAAACTCTCATTGACCACGCTTTTCTCCATCATTGATGATTTATCTCTAAATGAAGAATGCAAAGAGGTTTATTTTTACTTTCTTTTATTAACTAAAACAAAAATAATAAAACAATTTAAATGAACACCTCCAAATCTAATGTTTCCAGTTGCTTTTCAAATCAAAACATTTTAACAATACGACAATGAAAAACACAGTTTATTTTTAAATTATTTTCTAACCAGTAAACAAACAGTCTTTCTTTTAATACATAGTGGCAGGAAAATGTTTTCTTTTTACCTTTTAGTTTTCTGTCGTATTTTTTAATTCTTTTACACATCTAGATTTTAGTTATATAAAATACAATGAATCTTAAATTTATTGATTAATTAACTCAGAATTATTTATTGGCCCAAATACAGTGTTTTAAAGAAACAAAGAGAAAATTCAATGCAGATAGCCGAGTAGTTTGGTACCTTTTTTTTTCAAAAATATGAAATCTATTTTAATATTAAAATAGTTTTTTATGCTAATTAATTAGCTTGCTATATACAAACTTACATTTCAATTTAAGATAAATGCATATTAATAAAATTATAATATCTCTTTTACAATGCACCTGTTCCAAACTTAGTTTGCTTGCTCTATCAACATATGGATTAATAAATACAATTTATCCAAATCACTTTTAACATTTTTCAGCAAAACTCTTTATTTGTACATATATACATACACCTACATTTCGACTGTCCTGCAGTCTTCTTCAGAGCCAGTTTTTAGATTAAAGTGTACTGACTCTGAAGAAGACTGCAGGATAGTCGAAACATAGGTGTATGTATATATGTACAAATAAAGGGTTTTGCTGAAAAGTGTACAAAGTGGTTTGGATAAATTGTATTTATATAAGATATAGCAAAATAAAGAAAAGAGTGATTTTGGTAATATATGGATTAATATTTCCAAATTTAATAATAATAATAATAATAATAATAATAATAATAAATTGACTTAATTATTTCAATAAGTTATTTCACCATCATCATCATCATCATCATCATAATAATAATAATAATAATAATTAATTATTATTATCATCATCATCATCATCATCATTATTATTATTATTATTATTATTATTATTATTATTATTATTATTATTATTATTATTATTATTATTATTATTATTTCAATCTACATATTGTTTTTATGCACACACATTACATTTTTTATTCCTTGAATATTGCAATCATTTCAATCCTAACTTTAATTTTTTAAAAAATATTAAATAGAAAATATTGTACAATTTCACCATAATTCATTATCTAAACTATGTTTAAAAAATATAAGCATATCTCCATTGTAACAGTAGCTGGGTTCAAACCCTGTTACAAAAGGAAAAAATGTAGATTTTAGACAATTTTTTTTAATATTATTATTATGCTATAATTATTTTGTAAAAGTCGCACAGACAAATGACATGTATTTGCTGGAATGAGGGGTATAGATATATATTTTAGGTGGCATACATGTATATAGGTAAATGTTGTTGAAAACAAAAAAAAAATTGTTAAAAGATTTTAAAGCGTGTAAAGGAACAGTTTCTTTTACAATTATAACTTCCTGAATTAATTAGCCAAATGTATCTCATTGTTCAAAAAAGGAAAAAAAACAGATCTAACTATTTGGAGGATATCTCATTTTTTTAATTAAACGGATTTTGTGGAAAGAATTTTTTTTAAGAGAAATGAATATGGAATGCCCATTATTTATTGAACTCTTTTCGATTTCTTTTGTTTAATTAAAGTCGACGAAAAGATTTATAATTAAAAAGTTCCAAGAATTTAAAAAAGAAGAATTAGATAAGTAAAAGTCGAGATTGCTAAGTGGTTTTTCTTTTATTGGCATTTTATAAAAAAATCTATTTTTGAAAACAAAGGAATACCAGAGATAAGGAGAAAGAAAACTCGGATTATGAATTAATTTTAAAAAAAAACCGGACAGTTGACTTCTGCTGGTCTGACAGGGAAGAAGAGCAGGTGTTATAAAATATATTGAAGAAAATTTAGTAAGAGAAGATTTTAATAAATTAACCGCAAAGCAAAAAGATGGGGAATAAACTGTGTGAAATGAAATAAATATAAAAGAGACCTCATGGATCGCATAGGGTAAAATCACCATCGTGCTGGGGTCGGTGTTCGGACTCCAGCCATTTACCTATGCCACGTAAATATATACTACAGTCAACATCCCCAAATGTCCTTCAGAACTACAACTATTTGAATCTGGTGCAGATCGTCCACCATTCTGGAATTTATCCAAAAGGAAAAAGGAACAGTAGAATAAATACGCCACTTTAGATGGACTAAAGATTTGAAATATTAAGTGGAAGAGATGGACACCATATTTGCCTATGCTAGATCCCGGGATTAAATTATGAGTGCACTTGGAAACATATACGCAGGTTATACAGATTCTGTAATACCGGTAAATATACACATATTATATCATTTTAACCCTTAAATCTAATCCAACTTAACTGTACGATTATCTAATGATATACATGTATTGTTTAGTGTTATTTTTTTTTTGTTGTTTTCTCTTTTAATTGTAATTCATTAAAAATATTTATCATATACATGAGTGTGCCATTTATTATTTTTCTTAGAATAAATATTAGTGAATTTGAAATTAAACTATTGATTTGTTTCTACACATGATATATAATTTATATATTCCAAAATCTGATACACGTGTGTGCTGGTGTGCATCTAATAATAGGTTAATGCAAAACAGGTTAGAGAGAAAGGTGCATGGGGAATTTTAAGATGGTTATTTTAGACTTTAATGTGAATAAAAATAGAAAAGATTCGATTTCAAAGTTTGTTCACCCTTTGTTTCTCCTTTGGTGCAATGCACTACCACACCCTGAGCATTAAGGTGGGCATTGAATTAAATTGCTGAGTCAAACAAATATTTAATAGACCCTATGATTCTTGTTAAATAGCAAGATTGGTGCTTGGCAACGAACAAAAAAAAAGAGACGTCCATAAACGTAGAGATCTAATTAGAGGTTAAGTTAAAGCTGAGAGGGTTCGATACAATTACCTTATATATGTGTGTTTTGCAGTCAGCTTCTTCTCTAAACCCCTTTTGAATGACCCAAAGTTCGGGAAAACTTTGTATGAGGGGTGAATGACTCAATTTTATGGGAAAACTTCGTATGGGAAGGGCTCTCAATAAGGCACACATCACCATATAAATTCACCCTCGGGAAGAAAGAATAAATGTAAAATTTAGTTTGATAAGGATGAATGTTTGATGTCAGATGATTTAAAAGTTAAAATAAAAACGTAAATGTACGCGACAAAGAGTCACAAAACATTACACCATAAAATATTTGAATATTAATTCTTTAGAAAGTCTTGAAAATGATTTAATTTCTTCTGCACCATTTAATACATTTATTAAATTGAGATACATATTTTATTTAGATTATTAATTATAAACCTTAATTATAAATCAAACATAAATAACATTACAAATACATGAATATTATCAACAGCTTAATTATTTAAAACTTTATCCTAAAATAAATGAGAAAAAGTATTTTTTTGCTTATATATTGTAGTAACAGTATTTATATATAACAGTATTTATAGATGTTTTTAAAAGATTATTCATTTTCTGACATATTGCAAATAAAGTGTAGAAAGTAAACATTTATTCCAAATATTAAAACAGAGACAAAACTCTCCATACAGTAGTGCCATTTAATGCAAGCCAGAGTTATCAATGGATACCAGAAGGTTTGTGCATAAAATCCCTATCTAGTGCTTACTCATTCAATATCTCCAGACTAGTTTCTAGCTTGTGGCTTTCATCAGTGAGGAGCCTTGGATCTGAGAGCACTGCACCTAGATCTTAGGATCTAATGCAACCCTCCAGCAGTTTATCTCTACTTAACTTCAAAACTATGATTTCAAGGCTCCTCACTGATGAAAGCCACAAGCTAGAAACTAGTCTGGGGATATTGGGTGAGTAAACACTAGATAGGAATTTTATGCACAAACCTTCTGGCATCCGTTGATTACTTTGGTTTGCACTGAGTGGCACTACTATATGGAGAGTTTTGCCTGTTTTAATAAGTTATGAGCAAGCATAAGAAATGGTAAACATGTGATGTTTAGTGGTTTATTCCAAATATTCTAATATCAAGCTGTATTGTATATATATACATATTTGTTTTAAAGCAGTGGTTCTTAACCTTCCTAATGCCTTGACCTTTTAATACAGTTCCTTATGTTGTGATGACCCCCAACCTATAATTTTGCTATTGTTATGAATCAAAAATATGTTTTCCAATGGTTAGGTGAGCCCCATGAAAGGATTGTTCGACCCTCAAAGGGGTCATGACCACAGGCTGAGAACCGCTGTTCTAAAGCATTCTTAGTAAATTTCCTTAAAATTTTCTTTCCTGTGGCATGAACTTGCATTTTTCATCAGTCATTTTAACTGGAACCATTGTTGAATTTAAACTAATTTTGCGAATAATAATTAGAATTCGGCAATATACAGATCTTACTATCAAAAAGAAAGAGATCACTTATAAATTTAACACTCCATATTTATATTATCTTCAATTTAAGAACACATTTGTAATAAATCACCTTCCATGTATAAGAAAAATTGTTATAAATTGTATTTTTAAATGGAAAAGATGGTGGCCTAGTGGTTAGCAAAGTTGCCTTCCAACAAAACAACAAATACAGACATCTTTTTTCTTTTGAAATTCTATGTTTTAATGTAAATTATTACTTTAAACACTGAATTCAATTTAATACAAATTTTACAAATAAATAAAAAAAATCTGGATTTTAAAATATTCAATCTTTTCTTATTAATAAAACATTTATTTTTCCAGATTTGCTTTTATTTAATTAAATAATATATTTTAAAAAATATATAATTATTTTTAAATACAATTTGATTTTATAAATATGATACCATAATGAATATTCATAGCTGTACAAACAATTTCCTATTCTTTTGTTAAACGAATTCTAATGTATGAGCCCCATCTACATAATTGAAAGGTTGTGTAATCTGTATAAATTTTATTTTATTTACATCATATTTAAACCTAAACTTCAAATGTTTGTTTTAAAAGCTATTTAAAAGTCTTTTAAAATGGTAATATCTAATATTAAATTAAAACTTCTCTATTTTTCATAAAACTAAATTAATTTACCATCTCCTTATTGTTAATTTTGGTAAGGATTATTTTACTAATCAGTAACTTTGTTTGACCACAGCTTCAAGAATCACCTGACTTCAAACTAGGGTCATCGTCATGAAAAACATTTCACTAAACAATTTACTAAATGGTAGTTAAAAAATTATTTGAAAAACTCTTTTATTAATTCTAATAATTCTTTTGGAGACAAATCATATCAGCACAGCTAAAGCTTAAATTGTCAAGATAACATTAGTTTAGATTAGTGGTTCTTAATGGTTCCTTACCTTTTTTGGCCATGCCATATCTGAGCATCTCTAAAATCCGAATCCCCCACCTCATGCCATATAATTATTATTCATAAAGTGAACTCTTATTCACGTAGAGCAGCAGTTCTCAAACTGTGGGTCGTGACACCTTTGAGGGCCAAACAATCCTTTCACAGGGGTTGCCTAAGACCATTGGAAAACACATATTTTCGATTTATAAAGCAAAATTAAAGGTTGGGGGTCACCACAACATAAGGAACTGTATTAAAGGGTCATGGCATTATGAAGGTTGAGAGCCACTGATGTACACATAGCCTAAAAAGCCATTATTGAAATGTTAATTGAAGTACAATGGAGTTTCAAACCACTTAACTTGCTTCAAATAACAATGGAGAGATAAGGAGTAAAGGTTATCAACGTAGATAAGACACTGAAAAAAAGATGGCATGGAAAGAAGGAAATTTAAAAAACATTCTTAATTTTATGAATAATAAAATGTAAGAACAGTTAGTGGGCTTTCAAATTCTCAGTTAATAACTCAAAAAAATTCCAAACAAATTCAATGTTATAAACAAAGGCAAAACTTCCCATACAGTAGTGCCACCCTGTGCCAAACAGAGTAATCAATGGATGCCAGAAGGCTTGTGCATAAAATCCCTATCTAGTGTCTACACATCCAATATCCCCAGACTAGTTTCTGGCTTGTGGCCATCATCAGTGAGGAGCCAGAAACTAGTCTGGGGATATTGGATGAGTAGGCACTAGATAAAGATTTTTATGCACAAGCCTTCTGACATCCATTGATTACTCTGTTTGGCACAGGGTGGCACTACTGTATGGGAAGTTTTGCCTTTGTTTACAACAAATTATGTGCTAGTATAGAGATGGTGATCATGTGATGTTTGATGGTTCAAATTCAATGTTAATAACTCATTCTCGAATTGCAATTGGGAACCACTGGTTTAGAATAATTGACCATATATATAATTAATAGTATAGCGATTTATATATGTGAAAAAAAATTGTGGAAAGAAATAGACAATGAGTGAAAGCAGTGAAAGAAATATATTGAGATTAAATCTACTTAGAAGTTTTTTGAGTAACTCCAGTAAATAGGCAAAGATAAACTAAAATATTGTAAAAATAATTATTTATGAATCTACTTTCAAACATTTTGCCTTTATAAGTAGAATGGAGTTTATTCTAAAAAATTCTAGGCAGATTACAGATTTAATCTCAATCTGCTTCATTCATTACTTTTACTCATTGTCTATATATAATTTTAGATTATTATAATATTTTTTATTATTATTATCTAAATGAGTGTTGACTTAACAAAAGATTATTAATATTTTATTAATTTATTTTAAGCGTTGGCTACGATTATGAGATTTGCTCATGATAACCACTTAACTGTTAGGATTTAAAGTTAATAATTCATGTTTGTATATAATTTATATATAGAGATTTATAAAAATGGAGAATTCGAACTCAGACTTTCACACGACCCACAACTCTCAGTGCCATCTTATAGTGCTGATCCACCTATCACACACATGTTGAAAAGATAAATAATCACCAATATACGTATTTCGTGCTAAACCAGCACTCATCAGTTGGTCCAGATTACCATCTTCACACATATACACAATCAGTACTCAGCTTTATATTAAGATAGCCAATCTTCATACTTTAATGGACAGGCTTCAAACTACTCCAACCCACAACTCTTCAAAGCCTTCCATTTCATTGAAAATCTGATGATGGAATGTGTGTGTGATCAGGTGGGTCAGCAATATAAGATGACACTGAGAGTTGTGGCTTGTGTGAAATTCTGAGTTCGAACCCTGCATATATTACATATATAAATGCAGGTGTTAAGCTCGTACAATGTATTAAAAGTGGATGAAATAATTGGTTTTTTGCTTCAAATTTCAAGCACCATTCTTTTCATCATTATATTATATGAATATATATTTCTTTTCTCTTAGTGAATAGATTACCCATTAACTTGTACCAATTTTTTATTTATAGTAACCCACTTACTCTAAATATTATATACGTTTGCTTCAGAGTAAAGTGTGTGTACGTATATATTGTACCGGATGGTTCCACTGAATGAAGTATACTTACACGTATGTATGTTTGGCTGGTTTCAAACTCCTTCATAATACATTTACAATCTTATAAATGTTACGTGAACGAACCAGCACGTTCGAGCAAAATGGGAAATATTATTGATAGCTTTAACTATCAACAATGACCCACCTCGGCTGCTAGATTCAAACCCCTACTATCCAAACACTTTGTTTGTATCGGAGTAAACTCTGGGCACCAGCTATCTATTCAGAAGAATAAACAATGTATTTGGTCAGTAGGCTCATAATCCAGCGCTCGAAATGATCCCAAAACTAGCCCAGTCTAATTTTAATCAGTAATAAAATATAGAAAAAGAATTGATAAAAAGAATTGACCGACAAATAAAGTTTAATTTTAAAGACAATTTATTAACTAACATTTACTAATTTTAAACATTTTTATAAATCTAAATAACACACACATTTTAAGTTAACATACTATAATATATTTTATGAGAAGGCATCAATAATCTTTGACATTTAAATTATCTAACATTCACAAACACGCACATCAATAGTTCATTTTATGCATGCTTATAAAGTTCAAATTATTTGTGTCTGTAGGATTTACGAATTATAGCGGTGGCTACTACATATAAATGAGAATAATAAAATGTTTTACCTAGGATTTTTGGGAATGTGGATATTGCTTGTTGTTAGCTGCTTCTGATGGAGTATATCTAATAAAGGATATCTAACCGACATTTCTTGAAGAGATTTGATGCTAATCTGTTGGTTTTATTCTTGGAGACAGTGGAATATTGACGGAGGATTTCTGAGCTGTTAAGTAGACATTATTTCACAGGCAGGTTTTGCTGATCTTGTTGGACTAAGGGCTAAAAAAAAGCGTATATTTCCATAAGATGCTCCACACTGCATTTCTGTTTCTGGATACATAATTTAAACTGCACTATTATCTGAACTGAAACAAGACTGACACTGAAAACTAGGCTGAAACTGGACATCCGATAAAAATCTAGCTATTTATGTATGCAAATTGTTTTTGTTTTAATATTCTCTGGCAATATGGTGTTGTCGAAATTCCTTTAATAACTAATCCTATGACGTGTTTTTGAAGATTGTTTAATTAGTAGTAGCCATTACAAAACATGTTGTTTTTATATCTTTAATTAGTAGCCCACCGCTGTGTTTTTAAATATATTTCATTTCAATATTTATTTTCATGTGTTTTTCAATATGATTTTAACATGCATTTATCTTATTAACAAGCTAACATTTATTTTTATTTACCATCGCACATATATACGCATTTATTCTAATAAACTGGAATGAAAAGAGATTTATATTTTAACTTTTAATTTATAATAAAAACACTCTTTGACTTTTATAAAACTTTTAGTTTAACTTTTCTAACTAAGACTCCCCCTCCCCCATTTTAATCAATTATTTTCTAACTTTTATTTCAAATTCTTTTATGAAAATAAACTGTAATAAAATCTTCAACATTTAAATACGTTTTTCTTTTGCGAAAGATTATTTTAATACATTTTTTTTAGATAAATTAGTATGTGCCAATTTCAATATTGGTACATTGCACACACCCCCTTCGTTTGAGAGTAAAATGTGTCATTTTTGACCATTTTATCTCTGAGACTTTAATTCTTAATTCTAATTATTATTATTTTTCTAAGTTTGCTTTTTTAATATCTTTCACTTTTACATACTAAGGGCAATCTTCAATTATGCTTTACTTCTTTCTATGCTGAAAACATTGCTTACAATGTTCAGAGTCCTGGATAGTGACCACCAGACAAACTAATTTTGTGGCACAGGGATCTTTCGGAAATGAGGTGGATGCAGATTCGCTGACTTATACCGGCTTACACATATATAAAATTGAAGCTTCATTTTCTGGGTTTCTACCAGACTTGGATAAACAAAGGGGCATTGCATATGGCAGGAATAATCAACTGTCCATTTCCGACTTACACTTTGGAACGAGGTACGAGATATGGGGATTCTCCCCTGAAGAAGTGACTTGCGGCTCATGCTGGATTTGCCCAGGGTGCATTTTAAAAGAGGAATGATCCCTGCCAATCCGTCACGGGTACTAAATTTTATCCAGTTGACAGCTTTAAACTTATCCTTATTTTTACTTATTTCTATACTACCCTCATTTCCTTTAGATTCAAACCCTTATACACTCTTAATACAACTTAGATTGACTTTCATTTATATTATTTTAACCTTTCAATATTATTTTTAATTCACATGAACATTACTTTAACATTTATTTATCTTACCTCTATTCTAAACCCTTACAAACATTATTTAAAATATTTATTTACACTAATCTTATAATATTATCTTTAAACCATTACGAACATTTTAAATATTAGTTTCACGATACTATTTTTAAACCATTATTTTAACTTTTTTTTTTTTTTTTACCGTGCGTGTATTCAGAAAAACTATTTTTATTATATTACGATCCATTATTTATTCAACTTTTATTAACTTGCGTATATTCAAAAACAACTTACTTTACTACGATTCATTATTACACTGATATATATATATTTTTTTGACTTGACTTTAAATCATTTATTTACTTCCTTTTATTACCGTGCAAAAAAAAAATCTATTAGTTTATTACGAGTCATTCTTTATTATTTTACTAGAGATTTTTTTTTTATCTTGATTATTTTAAACAATTTAATTACATCCTTTTCTTAACTTACAGTATTCAAAACAAACTTTTATTTTAATGTGCGTGTATTCAGAAAACTATTTTACTTTCTTACGATTCATTATTATGCAAATATCTATTTGACTAACTTGATTTTATTCTAGAAATTCCGTTATCTTTTTCATTTATTTAATTCTACAAACATTACTTTTAAAACATTAACTTGACCCATTTATTTACTTGATTTTATTGATTTTTTTATTTATTTGATTTGTTTATTTACGAGCATGTGCGTGGTGAAAAATCTTTTATTTTACGAAGCCTCCGTTATTATTATTACTTTCAAACATTTAATTTATTATTATTCAGTTATTTTTAATTTTACTATCTTAGTTTTAAATAGAAGTTTCAGATTTAAACTTCTCAAATTATTGACGTTAGAATAATCATATTCGTGTTCATTGTCCATTTCTGGTCCTTTTTGTTTATTTCCTTTACTATTAACATTCCGACCCTTAACTAACTTTTAAACTTTGTCAGGCGGTTCTTTCTTTTTTTCTACTAACTCACTAACATAAACTATACTCTATATTCTCACTTCTATCTCTCGATTAAAATCTATTTTATCTCTTTCTCTTTCCATTTTATTTTCTGCCTTGTAAATTAGAAAAAATTTTAGCTTCACAGACCTTCATATTTTTCTTAACTGTGAATATTTTTTCTTATGCTTTCTCTTTGTTTTAAATGTCCATTTAAAACGAACACAAACTTTTACTTTAACCTTTTTAAATTTTTGTAAAAACATTTCTACACTATCTTCTACCTTGAACTTATGTCTCTCTTCTATTTCTTGATCTAAGTTTGTTTCTATTTTCTCTGTTGCAATGCTATCTGATTCTAATTTAATTTCTATCTCCTTTATCACCTCAACTTCCTGACTTTCTTTAACTAAATCTACCTCTACAATATCTTGGCTTTTCTCTACCTTTCCTCTAATTTCACATCTTATTTCTCTTACTTCTGCTCTGAGTTCTTTAATTTCTGTTTTAAGGTGTAGCTGACCTTGTTTGATTTCTTGTATTTCTGCTTTGAATTCAGCTTTGAGCTCTTGTTGGCTTTCCTCAAATTTCTGACACAATTCTTCTTTAAACTCTTGCATCATATTCATCATCATTTTCATCATCTTTCACATCTCAGATACTTCTTTCTCTTTTTCCTCAATTTTTTTCAACAATATATATATATATTATTTACTAAATTTCAATGCGAGCTGTTTATTTATTTTTCTTACTAAAATGGAAATATATGCTGATTCCACCCCCTCTTTGTCCATTTTCTCTACCCAATCCTAACACTTTAACTCCGCCCAAAACACCCAACTGTCTGATTTAAAAGAATGATTTATCTTAACCAATGTAAATAGCATAAATCTCTTTTCATTTAAAGAAGAAAAAGGTTTCGGTCAATTCTTTTTTTTTTATTTTTAAATTAATACCATTTTAAATATGTAATTTAGCTTTTCTTTAAGGTTTTTATTTTTAAATAAGATCAAAGTATTTAATTAACTGTCATTTATGATGGGTTCACCCCAAATGTTGGGAGACATTTGTACCAGATGTTTCCGCTGAATGAAGTATACTTACACGTATGTATGTTTGGCTGGTTTCATGAACCAGCACGTTTGAGCAAAATGGGAGATATTATTGATAGCTTTAACTATCAACAATGGCCCACCTCGGCTGCTAGATTCAAACCCCTACTATCCAAACACTTTATTTGTTTCAGAGTAAACTCCGGGCACCAGCTATCTATTTAGAAGAATAAACAACATATTTGGTCAGTAGGCTCATAATCCAGTGCTCGAAACAATCTCAAAACTAGCCCAGTCTAATTTTAATCAGTAATAAAATATAGAAAAAGAATTGATAAAAAGAATTGACCGACAAATAAAGTTTAATTTTAAAGACAATTTATTAACTAACATTTACTAATTTTAAACATTTTTATAAATCTATATAACACACACATTTTAAGTTAACATACTATAATATATTTTATGACAAGGCATCAATAATCTTTGACATTTAAATTATCTAACATTCACAAACACGTACATCAATAGTTCATTTTATGCATGCTTATAAAGTTCAAATTACTTGTCTCTGTAGGATTTACGAATTTACAGTGGTGGCTACTACATATAAATGAGAATAATAAAATGTTTTACCTAGGATTTTTGGAACATGGATATTGCTTGTTGTTAGCTGCTTCTGACAGAGTATATCTAATAAAGGATATCTAACCGGTTAGATTTGACATTTCTTGAAGAGATTTGATGCTAATCTGTTGGTTTTATTCTTGGAGACAGTGGAATATTGACGGAGGATTTCTGAGCTGTTAAGTAGACATTATTTCATGGGCAGGTTTTGCTGATCTTGTTGGACTAAGGGCTGAAAGAAGAGCATATATTTCCATAAGATGCTCAGCACTGCATTTCTGTTTCTGGATACATAATTTAAACTGCACTATTATCTGAACTGAAACAAGACTGACACTGAAAACTAGGCTGAAACTGGACATCCGATAAAAATCTAGCTATTTATGTATGCAAATTGTTTTTGTTTTAATATTCTCTGGCAATATGGTGTTGTTGAAATTCCTTTAATAACTAATCCTATGACGTGTTTTTGAAGATTGTTTAATTAGTAGTAGCCATTACAAAATGTGTTGTTTTTATATCTTTAATTAGTAGCCCACCGCTGTGTTTTTAAATATATTTCATTTCAATATTTATTTTCATGTGTTTTTCAATATGATTTTAACATGCATTTATCTTATTAACAAGCTAACATTTATTTTTATTTACCATCGCACATATATACGCATTTATTCTAATAAACTGGAATGAAAAGAGATTTATATTTTAACTTTTAATTTATAATAAAAACACTCTTTGACTTTTATAAAACTTTTAGTTTAACTTTTCTAACCAAGACTCCCCCCCCCTTTTAATCAATTATTTTCTAACTTTTATTTCAAACTCTTTTATGAAAATAAACTGTAATAAAATCTTCAACATTTAAATATGTTTTTCTTTTACGAAAGATTATTTTAATACATTTTTTTTAGATAAATTAGTATGTGCCAATTTCAATATTGGTACTATATATATATAATATTTAAATACAAATATACTTTATATTTCTTGAGTTTAGTTGTAATTATAGGGATTTGAAGGCAGACTTTCAAACTCCTTCGGCTATCTAATCTATCTCATAAAACTGATACACATGATCACACACATGTGAAAAAGATAAAATCTCCAATATACATATTTCATGATGAACCAGTACTCATCATTTGATCCACATCATCATCTCCCATGCATGTATATAATTAGTGATCTGGACCAGATGAGTGCTAGTTCAGCATGAAATATGTATATTGGAGATCATTTATCTTTTTCACATATGTGTGGTTATGTGTATTGGTTGTATGAGATAGATTGGATAGTGGAAAAAGATGAAAGTCTGGGTTCAAATTGCCATAATTATATCTAAACTCCAAAGATATAAAGCATATCTGTGTTTAAATATTACAGGTTCAGCTCAACCCTCTTCTGCATATTAAATGGATAAGGTCCTATACATGAGGGGTCATAATGACTTAAAGTCAATGTGGGCATGACACTGATATTGGCATCATCAAGAGATTTGAGCATTCCATTATCAGATTTTAAATGGTATGGAAGGCTGAAGAGTTGGATGATGGGGTGAATTGCAGCCTGTCCATTAAATTTTGAAGATTTCTATCTTAATATAAACAGCACTGATTATATATGTGTGTGGAAGATGATGATCTGGACCAACTGATGAGTGCTGGTTCAGCATGAAATACATATATTGGAGATCATTTATCTTTTTCACATGTGTGTGGTCATGTGTATCTGTTGTATGAAATAGATTGGATAGCTGAAGGGAGCTTGAAAGTTTGGGTTCAAATCCTGTATAATTATATATATATATATTTATATATATTTGTGCATCATCTAATTTCTAATTGAGGAATTGAATATATGTGTTATTAATATCATTATTCAAGCATGTAATTCAACCTTGATGGGGTATCTAGGGTGATAAAAAGTATTTGTGTGCGTGTATATTTATCTAATTTATAAACAAAAATTCAGATGTGTTGTCAAGAGTTGTACTAACTATTGCTTGAAAAAATGTAGAGATAACTTACATGTTACTATTACCGGAAATAAAACTATTGCAATATATTTTTTTTGCTTTATTCACTTTTCATTTATACATTTTACCAGTAGTGCAATATCGCTGTGAATTTCATGAACCCCAAAGCTATGACTCGGATGTAATAGAACTTCTACTAAAGAATATAAGTTCAAATCTCAGTCGCTAGTGGTATCATTATGGGTCTTTAATTGTATACCCAACACAAAGCAATAAATATTCTAGCCAGCTTAGGTATCACGAGTTACATCCATGTGATATGCAAGACTGTTGCTGAGTTAACATTATCAGAAATAGGCTCTAAGCTGACAATGTCCCTCAGTATGCATCATAGTTTATGATTTGATTTATAGGCCATTATTTTATATACTGGAGTTAGCCTGATCAAAGCATCTTATGTGTGTCGTTACAATACGTACTATACATATTTTAATAAAATCAGGTCATTAGTAATGTTTTTAAACATTTTTCTTTTTAAACTTACCTGTGCTGATGGGAAAACCTTGGATATCTTCATAAGGAATATAAACACAATCACTTACTGTTTCAACTAGGCAACCTAGCCCACTTCCACAAATAATTCCTACTTTAGGCTTAAAATTTAATTTAGGGAAAATGCTACGTGCAATTCCATCGATTTCATCAAAAGTATAGCTGTAAAAATTAAATAAAGCATATAAAATTATATAATGACATCCATAATTTCACTCATTAATTAATATTATTAATAATAATAACCAGTAAATATTAAAAAATGTATTGATTAGAAACTTCTTTTTGAAAAATATATTAATATTCTTCTTCTTAATCTTCTATACATTGATTAGATTAAAAATATATTAAATATTTTTTTCCATTTACACTTTATTCCCTGCAATATATTATTTTTATAAATACACATGAAAAGTGATTTAATTATAAATATACCTGAAAATATACATAATCCTTATTTTAATTACAAATATACAAACAAAAATAAAACTAAAGTACACAAATTTAAGTTCAAATACAATTATAGATACATATATATATAATTAATATTTTTTAAATATTTATGTTGATATAAGAAGAAAGTTTTATGTAATTAAAGTATTATTTATAAATATGTATTTCTTGTTGTTGTAGATCCTTGAAAATGATTGTAAGAATATAAACAGTTGAAACATTGGAGTTCGTATTATATAAATATGTTCATTGTTAATATAAGAAAATAAAGTTCTTGAAAATAAAAATGAGAGGATTGTGTATTTGTTAATATTATAGATACATAATCACTAGATGGAGCTTACCAATAATTTTAATCAAGCTTCATTTTATATGTGCTGAAAGAGAAAGAATTCAAAATAGAGATTTTGAATTTTCTCTTTTGGCACTTATAAAATCAAGCTTAATTAGAGCTATTGGTAAGCTCCATCTAGTGATCATTTAATGCAAGCTTAAAAGCAAGTTATGGAATTTATGATTTGTTTTATTAATTATTATAGATACATAATGTTTTTATATACTTGCAATTAATATAAGAATTATGTTTACTTTTAAGTATGATTGTAATTTACATCATTTTTCTATGCAATTATATGTTAAAATATTTTTGTAATTCTGATGAAGACTCCTAGAGAGTTGAAACAGTAAGAAAAAAATAGATGTAGAAATAATATGTTGCATTTAAACATGTATAATGAAAGAAGTTATTAAATATAGACAATTAGAAATTATTGGAATTCTCATACATAAAAAATATCTTAACTTCATTTTATTTAAAATTATCAACTTAGAGTCCACCATTGTAAAATCATGTCTTCATTGGATTGGCCACATAAAACAAACCATGGAAGACTTCCTAGAAGAATGTTTTTGGTAAACTTGAGCATCGTTTTCATGGGAAAGATAGATCCCATTTACGTTTTAAAGATTATTTCAGAGATATTTCTAATGACATACAATTTTGATTATTTCCATTACTAAGATTTAGTGAAGAATAGTATTCAAGAGAGAGCTACCATTAGACATAGTGTTGCTCAAATATTTCAGAAAAAAAAGTTTTCTGCTAAAGAAGATAAAAGCCAGAATTGCAGAATATAAGATACCCAGGAAAGTTGATCAATATGTTCTACATATAGATATATTTGTGTTTTATGCGTTGATTTGTGTAATCATTACAAAACTCATCTCTAGAGCAGTTTCTTTCTTTCTTGGAATTAGAAGCATTATACTCTTTTATGATTCTTTATGAATTTTAAATAGGAAATAATAACGTACTATTAGAAAAATTATATTAGAATTAATTTGCATGTTTTATTTAAATCAAAATAAGACAATAATCGTCAATTTGTTTTAGTCCTCATATTCACCACTTCTGATCAAAAAGGAAGATTGACGGCATTTTAAAAGCAATGACCAATGATAAGAGGTAACCTGTTTGTGCGATAAGTTTTTCAAAATATGAGAAGCAGCACGTGAATTAATGTACATTGATCCAGCTTTTATTCATGGATAAATATTTTACGACAACATCAAATTGTAAATTAACATTAGTTTTATATAAATATGAAAATAATATATATAAAATACATATTTTGCAGGTTCATCCATGTTAAAAACTTTTAATATTAATATACTGACGTTTCGACTTGGTCACACAAGCCATCCACAGAGTTATAACTCTGTGGATGGCTTGTGTGACCAAGTCGAAATGTCAGTATATTAATATTAAAAGTTTTTAACATGGATGAACCCGCAAAATATGTATTTTATATATTTAACCCATGCAAATCTTCGTTTTAACATATATATATATATATATATGTAATGTACCTATATTGATATAGGCACATATAATTTTATCTAAAATTATATTATTAAAATAATCTTTCATTAAAGAAAAACATACCAATCTCTTTTCATTCAAGAAAAAATAATGTTAAAACTAATATATATATATGTGCGAGTGTCAACAATAGAATAAATGTTATTATAAATAAATGAAAGTTAAAGAAGATTATCATTAAAAAACACGGCAATGGTTATTAATTAATATCAAACAACATTTTTGCATGGCTATTACTAATTAGCAATCTTTCAAAACACGTTTATCAAATGATTATCACTGGAATTTGACAACAGATCTTTGCAGGAGATATTACGAAGACAACATGTCACAGATATAAATAGACTTTTTTTTATCGGACAGTGTTCAGTTCACAAATTTACTGAGTGAGTGCAGTTCAGAAATTAATTGAGTCAGTTAAGAAACAAAATGCAGTGTTGAGAAGATTTTGGGAATGCATGTTTATCTCCAGCCCAGATGTCCTATGAAAACAGCAGATTTGCCCATGAAATAATGTCAGCTTAACATCTTAAAAAAATCTCCGTCAGTATTTAATTGTCTCCAATAGTAATAATCGTGAAAATCAGGAAACTCATCAAGGAAAAGTCGCAGCTAGCTGGTAAGCATTCATAATGGAAATATTCTCACCGAAAGCAGCCTCCAAAGAGAACAAAATTCTACATCTACATTCAAAAGCCTAGGTAAAAATATTTGCTTATTTCGTTTATACTGTAATAGCCATTGCATTACCTTAATTCGTGCGAATCCTTCAAGAATCTAATTATATGAACTCAATATCATACATAAATGAACTATTGATATGTGTGATTAAATTTCAAATGCTATGTAATACTTTATTATTATTATGTGTGTACATGAGTTAATATGTGCGTGATCATTATATCAATATTTATTAGTTAAATTAGGGTGTTCTGTTATTAAATCTATAGGAATATTTAAACCATTTAGAAATGTTAATTTAAAATATGCGTGTGTTTATTAGAATTATAAAATGTTTAAATTTAGTAAATAAATGTTAGTTAATAAATTATCTTTAAAATTAAACTTTATTTGTCGGTCAATTCTTTTTATCAATTTTTTTAACAAATTCTTTTATCAATTCTTTTAATCACTAATTAAGTATAATCTATTAGTGATTGCAAATAGCTGAGCTAGTCGTGGATTTAGGCGTTGAGTTAGTGGCCACTGTTCAAAGTGCGTTGTCTATTCTTTTAGTTTTCTTTTAGACTAAGCAGCTGGCGCCCGTGGTTGTACACAAATAAAAAAGTGCTTTGGACATGATGTTGAACTCAACAGCCAAGAAGAAGCTATGTCCTGGAAATGTAATGTTAGTTATATATTTTATAGCTATCGTTTGGGCATACATACTCTCCGAGTATGTTCTTCTCTGCCTAAGAGACTGGTGTTTCGAATGCACATATTCGAACGCGGTTCAAATGGCTATACCCAACTGTGGGGCTGAACCTAAGAAACAATAGTAACGAAATACTATGTTTCTTGTTTAAAATTTTTTTATAAAAAGCTAAATTACATTTGTGAAAGTATTTTAATTTTTTTTAAAAAAAAAAAAGAATTGACCGAAAAATTTTTTTTTAGAAATGAAAAGAGATTTTGACATTTATGCTATCAAATCAAAGTCAATTAGATGTTTGGGCAGAGTTAAAGCATTAGAACGGGTAGAGAAAGGACTAAAAGGGTGGAGTTAGCATGAGTTTCCGTCTTAGTAAGAAAAATAAATATATAAGTTGTATTTAAATTTAGTCTAACATAAGCGCTAGTACTTTGAAATTGAAATTTTTAAAAATGGATCCGAAAGAAAGCCCAATATATTTTTAAAATCCCCAGTTAGTGGAAAAAGAGAAAGAAGAAGTATCTGAGATGTGAATGATGATGAAAATGGTGATGAATATGATGCAAGGGTTTAAAGAAGAATTGTGTCAGAAATTTGAACAAAGCCAACAGGAGCTTAAAGCTGAATTCAAAGCAGAATTGATAAAAGAAATGCGTCAAGAAATTAAACAAAGTCAACAAGAATTGTGTCAGAAATTTGAACAAAGTCAGTTAGAACTCAAAGCAGAATTGAAGGAAGAAATTAGTCAGGTTAAAACAGAAATTAAAGAACTCAGAGCAGAAGTAAGAGAAATAAGATGTGAGATAACGGTAAAGGTAGAGAAGAACCAAGAAGTTATAGAGTTAGATTTAAATAAAGAAAGTCAGGAAGTTGAGGTCACGAAAGAGGTAGAAATTGAATTAGAATCAGATAGCATTGTGAGAAATAAAGTAGACACAAATGTAGATCAAGAAATAGAAGAAAAACATAAGTTCAAGGTAGTAGATAGTGTAAAAAAGTTTTTACAAAAATTTAAAAAGGTTAAAGTAAATGTTCGCATTCGCTGTAGACGTAGATTTAAAACAAAAAGGAAGCGTAGGAAAAAATATTCACGATTAGGAAAAATACAGAGGTCTGTAAAGCTTAAAAGTTTTCTAATTTACAAGGCAGAAAATAGAATGGAAAGAGAAAGAGATAAAATAGATTTTAATCAAGAAATAGAAATGAGAATATGGAGTATGATTTATATTATAAAACTAGTAGAAAGAAAGAAGGAACTGCCTGACATAGTTTAAAAGTTAGTAATCGGGCGGAATAGTAAAGGAAATAAACAAAAAGGACCGGAAATGGACTATGAGTCTAATATAATTATTTTGACGTAGGTGAAAAGCCTGAATTAGAATTTCGCTATTTAAAATGATGGATTGTTTTGTCAAATAATAATAACGGAGGCTTCGCAAAATAAAAGATTTTTTTTCTCCACGCACATATTAATTAAGGAAATGTTCGTAAATAAACAGTTCAAATAAATAAAAATCAATAAAATCAAGTTAAATAAATGGGTCAAATTAAGGATTTAGAAATAATGTTTGTAGAATTAAATATATGAATAAAATAATGGAAATACATAAAATAAAAACAAGTTAAATAAATAAGTATAATATATCTGTAGAAAATAAATAAAATATTCGTAGTAAAATAAAATAGTTTTTTGAATATACGCATGTTAAAATAAAAGTTTGTTTTGAATACCGTAAGTTAAGAAAAGGATGTAAATAAATTGTTTAAAATAATCAAGATAAAAAAAAAATCTCTAGTAAAATAATAATGAATGAATCATAATAAAGCAAAATAGTTTTTTTCTGAGTACACGCACGTTAATATATAAGTTAAAGTAATGGGTTAAAAGTAATATCGTAATATAAATAAATATGTCCGTGATAGTTTAAAGATAATATTATAAGATTAGTGTAAATAAATAATGTTGAAATAATGTTCGTAATGGTTTGAAATAATGGTGTAAGATTAGATTAATACAAATAAATATGTTAAAGTAATGTTCATGTGTAGTTAAAAATAATATTGAAAGGTTAAAATAATATAAATGAAAGTCAGTCTAAGTTGTATTAAGAGTGTATAAGGGTTCGAATCTAAAGGGATGAGGGTAGTATTGAAATAAGTTAGATAAAGATTAAGTTTAAAGCTCTCGACTGGATAAATTCTAGTACCCGCAACGGATTGGCCGGGATCATTCCTCTTTTAAAAAGCGCACTGGCAACAACCAGAGTAAGTCATAAGTCATTTTTCAGGGGAGAATCCCCATATCTCGTATCTCGTTTTCCAAAGCATAAGTCGGAAATGGACAGTTGAAAATTCCTGCCATTGCAGCTGCTTAGTCAAAGTCTGATCAAGAGAATCGGCAATCGTTTTCCAGGGTGTAAGTCGGAAATGGACAGTTGAAATTCCTGCCATTTGCAGCCACTTTTTCTTAGTCAAAGTCCTATCAAGAGAATCGGCAGCCGAAGCTTCATTTATAAAAGATCCCTGTGCCACAAATTTAGTTTGTCCTTGTGGTCATTATCCAGGATGAACATTGTAAGCAATGTTACCAGCATAGAAAGAAGAAAAGCATAATTGGAGATTGCCCTTAGCATGGAAAAGGAAAAGATACCAAAAAGCAAACTTAGAAAGAATAATAAATTAAGATTTAATGTTGTCAGAGATAAAATGGTCAAAAATGATGCATTTTACTCTCAAAAGGAAGGGCGGTGTAATGTACCTATATTGATATAGGCACATATAATTTTATCTAAAATTATATTATTAAAATAATCTTTCGTTAAAGAAAAACATACCAATCTCTTTTCATTCAAGAAAAAATAATGTTAAAACTAATATATGTGCGTATATATGTGCGAGTGTCAACAATAGAATAAATGTTATTATAAATAAATGAAAGTTAAAGAAGATTATCATTAAAAAACACGGCAATGGTTATTAATTAATATCAAACAACATTTTTGCATGGCTATTACTAATTAAGCAATCTTTCAAAACACGTTTATCAAATGATTATCAATGGAATTTGACAACAGATCTTTGCAGGAGATATTACGAAGACAACACGTCGCAGATATAAATAGACTTTTTTTTATCTGACAGTGTTCAGTTCACAAATTTACTGAGTGAGTGCAGTTCAGAAATTAATTGAGTGAGTTAAGAAACAAAATGCAGTGTTGAGAAGATTTTGGGAAGACACGTTTATCTCCAGCCCAGATGTCCTATGAAAACAGCAGATCTTCCCGTGAAATAATGTCAGCTTAACATCTTAAAAAAATCTCCGTCAGTATTTAATTCTCCAATAGTAATAATCGTGAAAATCAGGAAACTCAGCAAGGAAAAGTCCCAGCCGGCTGATAAGCATTCATAATGGAAATATCCTCACCAAAAGCAGCCACCAAAGAGAAAAAAATTCTATGTCTACATTCAAAAGCCTAGGTAAAACATTTGCTTATTTCGTTTATACTGTAATAGCCATTGCATTGCATTAATTCGTACGAATCTTTCAAGAGTCTAATTATATGAACTTTATATCATACATAAATGAACTATTGATATGTGTGATTAAATTCCAAATGCTATGTAATACTTTATTATTATTATGTGTGTACATGAGTTAATATGTGCGTGATCATTATATCAATATTTATTAGTTAAATTATAGTGTTCTGTTATTAAATCTATAGGAATATTTAAACCATTTAGAAATGTTAATTTAAAATATGCGTGTGTTTATGCCCAAACGATAGCTATAAAGTATATAACTAGCGTTACATTTCCAGGACATAGCTTCTTCTCGGCTGTTGAGTTGAACACCATGACCAAAGCACTTTTATTTGTGTTTAATCACGGGCACCAGCTGTCTCATCTAAAGAATCGACAGCGCACTTTGAACAGTGGCCACTAACTCAATGCCTAAATCCACGACTAGCTCAGTTGTTTGTAATCACTAATAGATTATACTTAATTAGTGGTTAAAAGAATTGATAAAAGAATTTGTTAAAAAGAATTGACCGACAAATAAAGTTTAATTTTAAAGATAATTTATTAACTAACATTTATTTACTAAATTTAAACATTTTATACTTCTAATAAAACACACGCATATTTTAAATTAACATTCTAAATAGTTTAAATATTCTTGAATATTTTCATAACAGAACACTGGGAATTTATCTACTTTGACTAATAATATTGATATAAGGATCACGCACATATTAACTCATGCACACACATAATAATGATAATAAAGGACTACATAGCATTTGAAATTTAATCACACACATCAATAGTTCATTTATGTATGATATAGAATTCATATAATTAGACTCTTGAAAGATTTGTACGAATTAATGCAATGCAATGGCTATTACAGTATAAATGAAATAAGCAAATGTTTTACCTAGGCTTTTGAATGTAGACATAGAATTTTGTTCTCTTTGGTGGCTGCTTTCGGTGAGGATATTTCCATTATGAATGCTTACCAGCCGGCTGGGACATTTCCTTGCTGAGTTTCCTGATTTTCATGATTATTACTATCGGAGACAATTAAATACTGACGGAGATTTTCTAAGTTGTTACGTTGACATTATTTCACGGGCAGATCTTGCTGTTTTCATCGGACCTTTTAGGCTGTGGAGAGGCGTGAATTCCCAAAATCTTTTCAACACTGCATTTTGTTTCTTAACTGACTCAATTAATTTCTGAACTGCACTACTCAATTACTTTGTGAACTGCACTCACTCAACTAATTTGTGAACTGAACACTGTCCGATAAAAAAAAGTCTATTTATATCTGCAATGTGTTGTCTTCGTAATATCTCCTGCAAAGATCTGTTGTCAAATTCCAGTGATAATCATTTGATAAACATGTTTTGAAAGATTGCTTAATTAGTAATAGCCATGCAAAAATGTTGTTTGATATTAATTAATAACCATTGCTGTGTTTTTTAATGATAATCTTCTTTAACTTTCATTTATTTATAATAACATTTATTCTATTGTTGACACTCACACATATATACACACATATATTAGTTTTAACATTATTTTTTCTTGAATGAAAAGAGATTGGTATGTTTTTCTTTAACGAAAGATTATTTTAATAATATAAATTTTAGATAAAATTATATGTGCCTATATCAATATAGGTACAATATATAATAGTAATCCACCAAGTCATGTATCATATGACTTATATAGTTTGCACTTAACAAATATATAAAATAAAGATTGTGCTAATATCTCTAAACAAACTTTTTTTTATAATAAATGCTACAAGAGAAGACATTCAAAATCACCTTTATCTAGGATTGTCTCCATCTCCAGCCCAGTTTCAAGCTATTGCTCTCTTCAGTGAGGAGCTAAGACACCAGATTCAAAAACCAACTCAAGCTATGCATTTATCTAATAGTTAACTCTTAATAAGATCTGAAAATTTCAGACATCTACATGTCTTTAAATTCAGCTCTCCAACTGAAAAAATCATATGAGCCTGAACTTAATTCAGATACACCATATATTAATAGGCTTAGAAATTTAATTTAGCCAATGCCTTCAACAGCAAAATATCATATTACTATTATTATTTTGTTGTTGGGGGCTTTGGCTAAATTAAATTGCTAAGCCTATTAAAATATGGTGCATCTGAATTATGTTCAAGCCCATATGATTTTTTCAGTTTGACAGCTGCATTTAAAGATATATAGATGTCTGAAAATTTCAGATCTTCTTATTAAGAGTTAATTATTAAATAAATTCTTAGCTTGAATTCGTTTTTTGAATCTGGTGTTGTAGTTTCCCACTGAAGAGAGCCATAGCTCAAAATTGGTCTGGGGATGAGGACAATCCTAGATAAAGATGATTTAAATGCCTTCTCTTGTAACATTTATAATAAAAAAACTTGTTTCGAGCTATTAGCATGCTTTTTATTTTATGTAAAGTAGCCAAACAACTTGTTCAAACTTTATCTAATGAATTCAAAGTTGGTTTTCATACACCCCCTAACACAAACAAACTAATCAATAATACAAAGAACAAAATTGACCCAACACAAACACCCCAGGTTGTATACAGAATTTCATGCCTTCAGGCTGGATGCAGCATCACATATTATTGGGAAACTAAGGCCACTGTCAATAACAGAACTACTCAACATATGTATGCATACAGGAGAGCACAAAGGACAATGACAACATTTCAATATTCCTTGAACACGAAAAGCAAGCCGGACATAGGTTTGAACTTTCCAATCCCAAAATTGTGTTACTGAAACTAATGACTGCAAAAAGAAAATAAAAGAAGCATATTTTATTATCAATGACAATAACACAATAAATAGATGAGATATGTGCTTCGCTATCTCTAGAAAATGGACAAGCTGATTAATTTACATATGCATTTGCATATACTGCCATTGAATAATATCACAACAATGATTATTATTTTGGCTATGATTATGAGGAAAGCACTAAACCTGAATTAACTTATTTTGATTGTTTGCTATTAACAGCTTTTTCAACCAACGTTTTAAAGCACTTGTATGGTCGAGAGGTCAACACAGCCGCCTTACAAGCAGTTGTCCTGGGTTAGCGGGTTCGCTTCCCAGCCGATGCTATGACACATGGAAAAAAAATGTAAATAGCCTTTGTTTTAGTTGGATAAAAGTTTTCTTGTAATCTTTTTAATTTATAGTTTTGTTACTAGATGAAACCATGGTTGTGGAAAAAAATTGGTAAAATTTTGTTGTTTTGGCTAGTGTTATAGGAATTTCTATTTTATAAATAAATTAATGCTATCAGAAATAATTAAAGAATATTTTAAATCATCAAGAGTCTTTTATAAGTCCGTCAATATATTATTTAATATCATCACAATCGCACCTGTCAAATCAACACACAGATGTGTTGCATTTAATATCGCATTATCAGTGTTAATATCAGTCCATATGACAATAACAGAATATTTTCTATCTTAGCATTTATTTCTGATTCCGCTTAACCTTAATCTGAAATTGAAAACAGTCTGAAGTAATCTTCAATAATATTTTTAATGTAGATGCTATCTTTTCCCAAATGTCTGTTATACAAATATATTTTAGATACTCTTTTTTAATATATATGTAAACAAATACACCAAACTTATTTTTAATTAAAACTTGTTTTTATAGGACTATTATAAAAATAAAAGAATACACTAACATTTAAGACTTTTATAATATAGTCTTTTTCGAGGTGTTGAGTGTTCCTTGAAAAAGACTACATTATAAAATAGTCGAAACAGTGTGTTATTTTATTATTATAATAATCAATAAATAATACAAATACTCTGTCAAATAATGAAAATTATTCTTCACATATAAAATGTGATAAACATTTAGCTAAAATTCAAAAAACATTAATCATAAAAACTATTTGCCAAGTGCTTTAGGCTTCCGGTACCGTATACCAGAATCATGGCGACATAATGTATAAAGTGTGATAAACAGAGTAGCTAAAATTAAAAAAAAAATTAATCATAAAATATTATTTGCCAAGCGCTTTCAGTACCATGAGTGCTTGGCAAAATAGTTTTTTATGATTAATGTTTTTTGAATTTTAGCTACTCTATCACATTTTATACGTGAAGAATAATTTTTATTATAATAATCGTATAAAAAATAAAATTTAAAAAAAATTCATTTATATACATAGAAAATTAAGAATTATCTTTGAAAAGAAAAACTGTGTAGATGGTATTTTAAAACTCTTTTTTAATTACTGAAAAATATTTATTGATTAATATATTACAAAATATGTTCAAATTTAGATTTTTAGTTCAAAGATCAAACAGAACTTAATGAGATAATTAGTTAAGAGCAAATTTAATATAATCAAAATACATAAATACGATGAGATGCCCAGTAATCGTTAATAATGCTTTTTTTTTGATACAGCAGTTAGGATTTTGCATTTAATATAATTTTAACATTTCAATATGTATGATGAAAAAAACAACAACTATCAAATGCAGAATTTATCAAAAAAAAAAAAAAAAAGATTTTGATAAACAAAGGGGAGAATTGCTTAAATATCAGACCACTTACTGCTTAATATTAAACTTAATAGTAATGTATTACTTTTCTTTTGTTTCTCTATTCTTCCAATGTGTAAGTTTGTGGTTAAGACCTGTAGAGGTCCCTACCTTCGCATTTTCAACCGCACATGCTTTAGGTTTATTGCCTTAGTAAATATTACTTTTGTTTCTCTATATAAAAAATATAGTTTATTATTTTTTTTCATTTACTTATGAATTTTTATTAGATAATGCTACTATTTAGAATTTAAACTCAGCTATATTGAGGACTGGATTAACAATATGACTTTTACGATCTTCGTTAAAAGTTTTTTTTAGGGAAAATCTCAGCAAAATTTGCTATTGCATAAAATCAACATTTCTACGACTACCTAAGTATGTACATATTCAAAGTCTCATCTATTATTGTTGTTATTGCAGAAGGACTTGAATCCGCTTCTCTAGATTATGGGTTCTTTTTTGTTCCGAAACTTGCATGAATTTTATAATAATTTGATACATACATAATAA
Organism: Epiperipatus broadwayi; assembly: GCA_028023455.1. Taxonomy (NCBI): domain Eukaryota; kingdom Metazoa; phylum Onychophora; class Udeonychophora; order Euonychophora; family Peripatidae; genus Epiperipatus; species Epiperipatus broadwayi. The sequence goes on from JAQFVV010012407.1 coordinate 3,723,345, forward strand.
ACAAATGTCTTATTTTACAAAAAATCAATTTGAGTTCTTTAGACTAGCAGTATTAGTTTCTATCAAAAAAAAATTTCTGATGCTCTCAGAGTTTAAATACTATGTCAAACAGTGATCCTTGGATCACATTCACTAGAAAGAGAATAATTCAAAAAGAGATTATACTTAGCTGTATATATTATTGGAAATTGTAGAAATGATTATTGTTTTTATTTGAGTTGGTAGAAAGACTATAATAATAACTTATAGCCTTCCATGTAAATATCCTTAAATAATTTCCAACAACTACTTCTAAATTCATGATTCTTTTGTGGCAGTCACTGTTAAAATTCATTCTGCTGTTTTCTCAACTCTACCCTAGGTCTAGTCAAATTATTATTAACCTGACCTTGTTATATCTGTTTATTTGCTAATAAGCATATTATATAACAGTTTACAATAACAACCCTGTAATTATAATTTCAACTCATTTCACTATTATTTAATAATATTTGAAATACAGGCACTCTTCATATACCTGGAGCCTAATTTTAAATATAGGGGATTTGAACTTAGACTTTCAAGCACCTTTCAACTATCCACACTATCTCATATCACTGATATACATGATCACACACATGTAAAAAAAATCAATAATCGCCAATATACATATTTCGTGTTGAACCAACAGATGAGTGCTGATTCAGCACAAAATACGCATATTGGTGATTATTTATCATTTCTACATGTGTGTGATCATGTGTATGGGTGATATGAGATAGTGTGGATAGTTGAAAGATGCTTGAAAGTCTGCGTTCAAATCCCCTATGTTTATTATTTAATAAATAAGATATTCTCATATATTACTGTAAACAATTAATAAACCTGTTTGTCAGATTTATTTAAGACGATAATTGTCTGTTTATTGTTACATACATATACTTTAACGTAAGAAAACGAAATAAACTTTTTATTTTTATTTTTATATAAATGCAAGAATATATATATATAATATGCAGGCAGATTTAAATTTAGCAATTATTTTTATATCACTTCCTTCTGTACATTACTATATCAGTAATTTATCAATTAATATTTGATAAAGATAGTATTTTGCAGCAGTTTCCATTCTGCAGTATTGTTAGCAATGAGACAATTTGTCTCAATATTAAATACATTTTGGGGATTTTACAGTAGTCATTTGGCATGGACCTGTTATTAAAATAGATTACAACAGACAGACAACTGAAATCTTAAACTTGATTCTAAGATATTGTAAGAGAGTTAGAAAGAGATCACATGTGCTATGCATAAAATATATAAAAAAATTCTAGAAAAATGTAGAGAAAAGAAGCTATAATCAAAGAAACTGCTTTAAACTTGAAGAGACCTTCATTTTGCAGTGGAATGATAATAATAGAAAATGATACTATAATAATATGGTGGGAAGGAGGGTATGATGTTCATAATCAGGTTGGACTAAATTATATGCACATTAGACAGTCACTTAGGGTGCAAAATTAAGAATGCTACAGCTAACATCTATTAAAGGAAAATATTAGTCAATTATAGAGTTGTAACAAAATTTAAATTTAAATAAAAAGTTTGTTTCATTATGTTTATTGCTTCTGTTATGAATCTTTTTTATGTTACTAAAAACTCTTGGGCTGGTCCTGTTCACAATCAATGAATACATTGAAATTTTAAAATAATAGTAACAGTAAAGTAATTGTTATTAATAACATGTATTACTAAAAAAATGTCTTAGTCCTAGAAAAATCGTTCATGCGGATAATTCATAATCACATTATTAGCTTATATTTATCTGCATCTGTCTACCATTTTTATAATTCAAGGCCAAATTCAGACTGGTAAAATTTGAAAAAATTTTTCACATCCCAATCAGGCTTTGGGGATTTTCTTTTAGTAGTCGGTAAAGGGTTATCTAGCTATTTTTAGCTAAAAATCAATTGGCAAGTCTGAAAAGGCGTTGACCTACAATAAGATATCTAAAGGTATTTATATATATGGGACAAACTGTCTCAGTGCTTGTTCCGTCGTATATGCTAATTTGCATATTTTTTACATGGAATTTTTGTTTGATAAGCACACACATATACAATAATACCCTAAATAAAAACAATCCTAGATTCTTTCAAAAGAATATGTCTATGTGTACAATTTCATATTTATTCATGGTAGAAGAATGGAAATGAATGTATGATATCAAATTTTGTAAATTGAAATAATTATAATTATATTGAGACATATGTTTACTTGTTATATTTCTTTTTATAGTAAAAGAAAACCAAAGTCATTTATTTTCCTCTCTTAGTTTAAAATATATGCAGAACGTCGTTGAATTTTTGAAGTTAAAATATGTCCTCAGTTATTTTCATTTATTGTAAAACAATTAACTTCCTAGAATTAATCAAAACACACAAGCAACGCTTATCTTAAACTTGTTACTAAACATGATTTAATTAAAACAGATTATAGTGATAAGATGAGAGCAATCTCGAAGGAAATTTACTACAGAAAAGGATTAGTCTTAATCGAGAATTTAGTAAAAAGGGTCCGCATTGGAAACAATTGCTATTTATTCCGGCTATAATAGAACTTTTATTTGTTGCCGGTTTTTCTAACATCATGACCGGTTAACTCCAAATCCTTTGAATTATTTATTTTCCCTACTCCTTGTGACCGATATTTGCTACCAAACATCTCATATTAAATCAGAAGAAGCTGCTTGCTGAAAAATCGATGTCATCAATGTTTAAGAAAATTATGGCTGATATAATTCTAAAACAGTGCAAGCCAGAGTAATCAATGAATGCCAGAAGGCTTGTGCATAAAATCCCTATATGTGCAAGCATGTGAAATGGTGATCATGTGATGACATAATTCTAAGACAAAAAAACAGTCGAAATCTTCATGTATATTGAGTCGGTAAAAAATTAGAAGGCAATTGTCTATATTAAAAGCATTAGTGAACTAAAGCAGTTAAGCCAATAACGAATTCTATTAAATATCAGAACGGAACTATCGTGAACAGAATTCTGTTTAAAGTAAAATTTTAATTAAATCCAATGCTTATAAATTAAATTTTACCGATACATAGTAATTATATTTCTAAAGACCTATAAAGGAAAGATTTCTACAATATTTATTTATAATGCTTTAATTTACGTTATAATATTTTTTTATGTCTATATATTAATATTGTGATATTCTAAGTTATCTCTTGAGTAATAGTTTAAATATATATTTTAATCAGATGTTTACCTTTCCATGTGATTGAAATATTTTCATATTAAATTGTAATTATTTCAGTAAAAGTGAGGAAATAGTACACTTAGGGAAGCACATATCAATTTTTCTTTCATTATATATTCGAAATACTATTCGATAAATGGTGATTAACGTATATCAATTATACTAATTAAATACTGTTATTGCTACAATGTGTATACAATAAGTTCGATTATGTATTTAGTAAGAGATTGTACTTGATTACTTATTATAAATAAAGAATAGCACTATTCATTTTTTATAAAGAATAACGTTAGTTATGTATAAATGCACATTAGCAAAATATGTATTGTTTTATGTATGTATGAAATATCGGTAGCAAAAAGAATTAAAAGTAAAATTAAAATAGTCTAAAATTAAAAGCAAAATTAAACAACTTGAATGATTAACTAATTAAAGGCAATGGAAAAATAAATAGTTCAGGCAACAAAAGAACAAGGACTGACTGTAAAGATAGTATGAAATCATAGACTGTAAAATTAGCATGGGAAATAATAGTGCCTATAAGGATATTAGAATTTTCAAATTCTATGATTACAAGAGGGTGCATTGTATTATATTGCATATAGTTAGTGTTATATCTTGCCTTTAAATAATGGACTAGTCCAAGTTGATGAGCATTCATCATTATGAATCGTGGGTATTCAAAATAGATAACATATGTCCAATGGCAAGAACAGGCCAATAGGTGATGGTGCTCAGTGAATCTGATCGTTTCCACTATGGATGGGGATCTGTCCATAAATAGTCAATCCCATCCAGACAATAACTGTCAAAGCTAAACAGCAATATACTATGGCTGAGCAGTGAGGCAAGTTCATGTTAGAACTGGAAGCTGCTAGACATAAACCAGACATGAGTCAAGCTGTCACAGAACAACCAGAAGTGTTATCATATCTACACAAGCCATTATGGTATAGATGGAAGTGGAACATAAACTTTTAAGAACATTTTAAGTCCTTTCTATAATTGCATGATAATTTGACACTATACCTCTCCAACAGTATTAGGCAAAAGTATAACAAATTTATTATAAATATGCATTTTTATATTTGTTTATATTAATACATAATATATATGTATTTCTACTTGGAACACAACAGTGGTGCAATTGAAAAATCATATCTCCCCACCCAATGGCTAGGAAAAAGTTTAAAATGATCATGTCTTTGTCCCATGGATTGTTGGGTCTTTTGTCATTAATCTCAAAAAATTGATGGCTAACATTATCAGCATATCAATAAAAATTTTAAAAAATCAAATGCAAGTGGTTAATCATTAATTATTAAAAAAGTCAATTTTTTTTTCTTCATGGCAGAAAGAGAGAAAGAAAAATTCAAAATGTCTAAAATTGGCTCCTTAGAAGAGTTCAATCCAGTCTATCCTGAAAATTGGCCAACCTATAAAGATTGGGTGCTTTTCTATATGCAGATTAATCAAATCAAAAAGCCGGACTTAAAATTACCCATAATGGTTTCAGTTATTAGATCTCATATCGGACTTAAAATTACCCATAATGGTTTCAGTTATTAGATCTCATATGAGATTTTATAAGCAAAGGCAGCCGCATACTTCCAGATAATCTTGATTTTGACAAAACATTGTTTTTACTGACAAACTTTATGCCCAAAACTCTTAACAATAATGTGGAGATATCACTTCAATCTCTGTATCCAGGGAGAGGAAGAAATGAGAAAATTTTGCTGTTTAACTCTGGAAGCTAGCCTTAAATATAATTTTAGGCCTTCCACAATGACACTCTGCGGATCATTTCATTTGTGGAAAGAAAGACCATAATCTTAGGATTGAGCTGTTAATGGCCCCTGATATCACTTTTGATTCAGCAGTCTTTCATGTTATTCTAGCAGAGTCCACAGTGAGTCAAGCAACTCTATTGAAGAAAGTGGATTACAGCATTAAAATTATGATGAGAAATCCGGTTCAAACAACTACCCAACTGATAATAAAAAAAATTGCCTGAATAAATTGAAAAAAAAAAATGAATAAAAGATATTGTAATTGATGTGATGAACAAAACATGCACACAATGAATGTCCACAGAGATACACAGTAAGTAGATATTGCAAATGTATCAATCACACAGATGTGGCTTGTTTTAAAAGAAAACAAATTGCTAATAACAGAATGGAAGAGTCCATTCCAAAAAGCCATAAAAGCAACATAAAATCAAATTATATCAAAGCCTATATAAATAACATCAAAGACATTGATTTGATTGTCTGAAATGCCACGCTTATAAAACTGTAAATGTAAATAAAAGATTATTTATTATTTAAATACCACGATTTCTTCACTTTAATAACATTCCTTTTATTGGAGAAAATTGCTTTAGAAATTTACTTGAGAGATTATAGTTGATATAAATTTGATCGTATATATATTTATCCCCCAGATAAATGAAGAAGAGGTAGGAAGCAGCTATAATGATTAGACTGTATTAAAATTGGTACTGATTTGAAGTGATAACAGATCATCAGTAAAGAATGGTCAATGATAGACTAATAGACCGACTGACTGGCAGTGATTAAATCTAAAATGGAATAATGACAAGCGAGAAGCAGTTACTTGTTTATGTATTGAAAACGTTATTACCGGTGAAGAGTAATTGACTGAAGCTTAATCAAACCGGAAGAGGCAAGTCTGACGTAAAGATGGTTAATGCATAACGTATAAAAGGTGTGTGCTGATATAAGCACTAATATTAAGAACTTTAATAGTTTTATTTTATACATGGAGTTATATATGATCAATTGTGCTTCAAGAGATGATTTGAAAGCACAAATACAATAACTGATTTAGGGGAAAATAAATAGTATATCAATATTAATGGATTATTACCTTTTTATGTTGTTTTTATCACATTATTATTTGTTATTAAATAAATCTTATTATATATATACATATTACCTATTATATTGTTTAGTTATTCAGCTCCCCGACTGGTCTTTAGAGAACCTCAGGACACAGCATTTTCAAATACAAAATTATTATTAATGATACGCCAGTAACAATGGAACTGGACATTGGGTCTGCAGTGTCCATTATATCAAAAAATATGTGGGCTATCATTAATAGGAAAAATAAATATCAGCTGCATCCTAGTAGCAAAACAATTATTGACTATCAAAACAATCAAGTATCACTCTTGGATCAAACAAATGCTAAAGTTACTTTGCCTAATAAAATTATATATCTGCCTCTAGGTGTGTCATTAGGTGGATATAGAAATTTATTAGATCATGACTGTATTAAACACTTAAACTTTGCAGGGCTTACAGTGAACCAACTCACAAAAGTGAGTTCAAAAAGAGTTATTTCTGAAACAACTGTTAATAAATCGATTTTGGATCCTAAAATAAATATGAAAATAAAAGTGCAAAAAAGTAGATAGGTTCTCAAGTTCTATGCCATACATGTTCAAGGGAACTACCAAATGGCTTTCAACAGTTGTGATCAAAGTGGGAGGAACACAAACAGTGGTGGTTCAAACTAAATATGGACAATAACATCACATAACCAGAAAGCAGATAAGATTGAAATATATATCACCAGCTATTAGTGAAGAGACTTCAGTCAACAGTGATACATCATCAAAGTTAAACGTTTCCAGCTCTAAAAATAAAGACACTGGGCGGGCTGATGAATTCAATGAACCTGATAAAAGTCAGAAAATGATAAAGACATTCACCAAAGCATCTGAATGACTGCATTCTCCAAGGCTAATTTTAACCAGGGGGATGGAATGTTATATTTCACCTTGCCTTCAAATAATGGACTAGTCCAGATTCCACTTTATTTTGACTAGCTTGAGCATTCACTGCCATGGACAAATGGATATATAAACAAATAAAATATGTCTAACACCAAGAAGAAGCTAATAGGTGATAATTCTCAGTGAATCCAATTGTTTCCATTATGAATGGGGATCTGGCCATAAATAGTCAATCTATTTTGGAAGTAAGGCCAGACAACAACTGTGAAATCTGAATAGTAGTATACATTACATGTTCACTATATTATAGCTGAGCAGTGAGGTAAGTTCGCATTAGAACTGGAAGCTACTAGACATCAACCAGACACGAGGTAAGATGTCAAGAACAGCCAGCAGTGTCACTGTAACTACTCACAAGGAAAGTGATAAATAAGTTTATAAGGGCACCTGAAGTTCCTTCCTTCTATAGTTGAATAGCAACTAGATGCTAAATCTTGCCAATGGTATCAAGTAAAGGTGTAATAATTTTATATACTGTAAATATGCATTTTTTCATTTGGACGGTTGAAAAATTAGTGTGTGGAGTGGATTGAAGCCTGTCCATTAAATTATGAAGATTGGCTATCTTAATATATATCTGAAGCACTTATTGCATATATGTGTAGAGAAGATAATCTGGAGCAACTGGTGATTGCTGGTTTAGCACGAAATATGTATATTGGTGATTATTTATCTTTTCGACATATATGTGTTCAAGGTTATCAGTGATATGAGATAGAATGGTGAGCAGTAGGTCATGTGAAAGTCTGTGCTCATATACCCTATATATTACGTATATTGATACAGGTATATAATAAGCCTGTATTTCAGTTATTACAAGTAGATGTCTGCCCATCCCTTGTACATGTCTTAAATGGATTATGTCCTATACATGAGGGGTCAGATTGATTTTAGGTCAACATGGATGTGACAAGAATCTTGCTTGAGGGTGTCCTTTGAGCATTCCATCATCAGATTTTCAATTGGATGGATGGTTGAAGAGTTGGAGTGTGGAGTGGATTGAAGCCTGTCCATTAAAATATGAAGATTGGTTATCTTAATATATATCTGAGCACTTATTGCATATATGTCTAGGGATGATAACCTGGACCAACTGATAATTGCTGTTTTAGCATGAAATACGTATACTGGCGATTATTTATCTTTTCAACATATATGTGTTCAAGGGTATCAGTGATATGAGATAGAGTGGTGAGCGGTAGGTCATGTAAAAGTCTGTGTCATATACACTATATATTAATAAATATTATAAATAATAATGTAGCTTAAACCATGGCATATGCACTTTGCAGATGGAATACTATTTAAACTGAATACTCTCCTTTCCAAACACAAAATCTTTTTAAAAAATAGAATGGATCCACTCTATCTTTGTATGGGCCAATCTGAAGCATTTGGAACTGAGAGTGTGAATATTTTAATTAATCACTTTAAATTACTAATCATATGATTTTTATTAATGACGCTTGTGAAATTTTAACAATTTATGATATGTCATTATTAGATGGAATAGTGCAATGTTTTTATATAAATTGTATATAATAACGTAGCTTAAACCACGGCACATGCCCTTTACAAGTGGAACACTATTTAAACTGAAGACGCTCCTTTCCAAACACAAGATAAAATCTTTTTAATAAATATTATAAATGTATTTCTACTAATTTGTGTTTATTATAAATATGTGGTAAACATAACAGTTAAATTATTAAATTACTGTTTACATTTGCATTATTTGAATTACTTATTTAGTAGATTATTTATTTGCTAGTCTGACTCTAAACATAACTTAAAATAGGCACTCAGAAGATCAGACATAATTTGTGCAATCAACTGGATGGAAGACAAAAGAATAAATAATCTATGTTCATGCTGTGACTTTTGTTATTTGAGACAGAGTTGCTATGTTACCAATGTAAAAAAAATAATGGGGCTGAATATTGGAAACTTATAAATTAGGTTCCATGATAAAAGATGGCTGTCCATACAAAAAATTGGTATAATTGAATATTGAACCATTTGCAAAATAAAAATGGCTGCCCGTAAAAAAATGACACAGTCAAATTTTGAACTGTGTGAAAAACAAAAAGAACTATCCATAAAGAAAATTGACACATATGGCAGTCACAGTCAAAATTAGAATAAATAAATTGATACAGAGAAATAGCATTATTTGGGGAAAACCCCAATTGCAGAAAAATAATGTAGGCAGAATACCTGATAAGCAATTTATAAAAAACATGGATGCTACAGGAGCAAATCAGTATATGATGGAATTGTAAATTGTAAATATTTATAAAAAATATTAACCAACTTTCTGGAGAAAGATGTAGTGGGTGAAATATTGGTAGCAAAAAGAATTTAAAACAAAATTAAAATAATCTAAACTTAAAAATAAAATTAATCAATTTGAATGATTATCTAATTAAATGCAATGAAAAAATCAATATTTCATATAACTAAACTTCAGGAATGCAGATTTTATTTTACAAAAGTTAGATTAAGCTGTCTAAATTTAGATAATCAGCTTAAGAGATTTGCATTTACCCTAAATATTAGAATACTACAAAAAAAAAACAAGAACATATACATATGTCATTGCAGAGAAAGAATTGTCATTCTCTGTGTCAGAATTATCAGATTACTGTGGTTTTGAAGCAGTGGAAAATTTCAATGAGGGACATCTTTTCTCAGAGACTTGGGCCCTGTAGATCAGAAAGACAATTAGGAGACTGAACAAGTTGTCTCTATTCCCTATTATTTTTCCCTAAACATCAAGGGTTGATTGACTATAAAGGCAATGTTGAGTTATAAAAGAAACTTAATCACTAATTGAAATCGTAACCTTCATTTAGAGATTGCAATGTTTAACATTCACTTTACTTTGTGCTTTTACAACTATCTATAGTAATACTTTACTTAATTTTTTTAAAATAGCAAAACTGCAAATTAATAAATACTGATTGTTTAATTAAAAAATCTAAAAAGATCAGAATGTTTTAATAAAATTAAAAAATCTAAAAAGATCAGAATGTTTTAATAAAGGCAAAACTCTCCATACAATAATGCCACCCAGTGCCAACCAGAGTAATCAATGGATGCCAGAGGCCTGTGAATAGGCACTAAATGGGGATTTTATGCACAAGCCTCTGGCATCCATTGATTACTCTCTGGTTGGCACTGGGTGGCACTACTGGAGAGTTTTGCCTTTGTTAATAACAGATGTGCTAGCATAAGCAATGGTGATCATGTGTTGCTTAATGTTTTAATAATTGGCAATTTCAAAATAATTTAGTCCAGCCTCCATGTACTCAATAGCTTTAGTTTTTTGTTTTTCAGTTTCAAGATATTTGTGGGATTAATATTTCTGTAGTGTAATTTTCACTACATCACTCTCACGTAAGGTAGGGACTGGTTTCTACTCACTTTCAACATCTTGTAAAGGGATGTAATCATAAACATATAACCAAAGATCTGTATTAAAACTTGATATAAACCAGTCTCTACCTTGCATGAGAGTGATGTAGTGAAAAATCTCTAGTCTAATGAATGATTAGTAAAAATTACTAATTTGTGAAATTACTTTGAGAATATTTTTTGAAATAGCAAAAAATTATTGTTTTTTACTGATTTTTAAAGCTTTCTGATTATTTTTACAGGCAAATCTCTCTATACAGTAGTGCCATTCAGTGCAAGCCAGAGTAATCGATGGATGCAAGAATGTTTGAGATCCTAAGATCTAGATGCAGTGCTCTCAGATCCAAGGATCCTCACTGATGAAAGACACAAACTGGAAACTAATCTGGGGATATTGGATGAGTAGACACTAAATAGGGATTTTATGCACAAACCTTCTTGCATCTAATGATTACTCTGGCTTACACTGAGTGGCACTACTGTATGGGGAGTTTTGTCTGTTTTAACATCATTATCTTTACACAATAATTATTAAAAAAAAAAAAAAGTATACATGATTATATTTTATATGTATATGTTTTATTTTTTAAAATAAACATTAACAAATTCTAGGAAAACACTAAAAGGAAAATCATGACTGGCAAGATGATTGACCACTCATTGTGACAGTGATCACTAACATCTTTTCTGACACTATGGTAGGATTTTTTGAGATATTCTAATTGTAAATGCAATTTTAAATTTTAAAACCAGAATTTTATAGATTTATCAGGGCTTCACATTTATTCATTCCCATTTTAAATATAAATTTTAATCTGCAAAAATTTTGTTAATTTTCTAGAATTGCTGATTTGACTGCTTTTCCTTATATCATCCAATGAGGAAAAACTCGATTGTTTTCATTATGCATTCACTTTATTATAATTTTTTTTAATATTTTTAAACTTTAAATATGAGGTTTTTTTTTAATGTTTTTCATTTGTAAACTTATATTTTTTAATAAATCAAATCCATTTTATTGAATTTTAATATAAAGATTTAATATTAAAATGAAATGTTGAATGCCAATAAACATCACATGACCACCACTTCTTATGCTTGCGTATAACTGTTGCTATAACAGGCAAAACTCACTATACGTATTGCCACACACAGCAAGCTAGAGTAATCAATGGATACCAGAAGGCTTGTGCATAAAATCCCCATCTAGTGCCTACTCATCCAATATCCCCAGACTAGTTTCTGGCTTGTAGCCTTTGTCAGTGAGGAGTCTTGGATCTGAGAGCACTGCACCTAGATCTTAGGATCTAATGCAACCCTCCAGCAGCCATCTTTTATCTCCACTTAACTACAAAACTATGAGTCTTAAACTGAAAACATCTTAAGGTTTTCAATCCAAGCCCATTAGCTTATATAGTCAAAGACACCAAAATGTATGGGTACTGAATTGAGTTCAGACTCATATGACTCTATGAGCTAATGGGCTTGGATTGAAAACATTAAGGTGTTTTCAGTTTAAGACTCATAGTTTTATAGTTAAGTGGAGATAAAAGATGGCTTTTGGAGAATTGCATTAAATCCTAAGATCTAGGTGCAGTGCTCTCAGATCCAAGGCTCCTCAAGGCCACAAGCTAGAAACTAGTCTGGGAATATTGGATGAGTAGGCACTAGATGGGGATTTTATGCATAAGCCTTCTGGCATCCATTGATTACTCCAACTTGCTGTGTGTGGCAATACATATAGTGAGTTTTGCCTGTTTTATCAAATGTTGAATGGTTACAAAAATTGTCACCAGGGAGAAATCAAATGTTGACTGATTACAAAAATTGTCACCAGGGAAAAGTCAAATGTTGAATGGTTACAAAAATTGTCACCAGGGAGAACAATGGTAATGTCATCCTGTTAAAGGATTATTAATACTATATTGTATTTATTTAAAAATTCAATTAAATAAAAAAAATATCAATGTTTCATTATCACTTTTGAATGTCAAATTCAATTTACTTAAAAATAATATAACATCTACAATGCATTGAAAAACTTCTTTTAAATATTGTTTCTCAGTTTTAAGAAGTGATTGCACCAAATTGTCAATAGTGTAGTTTAAATTAAATCTTTGAATTGTTGTCATTGGATGTAAACTGGGTATATATATTTCCTTTTTCATGAAGGTACAATGCATAGCTCAATTTTTGACAGTTTTTATAAGCATTATCAAATCTTGATGCTACATTTAAAGAATTAAATAATACATAACAAAAACAATAGATATTATTTTTTAACATTGAATACAAAAGCTGACAAAGTAGTTGTTTTTTGCAATCATTTAAAGTTTTATAATATTAAACATTAGAAAAAGGTCAACCATTCTCTTTTGAAAAATTATATTCATTATTCTGTTTTCTCCATGTTTAATATCTAATATAGATTTAGACCATTGTATATCATTCAATAATTCAAAATTACCTGTATGCATTTTGAAAAATTGTCATCAGTGTTTGAAACTAGTAATTTATTTTTATCTTTTATTGTATTTTTTATATCAATTTCAATTTATTTGTTTTTTATTTTTATTTCAAGAATAGTATTATTTTCTGTTTATACCTTCTTATTTTGTATAACTAGTTTAAAACTAACCTTTTATTTTAAAGTTTTTTTAATTTTTAAAATTTCCATTTTTTTGCACCTTACAAATATCTTCTTTCCAGTGACATTTTATCTATGCACTGGAAATTTTTGAATCTTTTTTTTTTTCAATTTTCTTTATTCAAAATCATTATTTTATTAAACAACATTGTATAAAAATTCATTAAGTCATAACTTTTAAATATTTAAACAGACAAACTCTCCATACAGTAGTGCCACTCAGTGCTAACCAGAGTAATCAATGGATGCCAGAAGGTTTGTGCATAAAATCTTCATCTAGTACCTACTCATCCAATATCCCCAGACTAGTTAATGGCTTATGGCCTTCATCAATGAGGAGCTTTGGATCTGTGAGCACTGGACCTAAATCTTATAATCTAATACAACCCTCCAGAAGCCACCTTTTATCTCTACTTAACTACACAACTATGAGAATAAAATTGAAAACACAAAAATATTTTCAATCTAAGCTCAATATCTTATTCAGTCATATGGGTCTGAACTCAGTTCAGTACCCATACATTTTAGTGTCTTTGGCTCTTTAACAACCATAGCCACCTCTATCCTATTAGGCAGGATTGGTGTTAAACCACTAAACATCACATGATCACTATTTCTCATGCTAGCACATAACTTATTAAAACAGGCAAACTCTCCATACAGTAATGCCACTCAGTGCCAACCAGAGTAATCAATGGATGCCAGAAGGTTTGTGCATAAAATCCCCATCTAGCAGCTATTCATCCAATATCCCCAGACTAGTTTCTGGCTTGTGGCATTCATCAGTCCAAAGCTCAAGGCCACAATCCAGAAACTAGTCTGGAGATATTGGATGAGTAGATGCTAAGGATTTTATGCACAAACCTTCTGGAATCCATTGATTACTCTGGTTGGCACTGAGTGGCATTACTGTATGGAGAGTTTGCCTGTTTTAATCAGAATTATGTGCTAGCATAAGAAATAGTGATCATGAGATGTTTAGTGGTTTAACACCAATCTTGCCTAATAGGATAGAGGTGGATATGATTGTTAAAGAACCAAAGACACCAAAATGTATGGGTACTGAACTGGGTTCAGACCCATATGACTAAATAAGCTATTGAGCTTACATTGAAAATATTGTGTTTTCAATTTTATTCTCATAATTTTGTACTTAAGTAGAGATAAAAGGTGACTGCTGGAGGGTAGCATTAGATCCTAAAATCTAGGTGCAGTGCTCTCAGATCCAAAGCTCCTCACTGACAAAGGCCACAAGCCAGAAACTAGTCTGGGGATATTGGATAAGTAGGCACTAGATGGGAATTTTTTGCACAAACCTTCTGGCAACTATTGATTACTCTGAATGGCACTGATTGGCACTACTGTGTGGAGAGTATGCCTGTTTTAATAAGTTATGTGCTAGCATACGAAATAGTGATCATGTGATGTTTAGTGGTTTAACTTTTAAATATGTAATATTATTTTTCACTTTATTTGCATATGTGATTATTTTGCATAATATGCATAATGAAGAATTTTTATTCTTATCTTTATATCAAAAAACTGAGTGCTTTTAGGGACAAGCAGTATAATCATAGCTCTCATGATTGCACTCAAATTAATAATAGAAAAATAAGAAAGAAACCACTTCCCTACATATACGTACATAGGTATGCAAAATAATTTTTAAATATGTGTATATTAAAACTAAATTTTAACTTTTACTTGCACTTAAAAAGAAGATTAACTAATTAAATACTGAAAATAATATTAGCTAAAATATATAATGCATACCTTTGCTCTAATTTTAAAAAAAGATCTGTAATACTACTAATTTGATAATAATAAATGATAACATTGATATGTAATGCAACATTACAACACTACGCAGATTCAAGAGATTCCTAGAATATTTTTTATTTAAATTAATAGACACATCATGAAGAAAAAATATTTATTAAAACAGGCAAAATTCACTATATATATTGCCACTCACAGCAAGCTAATGTAATCAATGGATGCCAGAAGGCTTGTGCATAAAATCCCCATCTAGTGCCTATTCATCCATTATTCCCAGACTAATTTCTGGCTTGTGGCCTTCATCAGTGATGAATCTTGGATCTGAGAGCACTGCACCTAAATCTTAGGGTGGTGATCATGTGATGTTTATTGGCTTAAAATATTTATTGAAAGATTTATACTTAGATATATTTATATATGTGCTTACATTATACAAATTAGTATATTATTGTATATTTTTATTTTTAAAAAAAAGGATTGTTTTTTGTAAAATATAAAATTTTCAAAATTATTTGAATGTTTATGATTTTGGGTGTCTGCCTAAGTCAGCAGCTAGTGCATTGGATCCACCGCACCCCTACTTGATTAACCCTAATAAATATCCTTAATTATGTTTAACAATCAGAACCTCCCATAATTTATTTTCATTAGTTCTAACATAGGTATTTTTATATCTAAAAATGCATTTTGTTTATTTCTGTATATTTTAATCAATAATTTCTCTATGATATTTTAATCAACTAAATAATAATATTTAAATTTCTCTTATCAATCTCCCCATCAGAAAAACAATTCTGAATTTTCTTAAAACTTTTAGGATATATGCTCCACTACCCTCATCCTAACACAGGAGAAGCTTGCCCTCACATAATCGACTTATCCTTACTACATCGTCATCTACATCAAACCAATTTACAAAAAGACCAATGAAATATCAATAAAAGAAAATAAACAGCCAATGTATAATTAGGACAATTGGAAATCTATGTTAGTGAATTTGATAATTTCCAGTATCCAAGATTTCGCAATATATGGAAGCCCATTTGAGTTAGAAATTGAATATCAGTCTGCACAGTATTCTCAATAGTGTACAAGCAGTGAGATAAGCTCAACCATGGAACTGGAAACTGCATGCAACTATCATTACCATATCTGTACATGAGGCAAACTTCCAGTAGGCTGGACGTATCAACATCTCAACAGGTAGTCACTGCATTTCTCCCAAATGTTAACTGTAAGCTATACCTAAATTTGTATAATTTGTCTATCATTACAGAAGCAAATTATTATATATAAATACTTGCATATGCTCTGTATATAAGACACATGTCAAGCAATCATACATATTCGTATTATATTATGTATGATAAATATCTTTATATGTATTTCTTGTGTTGTATTTTATTCTTAAAAGATCAGGAATATTACACACACCTTATTACAATATAAACCGGACATATCAGTGTAGTCAGAACAGGTTTGGCCTTAATGAATTGTTTAGATCTCCGTCATATATTTAACAAAAAATTAATAGCTAATATTATTAACACATCAATAAATAAAAAAATCAAGCACTTGCAGTTCCTTGGCCTTGTTTTCTGTAAAGAAAACTTTCTTTTTTAAGCAAAAAAAATCAATATAGCAAAAATCAATTGCTTCTAAGAGTTTGATCTTATCTATCCTGAAAATTGGGCAGCTAACATGAATTAAATTCACTTCTTTATGACAGGAAATGCAATCAAAAAATTAGAATTAAAGTTAGTAGCCATTATAAGCGTTTGTAATTCTTCAACATAAGAAATCATGCAATCTTAGTCAGCTCCTATACAGCTGTGTAAGTTAGATTTCAATACAGCAATTTCTCTCCTGACAGTTTATTTCTATCCCAAATCGCTAACAATTTTAATAAAGTATAGTTCGGGGGAAGCAGGAAAAGACTATAAGTTTTGCAACAGAACTCAGAAAGCTAGTGCTAAACTATGAATGTAAAGCTTTCTTAAATGAAACTTTAAGAGGTCATGTTATTTGTGGAATGTTAATGGATTCAAATATCACATTTGATTTAGTTATCTCTCATGTGACTCTAGCTTAAATTCTCAACAATTCAGGTGGGTCCATTGAAGAAAATGGACCACAGTTGACAATATTAAAAACGGTCATAATAAATAGGCAAAAACAAAGACAAACCTTTTAGATGTGATAAAACAAAACATGGACACCCTGTCTACACATTTATGTACATTATATAAACAGTGTAAACATATCTGTTGCCTACAAACTGCATGTTTAAAAAAGAAATCATTCAAAAAAAATGGAAGAATCCATTTTAAAGAACAAGAAAAGTAATACTAATGACTATATAAATAAGGCAAAACTCTCCATACAGTAGTGCCACCCTGTGCCAACCAGAGTAGTCAATGGATGCCAGAAGGCTTGTGCATAAAATTCCCAGACTAGTTTCTGGTTTGTGGCCTTTGTCAGTGAAACCCCTATCTATTGCCTACTCATAAAATATCCCCAGACTAGTTTCTGGCTTGTGACCTTCGTCAGTGAGGAGTTTTTCAAGGCTCCTCAATGACGAAGGCCACAAGCCAGAAACTAGTCTGGGGATATTGGATGAGTAGATAATAGATAGGGATTTTATGCACAAGCCTTCTGGAATCCATTGAATACTCTGGTTGGCACAGGGTGGCACTACTATATGGAGAGTTTTGCCTTGTTTAATAACAATTATGTGCTAGTATGAGATAGTGATCATATGACTATATAAATACATTGAAAGGCATTGATGCATTTCAAAAGCAGAATTATATTTCATGATACACAAATAACAATGGAATAGCTTACCACATCTACAGCATCCATTGCATCAAAAATATATGGACTATCATTAATAATATACATCTTCAGTTGCATCCTAGCAGTAAAGTGATTACTGATTACCAAGACAATCAATACTCAGGAGAGAAGAATTAAAGTTATTCTGCCTAGTAAACTAATGAGAACAGCATGACTGATTCAATTATTTAGGCTGCACAATGGTTAAAATGAACACATCACAAAAATATAATCAAAAAAGTGATCACCAGATGTGTTTGAAAATAAACTAGATCTTCATTCTAGTATCCTTAGGCCTAATCAACATGTGTATAGATACTTAAATTGTGTATGTTTAATGGAACCAGCAAATATGTTCCAATGAAATCACTAATATAAAAGGCTTACATGCCATGATTGTTCAGACTGTTGATGGACATCGCCATCATAAACATTGATCAAAACCAAACTATGAAACACCATTCAACTGTGAAGAGTTCACCAGACTTGATGAAGAATCCATACTATGTGAAGAATGCAGACCATATGTGAAGAAATCAAACCCCATAAAGAATCCAAACCAGTAATGAATGGAATCCAAATGCAGAAACCAGATCTGATGTTGAAGCCAAATCCAAGAATAATGAAAAGCAAGCCAAAACATGAAGCAAGAAGACATCCTAGATGTCAACCAAGTTATCTTAAGTAGGGTGTGCTTTAAAATTAATGTTTTCCAAGGTGAGGCAATATAGAGAACTCATCATAACTCAGCAAAGCTTATCCCAAATAATGGACTTATGCTTACAATAATCTTATCTAGATTGGAGTCACGTTATGATAAGATTAACCAATGAAATATCAATAAAAGTCAAATAAACAGCCAATGGCATATCTAGGCCAATTAGAAATCTTGAACAGTAAATCTGATAATTTCCAATAAAGTCAGAGATCTTGCTTTATAAAGAGGTACATTACACAAGACAAACGACTGTCATAAACATTGTCAAGCACATTGCTCTCAATAGTGTACAAGCAGTGAGACAAGCTAAATCATGGAACTGGAAACTGCTAGTGATTAACATTGTCATACCTGTATATGAGGCAAGTCCCCAGTCAGCTAGAAAGGAATCACTGCATTTTTCCTAAACATCAGCTATAAGTACAGCTAAACTTATACAATTCGCCAATGGTAACAGAGGCAAAGCATTATATAAAAACACTAGTACATATATACTCTGCATATAAGATATCGTATTTGTATTTGTTACTTATAATGAATATCTTTATTTCTTGGATCTTATCCTTAAGAGGCCAGGAATATTACGCCAGCCCTATTATAATAGAAACCTAGCATTTCTCCACCACAGTTTATTTCCTGTCATAGGCATTTTTATACGTAAAAATGCTATAATTGTTTATTTCTCTACAAGTTATCTTAATTAAATGAATAACGTTATGTAAACTTTTCTTATCAATCTCCCGTTAAAAAAAAATTCTAAATTGCCTTAACGCTTTTAAAAGCCTTGATTTATGTAATATCTTACAACAAAATTTCGGGGAGGGGGTGCTGTTATTATTATTTTTAATCAGTTGACTATCTGATAAATATAAAAATCAAAGGTTCTAAAATTATTAAAACAATATTAAATTTAATATTTGAGTATATATTATAATATCAGAGGCTAGGAGCACAAACAATTTCCAGATCTAACAGAAATTGGCTTGACAGTTATTTTAATTAAAAGTTACCTGACTTTTCTCTAGATATTTAACAAGTTGTTTAATAACAAATAGTAAAAAAAAAAAAAGTGGCATTAAAAACAAAGATTTTTGAATGAAATTATAGTACGGTATTTGAAATAATTTTTCATAGACAAGTGATTTTACTTCATAAATGGTCAAGCGTTGTCAAGCATTGGTGGTCGAGAGGTCAGCACAGCTGCCGTACAAGCAGTTGTTCCGTGTTAGCGGGTTCGCTTCCCGGCCGATAATATGACACATGTTAGAAAAAAATTGTCAAGCGTTGGTGCCCTAGTGGTTAGCATAGCTGCCCTCCAAGCAGCTGTCCCGGGTTCGCTTCCCGGCTGATCCTTTGATATATAAAAAAATTGGATTTATTACTAAATCATTTTTAGAAATACTACAGTAAATTCTTCTCTTAATCATGTTTACGAGTTATAAAATAAAATTTTATATAGAATACTTACTCGCAGCAGTTTGAACCCTTTTTGGATTTAAATGGAATGCTAGCATAATTACTTTCGGACTGCATGCTGAATTAAAGATCATAATGAAGAGCGGGGAGATATAAACTTTAGTTCGAAATTTTATCTGCTTTATCATTTTCATTTATCAGTTAAATACCTGTTTGATTATAAGATTTAAAAAAGAATTCTATTGCATAAAATTGCTATCTGGTATTTTTATTTTAAATTCTTGAACGTAATCTAAGTTTTCGTATCAAATATAGTTATAAAAAACACGCACAGTGTATTATTTGTTTTATGTACTATATATAATTAGTTTTGCATATATCTCGGACAGATGGAACGATGAAATTAAGATACATGGTTTAACTACGAATAATTTTTAAGCAATATTTTACTAAAAATATTTATTTACTGTCGGGTATAGTATGAGAATAATTAATCAAAATTATATTATAAACATATAATACTAAATCATCCATGCACTTTACAACTGTTACACAATGCTTTATCTACTACCGTCTTTTACAGTTTCGATTGCCCCAGCAATCTTCTTCAGAACTTTTATATCCCCTAACTTCAACTGCTAAATTCAAATGGCTCAGCAAAAAAAAAAATTAAATTTGAATTTAGCAGTTGAAGTTAGGAGATATAAAAGTTCTGAAGAAGATTTCTGGGGCAATCGAAACTGTAAACTGTAAAAGAGGATGATAAATAAAGCATTGTGTAACAGTAGTAAAGTGCGTGGATAATTTAGTATTATATGGTATGCATTTGGTGCAATTAGAAAGATTAGTTATATTATAAACAGTTTTTTTTCCTGAGGATGCTCCTTTCTCCCCCCCTCTCTCTTTTTGACTTTACTGTCTTTAATCCCTTATATTAATATAAGGTTTATTATCATGACTACTAACAATAACATTGAGATTTGGCATTTAACAACCACAGGTACATCCATTAACCTATGCACAGCAATTTTAAATAATCTACAGACGTTCTTAATATTTTTAAATGCTTTTTATAAAAAAATGTAATGTAATAATAAATGTTCAAGAACTTATTGTCAATCAATGATGGAAGAATAACTTTCAACAACTTTTGGCTTAAATAATTATGGGATTAATAATGTAAATAATGGTAAATATCTTAATAGCTTTTTAAAGAGAAAGATGAACTAAAATAAAATGTCAAGCTGCAATATAGATTTCAATTTGCTATTGTTAGATTTAATTAGGAGATAAATGTGGATGGGGAAAAAAGACCATTCAAGGAAAGATAATTGTTGTTGTTTTTGTGGTGTCACAAACATTTATTATGTAAATAATATTGTAAAATTAGGGGGATTTATAAATAAGTATAGAATTGTATGACTAAATAATATTAGAAAGTGTATAACTAAATAATATTGGAATTATTTCATGTAAGATGTTATATAGAAAATAATCATATATGGTGTGAAGGTTTAAGTAAAATTTACCACCAAAATACATCGCCTTATAAGGTGAATTTGGGGACTAATCAAACCCCATAGGGACTAATGAAGGGCTCAGTTAGCAGACCATATAAGGAGAGGTATTTATGGAATGAGAAATGTTTTGTTTAAACTCTAGAAGTTAGGTATATAAGTGGGATATAGAGGGAGAATCGAGGTAGTAAAAAATTAGAGACTACTGTGCCCTAATGGACAGACCTATGATACCCAACTTTAAAAGAGTGCTTTACCGACATATATAACAGTTATGTATGTAATTGAATTTTGCTGGAAATTAAACCAATATTTTAACTTATGCAATCTGTCTAAATTTCTCATTTGTTTGACGCATACACGTCAGTTTTAGTGAGGAAAATTATAAACAAATTGAAATTTTTTTGGAAAGCTACAGTGAATGAATGAAAATAGATTAGCAAAAATGATTCATTGGATTATATAGACAACACAATAAACATAATGGGATAGAAAAGTTTTAACATTGTGTAAAATTAATAGATAGAGATTTTTTTTTTTACATGAAAAATGAAATAAATATGAATAATATCTATTACAGGATCGCATTTATGAACAGTGGAGAAAGAGAATTAAAAAGTAATAAGTATAGTTGTAGAAAATGAATATTAATAAAAAATAAAAAGAGATATGAAAGAATATATGATAATAATATTAGTGGAAGTGAATTGTTATTTGAGCAATGAAATGGTTTTATCTAAAATAAAGATGATAAACATCAACACAGTACTCATCCAGCATTCCCAAAAGCATAAGCTACCATATAGTAATAATCCCTAAAAAGTTTTGACATCTTCAAGAAAACTTCATTGAATTACACTTTATTCCAGTGCAGTTAAATGAGTTGAAATGTGCTTATGTTTCAAATGCATGTCAGAAATATGTAAGACATTTCAGTATTGTGGTACTACATTGATTTATACTTTAGCCACTTTTGCAAGCAATATAATATCATTAAAGTTTTATAACATTAAAAAAAACTTTAAATTTTAATATATTACTCCAAACTTGGTTCTATAATAACTTATACATTTTGTTTGTGTTGCATCTAATGTTCTATTGTTAAATTTATTCCCAGAATTCCAAACAACAAAGTCAAAATAATCTTATATATAAAATCCATATTTTCTCTATTGTCTGATTGGTAAATGTATGTTTGTCCATAAGGCAAACTTGGTTCTATAATAACTTATACATTTTGTTTGTGTTGCATCTAATGTTCTATTGTTAAATTTATTCCCAGAATTCCAAACAACAAAGTCAAAATAATCTTATATATAAAATCCATATTTTCTCTATTGTCTGATTGGTTAATGTATGTTTGTCCATAAGGCTGTCATATGTCAAATTCACAACAATTAAAAAAACATTATGTTTGTCCACATTGTGAAGAATATTTTATATGAAGGAAATAATTCTGCCATTAATAGTTATCCTCAACATTGTCAAATTCACATATCAAATGTAACATATATATTTAAAATTTTAATTTAGAGGCTTGATTTGATTAGAGCATTTTTTTCAAAGCAAATAATTCTGCAAGCAAAAAAATATTTGTTAAAGAAACTGATTAAAAAAAACTTACAAAAATGGCGGTCTTTCAGGTCAGGTATATTTATCAAATTTATTTATATAATATTGAAACATTTTCTTGATTGTACAATAAATCCTTAAAAAAAATTACTAAAGCAACTTTCCAAAGGCTATAAATAAAAGCCTTTCAGGCTGACTAGAAAATAATTCCAGGATTAATAACCTGTAATATAAAAATGACAGTCTTCGTACGTTTATCACATTTATTTATAAAAGTGATATTAGTGATTAGGCCAATGCACATGTGCTTTAAAGATAAATTATAAATGAATACTCTCACTTTTCCAGACACAAGATATAGTCTTTTTGAAAAGATGGAATGAATCTTGTGTCTGGAAAAATGAGAGTATTCATTTTTAATTTATCTTTAAAGCACATGTGCATTGGCTTAATCGCTAATATCACTATTACAGTATAGAAGCATAATGCTATATAAAATAATATCTCATTATATATGTTTAATTTCAACTAAAGAATGATGTATTGTAAATTGTAAAGATTTTGCAAGCATCATTCATTCAAGCATAATAAATGTAATTTAAAGTGATTGCTTAACACCTTCACGCTCTCATTTCCATATGCTTAAGATTTGCCCATACATAAGTGTTTAGGTCGAAAGAATGGGTGTAATAATTCCATATTTTCAAAAAGACTATATCTTGTGTCTGGAAAAGTGAGAGTATCCATTTATAATTTATCTTTAAAGCGCATGTGCATTGGCCTAATTGCTAATATCACTATTACAGTATAAAAAACATAGCGCTATATAAAATAATATCTCATTATACACATTTATTTATATAATATTAAAATGTTTTGTTTAATTTACATTAAATATTTAAAAAAATTGTTAAAGCAACCAATTAAAAAAATTATAGCCTTTATATGCTGGATACATCTGGTAATAATAATAATAATTTTATTATTATTATTTATTAATAATATATATATATATATATATATATATATATAATGAAACAAAGTAAAATAACTTCCAACAAGAAGAGACTTGTGTGAGGAATGCTCATAAGTATCATTAAATTCCAAAATAATTACAAAAAAAGAAGATAAGTTAATAATTTACAAGTTTAATGCAAAGCAATAAAATATAAATATACAAAATAGCTATAAAAATTAATTACACAAGAAGGAAAAAAAACAAGAATGTATATACAATAATGTGTGCAATAAATACAAATGTTATTAGAATAATAAATAAAATTTTATTACCTGTAATACAGTAACCAAAATATCAAATATTCTTTAAATGTACAAAATGATATACAGGTACCATCTATTGAATAGACAGAAACAAAAGTATTAAACACAGCATAGTAAACAGAATTGTATGATTATTGTACAATCATTTTCCACATTACCATATGGCAATGTCAACTGAACATTTTTAGCTAACAAGTATTTATTTACAATGAATACTTAATGATATAAAATGAAATGATGATAAACATCACATGACCACCATTTCTTATGCTTGCTTATAACTGCTATTAAAACAGGCAAAACTCTCCATATAGTAGTGCCACTTAGTGCCATCAGAGTAACCAATGGATGCCAGAAGGCTTGTGCCTAAAATCCCCATCTAGTGCCCACCCAGCCAACCCAGACTATTGGCATCCATTGATTACCCTAGCTTGCAGTGAGTGGCAATACATATAGTGAGTTTTGCTTGTTTTAATAACAGTTATAAACAAGCATAAAAATGGTGATCATGTGATGTTTATGGGCTTAAAACCAATCCTGCCTAATAGGATAGTGGTGGCTATGGTTATTAAAGAACCAAAGATACCAAAATGTATAAGGCACTGAACTGAATTCAGACCTATATGAAGATAATGAGCTTGGATTGAAAATATTAAAGTATTTTCAATTTAAGACAAATAGTTTTGTAGTTAAGTAGAGATAAAAGATAACTTCTGGAGGGTTGCATTCGATTCTAAGATCTAGGTCCAGTGCTCTCAGATCCAAGGTTCCTCACTGATGAAGGCCACAAGCCAGAAATTAGTCTGGGGATATTGGATGAGTAGGAACTAGATGGGAATTTTATGCACAAGCCTTCTGGCATCCATTGATTATTCTATCTTGCAGTGAGTGGCAATACGTATAATGATTTTTGCCTATTTTAATGGAATGATGATGTTATATATCAATAATCACTCTATACTTATAACGCTTAACAATTAGTCTACCAAAAATAATATACATGATATAATTTTGCAAGATAGCTAATGAGATAATGAGTAAACAATACAACAATTCCAAATGAAGATATTATAAGACAATACAATACACTTTGATTACAAGTAACATTGATAACCATCATATCAGATCTAGCCAAAAATTTCACAAAATAATAAAACAAGTAATTAATTTTGCATAACTGAAAACATAAATAAGCTATATGACTTGACCAAAATAATTTAGAATCAATAAAAACACCCATATAACATTTACCATAAATACAAATATTATTGCAATGAACCTTATATTGATTACCAATAAAGATATTAAATAAATATAAGAAAATATAATACTTTTCATTTTATTATGTTTAATTGCTAAACAGTATAGCATAAGCCAGTTACTAATTAATGCTAGATTCTTATTAACTACCTGTTCAAGAATGTTTTATGAAGCAGGTATCACAAGATAAAGCAATATCATTAGGAAAACATAAATCACTGAGTCCAAAGGAAAACAAAAATATCATCATCATTATCAGCATCATCATCATAATAATAATGATGATGATGATGATGATGATGATGATGATGACGATGATGATGATTATGACGATGATAATGATGATGATGATAATAATAATAACTGAAACACAGGCTTATTATATACCTGTGTGTCTATATATGTAATATAGGGTATATGAGCATAGACTTTCAGATGACCCATCACTCTCCACTCTATCTAATATCACTGATACACTCAAGCACATATATGCTGAAAAAATAAATAATCACCAATATACGTATTTCAGCATATATGTGCTTGAGTGTATCAGTGATATTAGATAGAGTGGAGAGTGATGGGTCATCTGAAAGTCTGTGCTCATATACCCTATATTAAATAATAATAATAATAATAATAATAATAATAATAATAATAATAATAATAATAATAATAATAATAATAATAATAATAATAATAATAATAATAATAATAATAAGAAGCATTTATTTTGTAACGTCTTGCGTGCGATTATAATTACGATAGAATGACAGCCTGTTAAGCTAATTTGAGTCGTAAGAGTAAGAGGATTCCTTTTTACTCTTATATAAATACTATATCATGTGGTTGTTCGAAGGTATTCATTTATTAATAACATTCTCACAGCGTCTGTGCAATTAGCTTAACAGGCTGTCATTCTATCGTAATAATAATAATATCAATAATAATAATAATAATAATAATAATAATAATAATAATAATAATAATAATAATAATAATAATAATAATAATAATAATAATAATAATAATAATAATAATAATAATAATAATAATAATAATAATAATAATAATAATAATAATAATAATACATCCACATGTCAATGCTTAGGTAAAAAATAAAATAAAAAATCACAGATAATATCAGTTATTTTGCTAAACAAAAACAATGCACAAGAAATGAATGAAATCCAATTATTAACTTACAATGATTACTTTGCTCTGAAAAATCATGAAAAGTAAATGTTAACAGTGATCTATTTAGAGATCCAGAAAATAACCAAATAAAAAATGGTATAACTCCAATCACTATAAATAAAACATCTACAGATAATGTAGTCAGATTATTCCAAACCTTCCAGAAATTTAAAATGTTTTGTTGTTGATATAAGAAAGCCTTGAAGATTTTCACACAGATTATGTGACTACAAAAATACATCTTTCACAGTACACCAGTGGTGAATAGAATCTATCAAAAAATGAATAATATAAAAAATCAAAAATATTTAATCCAGATTCTGAGGATACTGAATTTGCAGATATCACAGATGATGATGATACGGTAATATATCAGATTTGTTGTGTGGTGGAGAGTTAAGAGTTCACAGGCTGCTACATCAGCAATGATAGCCCATGCATTAATGAATTGATACACAATAATATTCAATCAGCTAATTAAAATATAAAAAATCATCTTCAGTTTGAAATTAAAAACAGGTTTTTAACATAATTTTATATTAACACAGGAAAAACTCTCCATACAGTAGTGCCACTCAGTGCCAACCAGAATAATTAATGGATGCCAGAAAGCTTGTGCATAAAATCCCTATCTAATGCCTACTCATCCAATATCCCCAGACTAGTTTCTGGCTAGTGGCCTTTATCAGTGAGGAGCTTTGGATCTGAGATTCTTGCACCTAGATCTTAGTATCTAATGCAACCCTCCAGCAGCCACCTTTTATCTCAACTACAAAATTATGAGAATAAAATTGAAAACAATAATATTTTCAATCTAAGCTCAATAGCTTATATAGTCATATGGATCTGAACTCAGTTCTGTACCCATATTATTGTGTTTTCAATTTTATTCTCATAGTTTTGTAGTTAAGTAGAGATAAAAGGTTCCTGCTGGAGAGTTGCCTTAGATCCTAAGATCTAGGTGCAGTGCTCTCAGATCCAAAGCTCCTCACTGACGAAGGCTACAAGCCAGAAACTAGTCTGGAGATATTGGATGAGTAGGCACTAGATAGGGATTTATGCACAAGCCTTCTGGCATCTATTGATTACTCTGGCTGGCACTGAGTGGCACTACTGTAGGGAGAGTTACTCTGGCTGGCACTGAGTGGCACTACTGTGTGGAGAGTTTTGCCTGTTTAAATAACAGTAATGTTCTAGCATAAGAAATAGTGATCATGTGATGTTTAGTGATTTAATAACCTCATATTCTTCACTTATTAGAAACTAAAAAATATATAATGGTTCACACACTGACTTTTTAGTATACTTGAATAGAGGTTTCTCTGCTATTCCTTGTGACTCAGTGTCTCCTTCATATGAAACTAGAATAGTTATTACAAGTATGACTTTTTCCTTCTTTCAAAATCTTATATATTGATGATACCAATTTATTAATGGTTATTTTTCATCATCATGCAATCATTTTTAATATAATATTTGCATTTGTATCCCCTGTCCCTACAATCGCAAATAGATTAATCCTTAACTTATACTTACTCCCTCTTCTATAATCCTGCTTGGATATTTTAATATGACATATTAAACTTTTATATCTAAATGGATGCACCTTCTTGCCTTCTATATTGTAAGTGGAATTTTCCTTTCTCCAGAATCCATTTTTCCCATAATGGTAGATATTTTTCATTTATAGATTTTTTTTCTATTCATCTATGCTACATCTTTTAATTAACCCATAAACCCTTCCGCCTTTTCAGATAACTATGTACTTGTGACTACCCTCACTAAACCTCACAAGAATAACAGCAAGATTTTTTGCCAATACTATAAAGATATTCCTATAATCTTGGACCCAGAATACCTATTTTCAGAAGTCTGTTTCAGAATATAAAAAAATAAACTTGGATCTGATACAGCACTGGATTAGTTTACAAATATATTACCATACACAATAGATTATATAATTCAATATACCCCCTTTCATCTTCTAGACTATTAGCATTTGGAGACACATATAAAAATTACACAGTGTAACTACTATTAACTCTTGATTATAATCTATCATACTTATTATTCATAATTATATTAATGTTAGTAATGCACAATTAATGGTTCTGCTATTGCTCTTCAAGTTCTTGCTTCACTGCAAATGATTGTACATTATTTATCTGGCCTGGATTGTTTCACTTTAGTGAGTTACTTTTTATCTGGTGTTACTTTGGTTCAGTGACCTTGACTTCTGTGTGATGGTGAATTGGATTGCTATATACACTCTTGATTTTTGTCGACATTGTCATTATACTTCTGTACTTGCATCTTGTCCACTCCTGCTCCAATTCTGCTGATGTCTTAACAGCTACAGTGAAGGTTAAAAGCCTGTAAGTCATAACACATTTATGCACATACAATGTACAAACTTAATGTGTTACTTTACTTCATCTTCAGTACTGGAAATGGACTTGTATAATCCTTCCATTTCATTGCTTTATGTGATGAATGGTAGTCTGATAGCAAAATCTCTAAATTTAGACTGATTTTTCTCTGATTCCCTTACATGATTATTAGCTTGTACAATGTAGTTAGAGTCATGCTATATATCTGTAGCATAGTTCTGTACTGATGTACCCACTGCTACTTTCTATATGCTATTATGCTATCATATCTTTTATTGCAGAGTATTTATACTCTTTGTACAATTTAAAAAAAAAGCAAACCTTTATGAAAACAATCCCTTACTATTTACATTACTGATTGCATTTCACCATAGCTTCTTGGTTTGCTTCTGACTAAATCCATTAACCCTCATTTTTTATTCACACTTTATTAGTATGATTAGTGAAAACCATACCTTATACAACACTAGCATACTAAAAACTTAACAGAGGCTTATAATATGTGACACTTTAAGGAATTATCTAGCTATTAAAAAAAGATATTCCTAATACAACCACACATCCAGACAAAAGAATATATTCAATGTGCCTTGGATACCCTTCCACAATGAAAGTATCAACATCTCATAGTATTAATGACATAGTTATGATCAACAATATATTTAAATCATTTTACTTACATTTCAAGCAGAAATGTCAAATCACAGCAGTATTTGAACTTCACCCACTCCTAATTTTCTCAGAAACCCAGAAGATGAATTATTTTTTACTCTGAATTAAAGTTGATTTACCAGACTCCTGTCATTGAGATTTGTGGTATATCAAAGCTTAGTTTTGTTCTCATGAATGTTTTCACAACCAAGTTCCTTTCTAATATATCCAGCTTTTATTTCAGCATGAGGTTTGCAGACATGTCAATCAAAATACATGAGAAAATGAAGCAAGGTGTAGAAAAATTAGTTACTTCTCTATCCAAATCTTATATTTTCTCTGCATTTTAAAATGTTCTTTTTCTATCAATAGTAATAACTAAAATCTCATATTATATACCCCTAATACAATTTTACAAAATCTTTTTTCTCAAACATATACCCACTCTTCAGGAAACTATTATAGAGTAAAAAGATAATAACAATCACCATGAGTCATTTAAGTTTTGTACATATTTCTAAATGGGCTTATCTCCATTCTGTTTATATCCATCTATAGTTAGGCAATTTTCATATCGGGAACCTATTCCGCAATAAATCCTGAAAGAAACTATTACCATTACCTAAATATTGGACTTCTTTTTACAAAGGATAAAAGATAAGATGTGTACATCATATCAATAAAAAATATCCATATTGGAAAGTATATAAAATACTCTCTCCTAATGACTTTAATTCACTAATACTTAATACATACAATAATCAATTATTTCCAAATTTAAAAGCTGGTCGCTTAACCCTGTTTTTTATTTTTAAAAAAATCAATATATATATATAGCTTATTTCAACCCTAAATCCTTAAGTAAAAAGGTTTTATGCAAAATTAATTTCTCCCGTTGGTTATACCGTAGAGACGATGAAACACAACCACCACTACCACCCCATACTCTATACATGCACAGATCTTGCAGGTTCCATCAATAACACCAACAGTTTATTTGGGAGGGGGGATTGATTGCTAGAGGTTCCCTTCCCCAAATATTCACCATGCCACATTTGAACAATATGATTTTTGGTGCACTAAATGCAAATTTACGTTTACGAACAACCTGAGACAATATTCATCAATCTTTATGAATAAAATTGAGGAGATGAAAATTAAAGATAAGAAAATTATTGCTCCAGACAAACTAGCGGCTAACTCTTAAAACAGAATTAAAAGAATATGAATGTAAATCTTAATAATTATATAAACATAAGCCCCTATTTGTAATTTTGTTTTATTTGTCTATTTATTGTTTCTATTGTATCACTGTACTATTTTTATTCTTGTTAAAATTCCATTGAAACATAGTAATAATAATAATATTTTAATAATAATTGTTACCTATATATTTTGCTTTATTTTTTTACTATTTATCTGAATTGGCAAATTAATTAATAATTTAATTATTTGTTTGTCAATAATAAGGTACTTTTGAAAGTAGTAATAACAGTATTAGTAGTAATAAAAAGAAGAAAAAAGAGAAGAAGGAGAAGGGGAAAGAGAAGAAGAGAGAGAAAAGGAAAAAGAAGACGGAGGTAGAGAACAAGAAAGAAGAGGAAAAGGATAGTAATATTAATACTTCCAGTGATAGTGACGTTGATGCATCTAAAAATTTTCAAGATGACAAGTCACCTTCTGTATAGTATCATTGAAATTATATGGTAATTATTTTACAGTTGTAGCACATTTGAAAGCCTATTCTCTAATCAGAATTTGGTATATATAGAATCAATGGTGCATAAGCTTGTGGTCAAGACCTGTAGAAGTCCCCACCTTCGCATTTTCATGAGCATATTCTTAAGGTTTACAGCCTTAGTAAATATTACTTATGTAATCAAATAAATTTAAATAAATTTATAATTACAACTTACTATCTTTAATAAAAGCAAAGTCAATACTATTTATGGTATCACAGCTATATTGTTTATCATTCATATTTTTGTTGCAATTCATCATCATCATCATCATTCTTAACCATTATCAATCCACTGCAGAATGAAGATCTGTCCAAGTTAAATCCCTCTTCTCTGACATCTAGCTTCTCTTCTCCACATCATCCCAGTACACTCCTTATTTCATCCAACCATCTCACATGTGATCTCTTTCTAGCTCTTAAATATCTTGGAATCCAATTTAAGATTTCAGCTGTCCATCTATTACCATCTCTTCTAGCAATATGTTAAATCCAACTCCACTTCAGTCTCTTAATTCGTTCAATGGTGTCAATAATACCTGTTTGTTCTACCGTTCATGTATTTGTTTTCAATCACTTCCTACTACTCCTCTCATGCATTTCTCCATACTTCATTGAGTGGTCTAAGTCTCTGCATTGCTCTTCTGCTAAGTTGTCCAAGTCTCAGATCCAAAAGTAAGAACTTGTAAAACACATTTATTAAAAACATTTTTTTCAAATATATTGTCATATTTCCTTTTAATATTAAATTATTTCTACCAAAGGCATTCCAAGCAGATTTAATTCTATGATTAATTTCATCCGTTATGTTTCCATCTGTATTAATAATCTGACCAAGATATTTGTAACTGTTAACTTTTTCTAACTCACCATTACCAATCTTTATTTTCTTCTTTTCAGAAAATCCATTGAATATTACTTTAGTTTTTTTTAACATATGCATTTATATCAATCTGTCTTTTCTCAAGTTTATGCAAACATAAAAATTCAAATTACATTTTCAATATAAATATTTATTTCTGTGATCATTAGAATCAAATTTATAGTCTGTACCATTACATTTCATAACACACTAATCCAAGCTAAGCAGTGTGAATATTAAGGTGTCATCACTTAAACTTTGTTTTTATGGACTAATATCCTGATATTGCGAACGTGTTGCCGTGGCGGATTTTTGCTCTGCAAGATAAATAAAAGTTTTATTTATTTTAATAAAATCTAAATAAAAATTTCTGTTGCTGTGAAATATTTGTTTAGAGAGTGGATAAGAAAAGAGAGTTTTAATTGGATTTGAAAAGATTGAGGAAAAATATGCCAAGAATTTAGTTTCACATCTTATAATTTTAGTGCCCGTGTTTAATAGAGTTTTATTTTTCATGAGCATATCAGAATTGATTGATAGCTTGAGAATATTGAAAATGAAATAGGAAAATAATTTTACATTTAATTATTCTGGTGTGATGTTCAAATAGAGTTTTTTTTTCCACAGCATATCAAAAATTGACTGGTAATGTATGTGCATTTGAAGTAAAATACCAAGAAGTTAATTTCATGCTTAGTCATCTTAGTATAGCATTATAACATTTCTGTGTCATAGGTTTATCAGAATTGACTGATAGCTTGAATACATTTTATAAGTTTCATGTTTATTATTTTGGTGCTGGTATTATAATGTTTCCTTTATCAAAATGGATTGATAGCTGGCATATGTTAAATAAAATACAGAAAGCTTATTGTTATGTTATTTTCATGTAGACTATTTCGTTATTGATGTTAGAATTACCCCAAAACATATATACACGTAAACTATAAAACCAAATGTTTATTTAAATTATCTTGTAATAAATGTTTTACTTATTTAAAGCTGTGTTTAAAATTCTTCTTTGACATGCATTCGTGTTCTATATTTTCGCGCATGCACACACACTCACATATCCAATATGATATGGTTGCACTATTCTATAATTGAATGATGCATGATGTCCAGATCTGATGATGTTGCTATTCTTGATCCAAATACTATATGAAATGTTTGATTATTTAATGATCCTCTGAAAATTTTATTACTCACTTATTATTTAGATGATGAAGTGAAATCAAAATGCACCCTATTTCTTTCATTATCTAACAACTACCATTTTTATTAGGATAATGCTTAATTTGTATCATTGCTTTTATAATAGTAATTAGTAGTTTTTGGAAAGTATAGATTTAAAATTAAGCCATGCGATAAATTAATTCCCTGAGATATTCCCTTATTATTTAGATTAGTCATTATTAAATTAGTGTATAATCAAAAGTCAAGTAATGTTATATTTTATTGTGTACTTAACTCTAACTTACCATATAGTATAGTTAATCAGCATTACATATTTATTTTATTAATTTAATTTTATCATACAGCAGAGGTCGTTCAATGCATGTTGCTGATGGAAGGAGATGAGGTATAGGCTACAATTTGTCAATTTAAATAGTAGAACTTTACCAATTCCAGTTATTTATTTATTTTAAAACCTAATAGATGTTTTGTTCCTATTAATCATAATGTTTCCTCCCATATGTAATATACATTT
Source organism: Epiperipatus broadwayi (assembly GCA_028023455.1). Lineage (NCBI taxonomy): Eukaryota > Metazoa > Onychophora > Udeonychophora > Euonychophora > Peripatidae > Epiperipatus > Epiperipatus broadwayi. The sequence continues at coordinate 3,757,420 of JAQFVV010012407.1, forward strand.
TACATCCTATAGATCTCTGTAACCCCCAAACTGAGCTAAGGTAGGATAGCATTTTAAGAGTCTCATTAATAATTTTAAAGCAAGATCAGAATAATAGGCCTTTGAATAAGAGAAAATATTTTCAAAACTAATTAAAATATTTATGAAAAAATATTTTTAGTTCAATTGTGTAAAGGTGATAAGATTAAAACACATCTGTTTGATTTCTGTAGTAAATCAGCAGAGAAGTGAGGGTCATAATGACTAAGAGGATCTGTCCCTGGAGTTAAAGCTAATAAATAGATTAGAGAACTTGTGTTGTCTTATATAATGGCCACATAAGGTAGATATAAAGTTTTATAATCTAATTATTGTAGTTAAATGAACTGAACATTAATTTTTAAAATGTGTGATATATAAATGTGTATATTATAATTATGTTACTATTAATTGTAAATATTATATTATTATTAAAGTACTTGTGTCCAATATTTTTTTCGTTTATTTGAATTTGTGCATACATTTATAGTATTTACCATTTATATGTAGTAATTAGTTTCACTCCTGAATATATTAGATTCATAAATAAATCTTTTAGAGGTTGAGACATAGAATATAGTGCAATCAATGAGGACAAACCATATGGAGAAAAAAATCACTGATAAACTATCAAATTGGCAGTCAGAAATTTGAACATCAGAATTCATTCAAAAGTGTAATTATATTGATGGAGGAGACTTGCATCACTGAGGTTAATTAGCATTCCAATGATTTATATGTGATTGTATATAGAAATGTTTTTAATAGTAAATGAAATAAATGAAAGCTAGAGGCATATGCTTTGTCAGAAAGAGGTAATTGAAATAATAAATCGTTTGTGTGAGCCAACATTGCTAGATGTTCTCCTGAATATTGAAATAATTAAAAAATTAAAAAATTATTTTTATCTATAATGTTCATGCTTTATAGCACTTCATTTAAGAAACAGAAGAGACACAAAAAGGAGAAAATAAGGAATACAATACAATCTTCAGAGAACTTACTAAGGACTATACATATGAAGAATGTTTTGCAAAAAATCTTTCACAACCACACAGCAACTATTAACTGAATCTGATCCAACTTATAAAACTGCAATTAGAAAAAGAATGGTGGCATATAAGATAACATCACATGACCACCTCTTATGCTTATGTATAACTGTTGTTAAAACAGGCAAAACTCACTATATATATTGCCACACACAGCAAGCTAGAGTAATCAATGGATGCCAGAAGGCTTGTGCATAAAATCCCCATCTAGTGCCTACTCATCCAATATCCTCAAACTAGTTTCTGGCTTATGGCCTTCATCAGTGAGGATCTAGGTGCAGTGCTTTTATATCCAAGGCTCCTCACTGATGAAAGCCATAAGTCAGAAACTAGTCTGAGGATATTGGATGAGTAGGCACGAGATGGGGATTTTATGCACAAGCCTTCTGGCATCCATTGATTACTCTAGTTTGCTGTGTGTGGCAATATATATAGTGAGTTTTGCCTGTTTTGGCATATAAGATAAGAATGAAGCAAGCAGAAGAATTCAAAAATGATAAAATAAACTAGAGCCAAATAACAATAATTTCTAAAACAGCTAAAGGGAGTTGTAGGATGCAAAACATAGTTCAGATAAAAATAAAAACATGTACATTTAATGAATGTAGTGAAATTTTCACTACACCATTCTCACACAAGGTAGGGACTAGTTTGTATGTGCTTTAACAGCTTGAGAAGGGTTAATCATAATGATATGATCAAAGTCATATGAAAAAGATGATAATCCCCAAAAAACATTTTATGAATCAGCACTCATCAAGAATCTAAGAATACTATATAAAATATTATATACAAAAATATATTAGCGATTGGTACGTTCCCTATATTAAATTTTTTGTAAATACAAGCCTTTTAAAAAGCAATGTCATGCTGTATAAAACTTGCTTTATTGATTATTTAATCTAATGATGTTTTAAATATTTGATATGTTTTATTGTATAATAAATACTCATATCCTCTCAAATTTCCGTTATTTGGATTTGAGTGTAAAATTTCAGAGATTATTTTAATTATTAAGCACTAACTTTTTATATCTGTTGGGCTTTTTTTTTGCAAGTAAATCGTTAAATAATTTTAGAAAATATTTTATATAACTGCTTTCCATTTTTAATTTATTACCTATAGTCAAATTTAAATAAAAATTGAATTTTTCTCAATAGTTAAAAGGTGAGCCAATTTTTATTAGAGAATTATGTTTTGCTTAATCGTAGTATTTCAACGAATCAGTTCAATTACTTTCCTACTTTAAAATATGAATTTTTTCTACAGTATTTTTCATACCTGCTCTTCTATATGTAATATATAGAGGGTTTGAACTCAGACTTTCACGTGACACTCAACCATCCATGCTATTTCATACCACTGATACACTTGATCACGCACATGCCGAAAATATAAATAATCACCAATATATGTATTTCGTGCTAAAGCTGCACTCGTCATTTGGTCCAGATTATCATCACACATATATACAATCAAAGCTCAGCTTATATTAAGAAAGCCAATCTTCATACTTTAATGAACAGGCTTCAAACTACTCCACCCCACAACTCTTCAACTAGAATTGCGACCAGTAAGATAATAATGTAAATTATCATAACTGTTTGAACTTTTTATTTAAAATATATATTTATGAAAAATCATAGTACTCTGTCTAATAAAATAATATTACGTGTGTGTGTGTGTGGATGTTGTGAACAGATGTAAAATAATATTGTATTTGTAACGATTGTAAAAAAATATATATATATATTGTATTTGTATAAAATGTTTATATATAAAAAATAGTCGAACAGTCTCCTCATTGATTTAAATACTATAGAAAATTAATCTCAAGGATATATATAAAAACGAAGATTATGCAAATGTATGCAGCAAGTGTGTAGAGATCTGACTGTAATACAGTAACTAGTGAGATATAAAATGGGTTTTTTTTTTTATGAGTTATAAATTTGTGAAATTGCAAAAAGATTGCCTAGTAAGTTGTGAAGATGGATAATATCTTCGCCTGTTTAATATTAATTAATAAAACCAGATTTCTTAAATTTCACTACTGCAGGATTGTCTTTTTTTTTCTTCATTGGAACATTTGATACTTATTCAGGTGGCAGCGATCAGGTTAGCCCTAAACATAGCTCATATTAAAAAATAATACAGTAAAGCTTTTTGAAATGTCACGCGAGCGCATTTCTTATCCTTGCACAAGCTGTTCAATAAATTTTTAGGATACTTATTTCGTTTATTTAAAAAGTTCCTTAATTTGAACATTCTTCCTAATATACAGTAAATATTTTAAATTCATAATTGTATCCGTTTAATTTCATTTTACTTAATTTGTGTATGAATTTTTTCTACAGTACAGGCTGCACTTCTATATGTAATATATAGGGGGTTAATTTGTATAGTAAATTTTAGATGCAAATATAATTTTACCATAGTATTATTTATTTATTGTTTACTTGCGAAATATCAGCCAACATTCCTTGTGTTTCTCACAATAATTTACTAATAACTTTTAATTGAAAACTATGAATTATTGAAGTTGTTACTTTGGTATTTGTAGACCTATACAAGTATAATGTATATATATTTTAAGATTTGAGTTTTTTTGTTATTTAATATCGACCTCTCTCTCTTTCTCAATAACCTCACGTGATCACCATGTCATATGCTTACACAGACTATTAATAACGGTAGCAAAATCTCCATACAGTAATTCCATCAAGTGCAAGCCTTCGTAATGAATAGATAGATGCAAGGAAGACTTGTGCATAAAATCTTTATCTATTGACTACTCATCTAATATCTCCAGACTAGTTTCTAGATTGTGGCTTTAATAATTGAGGAGCCTTGGATTTGAGAGCACTGCATTATGAAAGCCACAAGCTAGAAACTAATCTGGGGTACGATAGGATTTTATACACAAACCTTCCTTGCATTTATTAATTACGAAGGTTTGCACTTGGTGGCACTACAGTTATCCCCCACCTCTCTATCAAAGAATACTATACAATATTAAAATTCATGAAAAAAAAACTATGACGTTAAGAATTATAATAATAATTTTTATTAGTCATTCTTTAGACTATTCAATTAATGAATAATATTCCTATAGTATATTTTTCTCTACATCACTCTACGGCTCTTTACAAGATGTTAAAAGCGGATAGAAAGCAAACCCTATCTTGTGTGAGAGTGATAGAATAAAAAGTAAACTACAGAAATATTATTAATTAAATAACCTAGAAATGATTAGTAAAACAATTAAAAAAGAGCTTCAAAAGAATAAGGTGATTGATAATTAAAAGTGATGATGACTATAAAAACTTTTTTTTTAAAACAAAAAAAAAGTAAGACTGGCTCATTTAATAAACTAATTAAAGTACAAGAATATTTTAATGATCGCGTTATATATATAAAAAAAAAAATCAATAAAATTTATAGGTGATAAATAAAAGACATAAATGTTATCATTTTTAAAAGCTTAATTAAATTACGAATAATATACTGTATATAAAATAAATCATAACAATGTGTATATAAAATAAAATAAATCATAAAGATACGATTAAACGGCGAATATCATTTCATAGATGGCGCTAAAAACCGTAGCACTGAAAACGCAAAATGGCGTTAAAGTTACCGAAATTTGTCCCTATAAAAATGCTTATTGGCCAAGTTATTGATATAAATCATACAATTTCTATAAAATCAGTTCTTGTTAAATGCATAGTTCCAGAAAGGGATACATTTTTAAATATTGTAAGTAGAATAAAAATTTGAATATTTTTTAAATTAAAAATCTGAATGATAAGTTTGAGAAGAGTTGATTTTAGATGTCACGTATTTTCTTTTCTTAAGAAAGTACTATGGTGGAAACTTAAAGGTAGGGTTTAAATATAAATGTAATGTCACATTTTTAATTGCAAAACAATTCAGTGGTCAACATTAAGACATAACTTTTTTAACTGAATTTATTGCAGTCGAATGATCGTAAAAATAAGCTTCATTACTAATCTAATAATTATTGAAAAATGAAATTCGTTAAGTTCTAACTATCCATCTTGCATAATTAAATTATGCATTTTATTATATTGTTGAAGATGACTTGCTATCAAACTGATTTCTGGCGATTATATCGTCGTTTCTAATTAACTGAGTCTTATTAAGATAAAATCAGATTTTTTTTTGTATACATTTGGAAATTAAGACAGGCAAAACTGACTGACTATACGTATTGTCACACTGTAAGCTAGAGTTATGAATGGATGCCCGAAGGCTTGTGCATAAAATTCCCATTTAGGTGCAGTGCTCTTAAATCCAAGGCTCCTTACTGACGAAGGTCACAAGCCAGAACCTAGTCTGGGGATATTGGATGAGTAGACACTAGCTGGGGATTTTATGCACAAGCCTTCTGGCATCCATTGATTACTCTAGTTTGCAGTGTGGCAATACGTATAGTGAGTTTTGCCTGTTTTAATAACAGTTATAAGCAAGCATAAAAAGTGGTGGTCACGTGATTTTTTTTTACATTTGGAAATGCCATTACATTTGACTTTTTTTTTTTTTTATGAAGAGGCTTATGATATGTTTTATTATTTACAATCTATACACAAGCCTATCATTTGTTGATTCTTCAATATATTATATTTTTAATTTACCCTTAAGGTGTATTACTTATTAAAACCAAAATAGCACAAGATCACCATTTTGTATGCTTACACCGGCCGTTAATAACAGTAGCAACTCCATACACTAATGCACCAAGTGCAAGCCTTAGTAATCAATATTAGTTCTATAATGCTTCCATATATAGTAGGAATGACGGGTACATTTTAAAAAATTGCAGTCAATATAATTTCAGAGTAGCTTTCCAAACTTATAGTACACTGAGAAATTCTAATCTCTACAAAACATGAAATTTAAATGCTAAAAAACAACTACATCTATGAAATACCATGTGACCGTGGAAGAACATAAGTATTTAAAGCAACAGACAATGCATATATCAATGAACATATATTAAATTGATAAAATCCATGAATATTCGGAAGAAGCTAAAAAATTAAAATAGCTCACATATCTATAGTAAATATTTCCATAATTTATCCTTGTGGGATAGTCTATAATATCTGGAAACACTCATTAAAACTTACTCTTTAAGCGTAAAAATCCAGGAGTCTTAATAAGAATACAAAATTTCTACCAACTGTTGCTTTTTTGTCAGAATAGAACGTCATCTTAAATTCAATATTCATAAATCTAAAGATCACTAGTTCAATTCTTGTTTCTAGCTCTCAAGGATCAAGCTAGCAATAGCTAAAGAAGAGAGGAAAATTTAGCGTTACTCAAAACATGTTCTACGCTAACCTAATAACTAAATGTATTTAGAAAAGTATAAATAATTGAATTTTTCTAAAAACATTAAAAAATTTTCTTGGATGATGGATGGTCAACATGGGTAGGATGAGATGGTTGGCACCAATGTGGGCTTTGAGTGTCCCATCATCAGATTTTCAATGAAATAGATGACTGAAGAGTTGTGGGGTGGAGTGGATTGAAGCCTGTCCATTAAAGTATGAGGTTTGGCTATCGTAATATAAGTTGAGCATTGATTATATATGTGTGTGGAGATGATAATCTGGACCAACTAATGAGTGCTGTTTTAGCATGAAATATATTATTAGTAATTGTTTATCTTTTCAACATGTGTGTGATCAAATGTGTCAGCAGTATAGTTGAGTGTCGTGTGAAAGTCTAAGTTCAAACTCCTATATATTACATATTGGAATGCAGGTATGAAAAAGCCTGTACTGTAGAAAAAAGTCATATATTACAATTTTAAATCAAATATCATCATCATAAACCTTTAGACAGTTAAAACATTAAAAATATTTTGTGGATTTTGTTTTGAATTTGCAAAAAGTAGCATACTCATTAATATATTGTACATTTAGGAATTAAGAAAATAAAAAGTTTTTGCTTTTAATGGATTTCTATTAGAAATTCACCATTAAACCCGTATGATGTCTTGATGTATTAATCGTAAGCCACCTATAAATTATTCCAAAGACCACTTATAAAAATGTAAATAAAATGAAATTATTACACATTTTTGATTAATGTCAATTTTCTATTTCAAATTATTTACATACATACCAGTAACTATAATGTTTCCTCTCATTCCACTGAGTAAAAGTCTTTGGTGAACAGTCAACTAATTTTAAACATGGCCACAGATTAGTTGGATTAATTGAGTCAAATGCCTTGATGAAATCAAAAAAACCAATTTATAAATTACTTTTTTGCTTCAGACACTTTTTTGTTTTTGCATCTCCTGGCAACAAAAGTCATATCTATAAACTTTTTTTTTTTTTCTGGCAATTATCTATAACAGGAAGCAATGTATTCAACAAAATCTTTGAAAATATTTTTCCTGTAGTAGGTAACCAATATATTTCACAATAATTATGGGAGATTTTTCTATCACCTTTATTTTTACAAATGGAAATAATAGAAAACATCCTTAAGGTCATGTAGCACAATTTCATGGATTAATTTCTTTAAAAAATGTTATGTATGATCATTATATTTTAAAACTTTTACTGTTTATATAACTCACCGGGACATGCAGCCATTCCTATTTTAAGATTATAGAGAATCATTTTAACTTTTTTAAGCTGGATTTCTTCATTCAAATCCAAATGTGTAAAAAGACAATCAAAATACTTTCTTCATCTATTGGAATATCATCATTACCATATAAAAGAGTACCATCATGGATTTAACAAGATTATATTATTATTCAGATCTATATGTTACTTTCAGTATGTCAAAAAAAGATCTGTGTCTTTTTATAATCTTGATCCGGCAATCATTTATAAGTTATTAAAACAGGCAAAACTCTCTACACGTATTGTCACTCAGTGCAAGCCAGAGTAATCAATGGATGCCAGAAGGCTTGTGCATAAAATCTCTATCTAGTGCCTACTCGTCCAATATCCCCAGACTAGTTTCTGGCTTGTGGCCTTCGTCAGTGAAGAGCCTTTCTGGCATCCATTGATTATTCTGGCTTGCACTGAGTGACAATAAGTATAGAGAGTTTTACCTGTTTTAATAACAGTTATAAGCAAGCATAAAAAATGGTGATCATGTGATTTATAAGGGTTCTTTAATAATTCTAACTTTGTCAGAAAAGCAGTCGGGTATCGTCTTTTTATTTTAATGAATGTAATAACAATCCTTAAGAGAATCATGTCACAATGGCATAATCACTTTGAAAATGTGAATTGATGCTGAAATTTATCATGAATTACGATTGCTTATAAAGAATAATGTAAACTTTTTCTTTGCCAATATTGTATATTTGATATAGAATCTAGTTTTTTTTACATCGCTACTCTTTTACCCTTAAAACTGATCTGGCAAAATTCTGCACTTATAAGTGCTCATGTATACTACCATCTTTTATATTTTGATTTTAACGTAGTCCATAAAACATTTTGAGTGTGTATGCATTCAAATTCCTTTATAGTGATTTTTCTGTGGAAATGAAGAGTTCATGATAGTTTAATTCATGTACTGAAGAAAATTTCAATAATAGCAGTCCATTTAAGTTATTTCTAATGACTCTCAAGTCAGCGCTTTTGGAGTATGTTTCCTCCATATTCATAGCCATTATTATGCATTAAACATAATGAATGCAAATTTATGCAAATCATTATCCTGTCCATTTTCTAGATATTGTAAAGCAGACATCCCTTCGATTGATGGTGTTTCGATCGTTTGCAATGAAATGCGCTTCTTTTATTTTTTTTTTGGTGTCCTTTCTTTGCAAACAATTTCAGTGCTAGAAGGTTCAAATTTATGATTAAATGCTTTTTGACCTTACGATCAATTGGCGAAGGAAATTATTCTTACTAATATGGTTATTAAAGTCCAAAAAAAAAAAAGGTATTATGACAAATATTATCCAACAAAGAATAAAAGTTTTTTTTTCCTGATTGTTCTGAATATTATGTTGATGCATAAGCACTAATAAGGTGATTATATGTACCACCATGCAAAATAATTAGCTTTTCATTGATTCATGTAGGAATTCCAAGAATCACTAAACATCACATGATCCTCATCTCTTATGCTAAGATCTAGGTGCAGTGCTCTCAGATCCAAGGCTCCTCACTGACGAAGGCCACAAGCCAGAAACTAGTCTGTGAATATTGGATGAGTAGACACTAGATGGGGATTTTATGCAGAAGCCTTCTGGCATCTACTAATTACTCTGGTTGGCACAGGGTGGCACTACTGTATGGAGAGTTTTGCCTGTTTAATTCCAAAATTAGAAGCTACTAAGCTCAATCTCACAGTGAACTCGACAGCATACAACTACCTTTTATACAATGATCTGCCTTTCAAAAGAAAAATTGTAACCATCTACCTGCTTAATTAAATTAAATTTCTTTAGAAGTTTGTATAAGAGCAGTTATATTGGTGCTAAGCCTTCATAGCTCCAGATACATTCGTGCTTTTGTATAAGAGCAGTTATATTGGTGCTAAGCCTTCATAGCTCCAGTTACATTCGTGCTTTTGTGAATTCACATTAGCTAAAATTAGCATATTCCATGTACCACTATTTTAAAAAAAAATTATTTCCACTATCTCCTATTTTGATCCTATATTAACATTATTGATATTTCTATTGCTTAAATATATTGTCTACTAGATAACTATTGCTTAGATAGATTTTGAGATTGCATTTTTAGATCATCTTTTCTAAATCCTTGATGTTTGTGGCAGACGGGAGAATCTCTAAATTTTAATCCCATGATACTTCACTATAATAAACTCCAGACTTATCATGTTTCTCTCTTTTTAATTTTTGAATTAGAAAAATGGATGCCTATAATAAGAAAAATTAAGGATTGTCGATCTTTTTATGTATTATATATATATTCAAAAAAGGGGAACTGACTTCTCTTGGATTAAAGTTGAATATCCTCTTGCTTCTGTCCATTCTCGCTGTAAGTTCACATTCATCAATTTTAATATAATTGATGTTTGAATGTCTGTCTAAGAATATAATCTTTAGATATGCTCTTAAATACCTGATCAAATGCAAACATAATTCATCATGTCAAGTGTGAGTGAGCTATGGCCATTGATGTGATAAAAAAATGTTCATTCTCTATTATTTATTTTATGTATATCATAAATTGATAATTCAGTTTGTAAATTGACAACCGAGATCTTTCTATATATTTTTAATCAAACTTACTAATCTAACATTAATTCCAGTACAGTAAATAGATGTAATTTATATAATTGAATGGCATAGTGCTATATAACATTATTATTAAGGTCCATCAGTAATTAAGACACATCTCTCGGTCTATAAGAAATTTAATACATATAAAAGTGATATATGATGTAAGAGAAAATACATAAAGGAACAAAAATAAATCTGTATGCATAGTTAGGTATGCTAATTGGATTTAATCAATAGATGATTAAATTTAATTATTAATAATCTATCTCAAAGTTGAGAATTGTACTTATAATAATACTAATAATAATATAATGAGATGTTGCAGTAATATTTTAAATCTAATTACTGATATTTTAAAATTTTTTAATACTTTCACAGTTACATCAATGGGGAAAAAATTTAACATTTGATAAAGGTATTAATTTTGCTGAGATTTTTCTTCAAAAAAAAAAATTAAAAATAGGAGTGTTTATAAGATCGTTGAGCTGGGTCTTTCAAATGAATCTAATAAATTAAATACTTTACTTACGCATCAAAAATGTTTTGACTTTTATTATTATTATTATTAAAATAGGAATTGTATAAAGTTGAATTATCAAGAATTCTTAGTCTAGTGTTCGTAATAACATTCAATATTGAATAATTGTAAAGTAATTTTTTTGAAGCATTATCGTCAAATTAGTTCTTTGAAAACTTATTTGGATATTTTTAATAATATTTAGTTTACTGTTACAACGGTGAACTAAAACAAAAATTTAATTTCAAGTACTTTTGTTAATTAAAAAAAAACCCCTTAATATGGTAATAATCACAAAATGTGATTGAAATAGAATTAAAAAATTGTATAGATCTAAAGAATAAAAAATAAGAGTCGGAAAGTAACAGAGTATATTATAATGATGATTGGAAGTTTTGGTTATATATATAATTTAGAAGAAGAACCATCTAATTTTAAAAGGAATATTGTTGGTCTTTATGAAATTAGAAGAAAAGATGAATAGATGATTTTAAAAATGGATATATATTGCACTATAAAAGCATAAATATTGGAAGCACAAGCGTTGGGTTTCATTAGAATGAAAAAGTGGGAAATCATCAGATAGTGAGATGTTGACTAACAGAAAATATATATTTTAAGATTGTAATCAGTTAGTGAGATGTAATCCAAAATTAAAGGGACAAAAACTATCAAAAAGACAGTATTAATAGTTGATATTTCTAAACTTAAGAAATATTCCAGTGAATTTAAATTAGAACTTGCTAATAATTTAAAATATTACCAGACTTGATGATGATTCAAATTTAAATGAGATCAGTAAGAAGATAACTGTTTTTCTACTATGTCGAGTAAATTTTTAACTGAAACAAAGCAATATACGAAGAAAAGAATGAATCTGAAAGTATTTGAAATAATCCATTTAAAAAAATCAAATATCTGGAGTTTTGTAAAATGGGACAAAAAAAAAAAAAAGAGTTAATAATGATTACAAGAAATATAACTGTGAATTGAAAAACTATTGAAAAGAATAAAAGTTTCAAAATATAAAACGAAATCTTGGTATCCAGGGAAAAAAGTTATTTAGCAATAAGAAAAAATAGAACTATTAATTAAAAAAATAAATAAATAACCACTACAATTACATCATATGAATTACCAAGCATTTAAAACGAAGAGCTGAGACATACAGTTAAATCTATGAAGAAGGAAAAAGCTCCAAGAAATGATGAAATTATTATTGATATTCAAAAGAAGCAAATGAAGAAATAGAAAAATTGTTAGAAAAACTATATACCAAATGTCTAAATGATAAAGATATTAGAAAATATTATTAAAATAATCACAATTCATCTATGGTGAACATGGGTTTTAAACCAATCAAACGTTTTCTTTTGAACTGGATTTTTTTTTTTTTTTTGTATACGTCAAAGCATTTGCCAGAAAGCGAACCCTGGGACAACTGCTTAGAAAGCACTAGGCCACCAATGCTTGACTAAACAAACTGGATTTAAAATTGGTTTTAACTTAGTAGATCACATCAAAATATTGAGTGGAGTTATAGAAAGGACCGATGATTACAAGTTGTTATTATGCTTTAGATTTATAGATTATGAAAGATGAACATTTTTCACAGTGATTAAAGCTTTGGACTATCAAGATGTAGACCCAGGATATTGCCGTATCCTGAAGAATATCAAAATGCAAGATGATATCCAGAAGATTAACATTGATAAGGGTATATACAACAAAATGATTCCTTATCTCACAAAACTTTTTACAGCAGTTTTGCAACAAGTATTTTATTAATTAAAATAGGAAAACCAGAGTAAAAGTAAATCGAGATTATTTAAGTCATCTGGATTTTTCAGGTGATATAATTGTTTTTGAGAATAATGCTTCAGAACTACAGGAAATGTTTGCAAGGGTTATCAAATGAAAATAGGACTAAAAATAAATACCAAGGGGGGGAGGGTCTTTGAACTTTCCATCATCAGATTTTCAATGAAATGGAAGGCTGAAGAGTTGTGAGTCGGAATAGTTTGAAGCCTGTTCATTAAAGTATGAAGATTGGCTATCTTAATATAAAGCTGAGCACTGATTATATATATGTATGAGGATAGTAATCTGGACCAACTGATGATTGCTGGTTTAGCATGAAATGCGTAAATTGGTGATTATTTATCTTTTCAACATGTGTGTGATCAGGTGGGTCAGCAATATGAGATGGCACTGAGAGTGTTGGGTCGTGTTAAAGTCCGAGTTCGAATCTCGCCTATATTACATATATAAATGCAGGTTTTAGCCTGTGCAATGTATTAAAAAGACTAAAATAATGTTCAGTGACTTTTCTCAGAAAAAGAAAATAAAGATTTAAAAAAGTTAACAACTTTTATTAATATAGATGGAAACATAATGAATGAAATTGATCGTAGGATTAAACTTGGATGGAATTCTTTTGGTAGAATGGGAAATGTCTATGTGTTTGAAAAGGAAGGGTTTTAATAAATGTGTCTTACCATTTATTTATGGATCTGAGACTTGGATATTTAATTGAACCACTAAACATCACATGATCACCATTTCTTATGCTTGCTCATAACTGTTATTAAAACAGGCAAAACTTTCCATACACTAGTGCCACTCAGTGCAAGCCAGAGTAATCAATGGATGCCAGAAAATTTGTGCATAAAATTCCTATCTAGTGCCTACTCATCCTAAGATCTAGGTGCGGTGCTCTCAGATCCAAGGCTCCTCACTGACGAAAGCCATAAGCTAGAAATTAGTCTGGAGATATTGGATGAGTAGGCACTAGATAGAGATTTTATGCATAAGCCTTCTGGCAACCATTGATTACTCTGGCTTGCACTGAGTGGCACTGGAGAGTTTTGCCCATTTTAATATTTAATTGGAAAACTAGTACAGACTTCAGACCATTCAATGAAATATGAAGATATGTATGTTGAAAGTAACAAGGGATCAAAAATAAAATGATTGGATGAGAGAACAAACAGGTATCACTGACATGAGACTGAAATGAAGCTAAGTTGAACATACTGCTGGAAAGGATAGCAACAGGTGAACAGTCGAAGTAAGAAATCATATGAAATGAATGGATAAAATAAAGAAGTTTGTTGGTACAATATGAAGAAAAGAAATTGGATTAAACTTAGACCTTCATTCTGCAGCAAATCATTAATAGTTGAAAATGATGATGATACATGTAATTTGTAGGGAAATATGAACATAAAAAAAAAGTAAATTATAAGAAAGAAAATTTCCATTTATTTTTCAGATTCTAATGTATTATTTTTAGTACCACATCCAGAAAATTGAAGAATATTTTGGTGAGGTTTATGATCTTATCATTGTGGTTTTAAAATTTTTTCTAAAATCTTTATATCGTGTTGTTATGGTGTCCATGTTTCACTTCCATACAATAAATTAGATAAAATAATAGTTCTATATATGTATAGCTTATTTGCAATAGTTATTACCCTGTGGTAAAATATCTATTTTTTTTCCCATATGTCAAAGCATCTGCCGGGAAGCGAATCCGCGACAAATGTCTTGCTTTCAAGGCAGCTGCGCTGACCTCTTGGCTACCAACGCTTGACAAAAACTTATTAAATACAGCAGCAGCACATTGGAATCTGTTAAACCTCAGCATCTAAATCTACTTTTCTACTTATAAAACTACAAAGTATTTTATATTTTTAAATCTATAACTTTTTAATCTAAATGTTACAGAAGATTTTTCTTTCATTACTGGCTGGTAAAGGTTTCGTTTTTTTTTTGGACATTAATTATTAAATCGAAGACTTTGTATGTTGCAATCAAGTCATTAAGTACATTCTACAAATTATCTTTTGAACTGGAAAAAATAGAACAATCATCAGCATATTGTAAATTCAGAATTCAAGAAGATGAACTTATTTTTGCGTGTGATCGATTCAAATTAAAATTTCACTATTAAACTTGTATTTAATCTTGGTCCCGGATTCATTAAACTGGCTATAAACAGTTCCAATGACCACTGTCATAAAAATTGAACAGTATTGGAGCTAAGTATTCATTCTTGTTTAATACCGGTTTTCATTTCATATTCCTCGGATTTTTCACCTGTATTAATAAAATCAATTATTTCATCATATAGAAACTATAAAATACAAACTGTTGTTAACAACTAATTAACTATAAAATACAAACTGTTGTTAAGAACTAACTAATTTCAAAGAATGTCATCAATGCTTTCACTAAATCAATAAAAGTAATGTATAAATCATTCTTTTCTTCTAGGTATTTTTCTTGTATTTTCTATGTCTGTAGTGCTTGATGAGTTTTTAAAACCACATTGAGCTTTTCATAACCATTTATGATTAGAAGCAACCTATTTAAGCCAATAAACATCACATGATCACCATTTCTTATGCTTGCTTATAATTTATTAAAAGATCCAAGGTTCCTCACTGATGAAGACCACAAGCCAGAAACTAGCCTGGGGATATTGGATGAGTAGGTACTAGATGGGGACTTTATGCACAAGCCTTCTGGCATCCATTGATTACTCTGGCATGAGTGGCAATATGTACAGAGAGTTTTGCCTGTTTTAAGCAACCTATTCAAAAAAATCCTTGAAAGCACATTTGCTGTAATGGATAATAATGATATTCTGCGATAATTACTGCAATCTTCTCTATTTTCTTTATTTTTAAAAATGGGAATAATAGAATCATGCTTAAGATCAGACAACTTTATGATTTTATATATTCCTAAAAAATTGCTATATTTTTGAAGCTAACATATTACCATCGTATTTTTAAAGCTTCTTTACATATTTCATCATGACTTGAAGCCTTTCTATTTTTAATATTCTAAAGGGCTGTTTTGACTTAACTAAAGTGGATATTTTTGTCCAAATCATCATAATTATTGTATTCTTATTCAAGAAACCAAGATACTTCATCCGTCTGTTCAAAATATTGTCTTCATATGAGTGCCATTGCTAGATTTAATAGAATTGTGATATCATTTGCCTTCAGTGCATCAAAAAAAGATCTAGAGCGACATGTTCAGCAAAAATTTTATTTTATTATTGTTGTAAAATGATTAATAAATGGTATTATATAGATCAGCAAATGCTCTGTATCTTCATTGCAGTTTTAATCCACTAATCATTTTTAAGCCTCCTTATAAGTCATTAAACTTCTGTCTTTCAGTTTTCTATATCTAATATGAAATTCATCATTGTTTTTTTTTTAATGGATCCAAGAATAGATTTACTTATATCCATAATACACTCCTATATAAGCTAATGGGCTTGGATTGAAAACATTAAGGTGTTTTCAGTTTAAGACTCATAGTTTTGTAGTTAAGTGGAGATAAAAAGTGGCTGCTGGAGGTTGCATTAGATCCTAAGATGTAGGTGCAGTACTCTCAGATCCAAAGCTCCTCACTGACGAAGGCCACAAGCCAGAAACTAGTCTGGGGATATTGGATGAGTAGGCACTAGATGGGGATTTTATATACAAGCCTTCTGGCAACCATTGATTACTCTAGCTTGCTGTGTGTGGCAATATGTATAGTGAGTTTTGCCTGTTTTAATACACTCCTTAAGAAAATTCCATGTCTCAATAATAGAACAATTCTTAAAGTACAAATTAGCAAGTTTAGTGTTTAATAGCTGTTGAAGTTAGTATATATAGTAGAAATTCTTCCAAAAAATGAAAATCAAGTTTCTTTTGAATATAATTGGAATCAAATCTACTTTTTAATTCAATTATTATTTTCATCTTGGATTGTAGTAATCTACAATCTATCTTGACATCAGAACTTTTAAGAATTCACGCAATATGATTTCTTGTATTAACGCTTGATAGATTACTCATGAAAGTGATATAAATCATAATATGAATTGCAGTAATCAAGGAAGAAGAAAGGGAAGTACTAAAGCCAAATATTATAAAGCTAGTTTTCAAGACCAGCATGGAGGATAGCACTGGTTTAAGATCAATGTAGCAGCTTTTATGAAACTTGCCTTCCAAAGGACTGCAATCAGTCAGTGAAAGGAGAATGCATGGTGTTGGATTTGCTGTAAAAGCCTAATTAGTATCTACTATTCTAAGAATCCCTTGTATCAATCAATGAAAGATTGATGGTGTTAAAACTTGCTTTGCGCAACGGTAGCAATGATTATTAGCGCTTACGTTCCAACATTAGGCTCCGAGAATGTAAAGAAAAAAAGCTTTTATTTGTTGCAGGATAGCATTATTATAACAGTACTGTTAAAAAAAATCGATTTTTTTCTACTTGGGACTTGAATGCATATACTGTTACAAATAGATTTGGACCAAACAATGTTGGAAATAATAGTACTGATTCTGGACATTCAAATGATCTGTTAGCAGAAAAATTGCTGTAAAGGAATATGAATGCATCCATGCTCAAATCAGAGGGAATGAAATATTTTACAGCAATATTATTTTAAAATGTAATTGTCCTTCATTAATTATTTTTGTGATACAATCATATATTTAAGAATAAAAAGAAATCAAAAACAATATTGTGGTAAAGTTACTATGAACAGAAAAGTCAATAACATGATTTGTACGTATAAACCTTTATTGTTATAATGTATTCGCATATCTTTGAATCATCTCATTTTCAGAGGATTGACAATGTTTTTATGAAATTTATAGTATTTTTTAAATCAAAGTTACCTTTCTCCTTTTTTAAAGTTAGAACAGAGAAAAAGTAAAAATACTTTGCAGCTTAAACTATAAAAGATTGGGGTTTTTTTGCCATTAAATTGAATTATTATTCAATTCTGAATATTTTTTGCACAATCCATGTGTATATTATACATATCTTTAAATACTTTTAAAAATACACTGTACTATAATAATAAATATGCTTATTCCAGGTTTTTTTTAAATCTATAATTTACTCACTGTCTGTATATGCGTATTTCATATATTAATTAAGATAAAATATGTTATACAGTTTATAATATTTAATAGCTTTATAATAAAATTTATGAATTCATCAGATATGATTAAATTGTTACATTTTCATTTACTGTTGTCAAACTTCCTCCACTCACAACTTTGATGCCATCCATTTCAGATAAATACAATAATGATTATTACTAAGCATTATCAAAACTAGAGATTATGTCTAGCACAGATATAAACTTTAAACCTCAGTTAAAAATTAATATATCATTGTTGTATTTATCTGAAATTGATAGCATCAAAGTTGTGAGTGGAGGAAGTTTGACAATGGTAAATGAAAATGTAACAATTTACTCTAGATAAATACTTTTCATATAATAAAGATATATACGAGAGATAGTGACCTGCGCCAACTGATGAGTGCTCGTTCAGCACGAAATGCATCTTGGGGGTCATTTGTCTTTTATTATATCTTTGTTTAAGTGAATTTAAAAAGAATGGGGAAGTATGGAAGTGTTTATTATATCTATGTTATGATTACTGTAAATATAGTGACATTCCTGGGGGGGGGGGGCATTCTAATAATAATCAGATTCAAATGTTAAGGATCTATTGCTTAAAAATGCTTGCATGCATAATTTAATAACTTGTTAAAGTTTAATCAGCTTTAAGAAGACGTTCATTATTTTTTGAGATACTTCTGCATATAATATTTTAGTCACTTAATACTCTTGTAAGATAGCATACCTTCAACATATACATTTAAATTTTATAATTTTCTGTTTCAGTACTTTCCTGAAGAATATCAATTTCAAGCTCATGACGTTGAAGGAACATGTATACCTGGTGATGTTGTTTTAATCCAACAGCTACCAAAAAAAGTAACTCCTACGATTTGGCATGAAGTAAAAGAAACAGTTTTCAAAACTGGAAATATTATCTGCCCTTTATCTGGACGTAGAATTCAAGGCCTTCACTATCTTGATGATATAGAAAAAATTAATTATGCCATTGATCCAAATGGACAATATCAAAAAGGCTTAGAAAAATTTTACGATATGAGAGACAAGAAAAAAGATAAATCTAAAACATCAGAATCTTTGAATTAAAATGTAATTCTCTTTAAAATTGTTTAAATTATTTTTTAAGAAATAAAGTAGTATTTTTTAGAACTGACTGTATTTCTTTGTTTATTGTATATGAATAATTTATAATTTGCATTTCATCATCATCATCAACTATTATCAATCCACTGCAGGATGAAGGTCTCTCCAAGTTCAATCCATCTTCTCCGATCTTTAGCTTCTCTTCTCCACATCACCCCTGCACACTTTTTATTTCATCCATCCATCCATCTCACATGTGGTCTCTTTCTGGGTCTTTTACAATCTCTTGGAATCCAGTTTAAGATTTCAATTGTCCATCTACTATCATCTCTTCTAGCAATATGTCCAGCCCAACTCCAATCTTTTAATTTTATCAATGAGGTCAGTAACACCTGTTTGTTCTCTTACTCAAATATTGCGTTTTTGATCTCTTTTTGTTACTCCCAACATGCATCTCTCCATACTTCTCTGAGTGGTCTGAGTTCTCTGTATTGCTCTTCTATTAAGTGTCCAAGTTTCAGATCAATAAGTAAGAACTAGTAAAATACATTTGTTAAAAACATTTTTCAAACACATAGGCATATTTCCTTTTAGTATCAAGTTATTTCTACCAAAAGCACTCCAACCAAGTTTAATTCTATGATTAATTTCCTCTGTTATGTTTCCATCTGTATTAATAATCTGACCAAGATATTTGTAACTGTTAACTTCTTCTAATTCATCATAATCAATCTTTATTTTCACATTTTGAGCAAATCGATTAAACATTACTTTAGTCTTTTTAACATTTATCTTTAGTCCTACTTTCATCTGCTAACTCCTGCAGCTCTGAAGCATTATTTGCAAAAACAACTACATCATCTGCAAAATCTAAATGGCTTAAATAATCTCCATTTACTTTCACTCCTTTAGTTTCCCATTTTAATCCACAAAATACTTCTTGCAGCATAAATTTGCATTTATGAGTACATAATTATGGAAAAATAAAATTATTTAATTAGATTACAGTAAATGCATTTAACAGCATTTCATATTAGTCTACTTATAAGTCATCATGTAAGCATAAGTAATTAAAAGATATCATGACAATATTATACACTGCTTGTTATTGTTTATTATTGGAACAGCCAGTAGCTAGAAATTAGTCCGAGTATCTATTTGGCACTGCCATCTGGTGTTCTTTGATTACTCATGCTTATTTGAATAATTCACAGATAGACTGATGTGGATGGGTTTTAGATTAATTACTACTGATTAATGATCATTATAAGTAAATTTATATTTTGTTGATATATCTGTAATTATGCTTTTAATCACATTTTTGTATAATATTTGAACAAATGTGAAAATTATTTTAAAGTTAAATTTTTCAACAAATATAAATCTGTTGTCAAGCGTTGTTAGCTGAGAGGTCAGCGCAGCCACCTTGCAAGCAAGCAGTTGGTTGGAGATGGTTGTTGCAGGTTCGCCTCCTGGCCGATGCTATGACATATGAAAAAATATATATATAAATCTGTTTCTATTGAAAGGAGTGGAGAATATTTAAATATTTTTTTAAATGGGTATTTCATTGCAAAATGTACTTTACAACTAACTAATAAGGAACCATCTGAAAATAAGATAACCTATTATATTTGAAAAACTAATTGAGATAATTGAACACAAACAAATAGAAGCTCAATTTGAGAACTGGTAGAATTAAGACATTAAACACATTTCATAAGATGAACCTATAATGCTTTAGATGAGAAAAGGCGGTGTTAATATTAAAAAAAAGAAATACAAATTAATTTATTATTATTAGTTATGAGAGTTAAAATTGTATTTAAATTATTGGAAAATATCAGCATTTAATAATCATTAGATGATTTCATCAGTTTACATTTAATTCAGTGTGACATCTCTCTCTCTCTCCACATCGAAAAACAAAATAAATAAAATTAATAGATATTATAGATTAGAATATAACCAAATTTCTTTGACTACTTCTGACTGATATGCCCTTTTTATAGGAGGAACTGTACCCAGTGTCCACTTTTTAATTTTATCCAACTATATAGGCCCATAGCTTAAATGTCAAACAAAAAGTTGTGCATAGTACGGTGACTGCAGAAAGAAGTTTGCTGTTAACTGAAAGGAAAAAACTCTTTGATTCATCTTTGGGGCCTTTCAACTGAAGAGGACAATTTCCTAATGTCCACTTTATATGTTCTTGTCATGCATCAGCAGTATGGACAGTTTACTGGGTTTTTACCTCTTGAGTTTGAGATTAATAAATACTGTGGTCTTCTCAGTTGCCAGATTTTCCTTAATTAAAATATTTTTGTTGAAAATGGGGTAAAGTGTGTGTATGAATAATAGCCTATATTTCCAGAATATTGTAAAGTTGTCTGCTAAGACGGCTGTAGGTGGTCACATATGAAGAATGGTAAGTATCCTCTGATTGCAGATCTAGGCTGTGATCCGATATTGACCTTTTATTTAAGTGCCTACATCAGCAGATCACTTTCAAATGAAGGAAGATTTCATGAATTAAAAGAAGGATTGTCTAATATTAAATGGGATATTATTGGATTTTGTGAAGTTAGAAGAAAAGGTGAAGAGATTATTTTAAAAATGGACATATATTTTACTACAAAGACATTGGTGTTGAAAACACGTGGAAATTGGTATTATAACAAAGTAGCAAATTAGTTATTCAAATTAATGGAAAACGTCAAATAATTCAGATTAATGCTTCAATTAACTTTTCAGTATGACAAAGAAGTAGAGGATTTTTATATGAATGTACTAAATGCTTTTGATAAGACTAAATAACATTTTAAAATTGTCGTGAGAGACTAATTCTAGAATTGGCAAATGATTGAAAGATAGAAGTGGTATGGATAAATTTGATATAATGATAGAAATGAGAGCAAACAGACTTGTGGAGTTTAAAACAGTATTTTACGGAATCTTTATTTGAGAAAAATGGAAATGAGCATGAAAACATCCAAATGAAGATATAGCAGAATTGGATTATATTTTAACTAATAGAAAATATATATTTCAAGACTAATGCTCTTAATAAATTTAATATAGGAAGTGATCATCAATTAGTGAGATGTTAGATACATATTAATGCAAAATAAGAATTTAAAACTATTAAGTCATGAACAGTTGATATTCTTAATCTTCAGAAACATTCCAATAAATTTAAATTGGAACTTGCAAATCATTTAAAAATATTAATAGATTTTGAAAATGGTTCAGACTTGACTAAAATCAATAACAAGATAACTGATTCTATTGAGAACTTCAAGAAAGACAGTTTGTACAAAAAAGCAATTTACCAATAAATATCCCATTGATGATGGCAATATATGAAAAAAAGGGAATATAATTTTAAAAAATAATCCATTAAAAATTAAATATCTATAGTTTTATAAAATAATAGAAAAAGAGTTAATGATATAAGAAAATATAATTGTGAATTAGCAAGGGAAGCTTCAGAAGGGAATAAAAATCTCAAAGGTGTAAAACAACATTTTAGTATTGGAAGGAAAATTGTTTCTGCAAGAAGAAAAAAGAAGATGGAATTATTATGAAAAAGGGATGACATGAGATGGAAGAGTTTTATAAAGAATTATATCATAATGGAGAAAAACAAACCCCTACAATTATTATATCTTCTAAATTGCCAAGTATTTTAAAGAAAGAGATGAGATATGCAATTAAATCTATGAAGGAAAAAGATCTAAGAAATGGTGGAATTATTAGTGATATCTCGAAAGAAACAGGTGAAGAAATAAAGCTATATACTAAATGTCTAAATGGTAATGATATACCAGATGATAAGAATGCAGTAGTAATATTGATATTTAAGAAAGGTGATAAAAAAAATATTAAAAATTATAGATTAACAGTTTTTATTTTATATAAAATCTTTAGCAAGATAATTACAATCCATCGAAATGAATTTGGAATTGTAACCAATCTAAAAAATAAGCGGGATTTCAAAATGATTTAGCACAATAGATTACATTCAAATACTGAAATTTTAGAAAGTCTAATGAATATAAATTATCATTATGTTTTGGATTTATTGATTATGAAAAACACTGGTTTTGATAATCAAATCCATGGTGATTGATCATCAAGATATAGACCAGGGATATTGTTATAATCTGAAAAATTTATTAAAAGTCAATAGCGGTGCTTTGATTGCATGGTGATACTAAAAAGATTAAAATTGAGATGGATTACAAAGAAATCCAGTCATACGTCACATGACCTAATTTGTTAAGAGCTTATTTGCGAGCTCTTTATATAACATTGAGAAGGATGTACAACAGGTCAATTTTATTTCTCCAAAACTTACAGCAGATTTACAAGAAGTATTATGTAAAGTAAAATAGGGAGTATAAATAAATGGAGATTATTTAAGTCATCTAGATTTTGCAGATGATATGTTGCAGGAGTTAGCAGATGAAAGTAGAAAAGTAGGACTAAAGATAAATGTTAAAAAGACTAAAGTAATGTTTAATCGATTTGCTCCAAATATGAAAATAAAGATTGATTATGAAGAATTAGAAGAAGTTAACAGTTACAAATACCTTGGTCAGATTATTAATACAGATGGAAACATAATGGAGGAAATTAATCATAGAATTAAACTTGGTTGGAGTGCTTTTGGTAGAAATAACTTGATACTAAAAGGAAATATGCCTATGTGTTTGAAAAGGATGGTTTTTAACAAATGTGTTTTACCAGTTCTTACTTATGGATCTGAGACTTGGACACTTAATAGAAGAGCAATATAGAGACTTCAGGCCACTCAAAGGAGTATGGAGAGATGTATGTTGGGAGTAACAAGAAGAGATCGAAAACGCAATGTATGGGTAAGACAACAAACAGGTGTTACTGACCTTATTGAAAAAATTAAAAGATTGAAATGGAGTTGGGCTGGACATATTGCTAGAAGAAATGATAATAGATGGACAATTGAAATTTTAAACTGGATTCCAAGAGATTGTAAAAGACCCAGAAAGAGACCACATGTGAGATGGATGGATGAAATAAGAAAATGTGCAGGGGTGTTGTGGAGAAGAGAAGCTAAAGATCGGAGAAGATGGATTAAACTTGGAGAGACCTTCATCCTGCAGTGGATTGATAATGGTTGATGATGATGATGATGGTTGTTTTTGTAAATAATGCTTCAGACCTTCAGGAAATGCTGCAAGAGGTATTAGATGAAAATAAAGTAGGACCAAAAGTAAATGCTGAAAATAAAGTATTGTTCAATAGATTTTGTGAGAAAAATAAAATTTTGTAATCATAAATAAGAAGTTAAAAATTACAAATATCAGATTATTAAAACAGAGGGAAACATAATGGATGAAATTAAACTTGAATAGAGTACTTTTGGTATAAATAATTTAGTATTAAAAAGCAATACATGTGTTTGAAAAGAAAGCTTTTTAATAGATCTGAGACTTGGACATTTGACAGAATAGACTTTGGATCATTCAATGAAGTATGGGGAGATGTATGTTAGGGATAAGAAAAGATTAAAAATGAAATACATGTGTGAGAGAACAAATATGTCATTGAAAGAATTAAGAACTTAAAATGGGGCTGATCTAGGTATATTGACAGAAAAAATAATGAATATATAATTGAAGTTTTAAATGATGTCCTAAGAGATTATTAAAGACCTTGAAAGATACCACATATAAATGGATGAATGAAATAAGGAAATTTATTGATATGATGTGAAGAAGAGATATGAATCAGAGAAACTAGATTCTTAAATGTGTTTGTAATATTTTTCTTTTCAAAATTTCACCCACATTGGACTCTAATCTTAGATTTTGGACATGACAGATGATGTTTTAACTCTTATACACAAATATATATTTTAAAAATTTTGTCAAGTTAGGTGAAAATAAGTTCAACTTAAATTTCAGGGCCATCAAAGATTGTTTGTCAGGATAAACCATTAAATTTATGTTATAGCAATAATTATGTAAATTGATATAATAGCGTAGTCTCAATTCGATAGAAAATTTATTATGTTTCAGATAAATTTTCTATTTATCTTTCTATGATTCCTTATTTGCAAAGTGCAAGTAAATAGCACAAACATATTTCTTTCTCAATCTACAAATCCGAAATTGCCTTTGGTAACAGATTATATAATTAGGTAACATTAAAAAAAAAAATCTGTCTATCAATCACATCTCTTAACATGATTTAGAATGTTCTATTTAATGGAAATTCTTAATGAAAATTGAAAAAAAATAAAATTTTATTTCAGATTTTATTGGCAATGTTATTCAAATAGAAAGATATTCATTGAAATAATTGTATGAAAGAAGAATGTTATCTCACATTCATTTGATAAGAATGACTTTAAAAATAAATATTGGAAATCAAGAACTTAAATACTGAATATGGCTACTTAGAAATGTTTCATATTTAATTACAGTTAATAGAAATGATTGTCATACCTTAATTTGTGATGTAAAGAGAAGAGAAAATGAATATAGACATCTTAAATATAAAAACTGGCATAAAATTTTAAAATACAATGAGAATAAAAAAACATTGTTACTCAGATGAAGTAATTTCATTAGTTAAACCACTAAGCATCACATGATCACCATCTCTTATACTAGCACATAATTGTTATTAAACAAGAAAAACTCTCCATACTGTAGTGCCACCCAGAGTAATCAATGGATGCCAGAAGGCTTGTGCATAAAATCCCTATCTAGTGCCTACTTACTGATGAAGGCCATAAGCCAGAAACTAGTCTGGGGATATTGGATGAGTAGGCACTAGATAGGGATTTTATGAAACAAGCCTTCTGGCATCCATTGATTACTCTGGTTGGCACAGGGTGGCACTACTGTTTGGAGAGTTTTAGCTACAAAAGAATATACATGTAAATGGAAAAATATGGGTGATTTATTTTGTAAATTATGTAAGGAAGGAATTGAAAATATTAGGCATTTGTTAATTGAATGTAAATGCTTGAAAACAGAAATGGTACATATAATGAAGTTGTGGAAAAATAAATATGAAAAGAGTGATTATACAGAAAGTGAATTATTGGTTTTTATGCTGGGTTTGGGAAAAGATAAGGGGGATTTAGATATAAAGGTTATAGAGTTGACAAAAATTATGTTGTGGAAATGAGATAGAGCAGATTATGGGTAAATTTAGAGTGGGGAATGTAAAAGAAAGTGGCTAACAGGTTTATCTGGGCATAATTGCTGAGATATTCTTGACTTCGTTTAAGGAGAAGCCATAATACATCACATCACATCCTTGTTTAATTTCATTAGTATTTAATTATCTTGTGGCAATAAATTTAATTTTAATATATTGACATAAATTTGAAATTAAAATTTAGTATAGCTAATGAATTCTCTGTCAGAGAAAAGTAAAGAAAGTGGTGAATTTGCATAAAGTAATCTGCTTATTTGGAATTTTTAAAAAAATAATATCCGAGAAGACTTAATAATGTGCAAACAGTATTAATAATGTAAATTCATGAAGAAAAAACACAAGTACAGATTGACATTAATACAGATACAGTCATTTCAAGTCTTAGCAAATAAATCCCAGAATTTCAAGTATAAAATAACAGTTTTTACACAAGTTTAATCATAGTATGTTAAATAATTTAAATAGTGGTCCAAGTCATCACACAGAATGCTGTATATTTAATTGCAATGAAGAAAAATTAAAAAAAAAAAACGTGAAGTTAAAATGCAAAAAATTGAAACATAAATAGAATTTCTAAATAAACGAATTCATACATCTATGGAACAATTTATTTGTTCTTTATTTGCAATATAGTAAAAAACAATAATGAAAGAAATAAGATTAAATAGATCATAAATATAAATATATTTTGGCCTTAAAAAAATTAGATAAAACTAAATATTGTAATGAGATATTTTGAAAGTCCCTCCAAATATGAAGTTGATGGCATGGCTACTTTTTAAAAATATCACCAACTTTATTTTTATATATTCAAAAATAAACTTATGAGATGTCAGAGCAATGTAATACTGACTGGTGACATATGGGAGGCAGCCAACCACGCACACCCACAAACTATATCCCAGTAACTAATTCCATGTATGGAACATGAAACCACATTAGTCACAAGAGCAATTAAGATTTTGGAGCATTGAAAACAAAAGAAATAGTGCAAATAAATAATTATCAAATAATACATATAGAAATTAGCTATTTACAATGTAATTTTATATAAATAATTATATGTAACTTTTTAATTAAGAAGTGGACTTATTACCAGAATATTGATTGAGGACATGAACATGAATACTAAAAGGAAATATACCTATGTATTTGAAAAGGAAGGTTTTTAATAAATGTGATTTGCCAGTTCTTACTTATGGATCTGAGACTTGAACGCTTAACAAAAGAGCAATAGAGACTTCAGTTCTTTCGATGAAGTATGATAGGAATAACAAGAGATCAAAAACAAAATACATGGGTAAGAGAACAAACAGGTGTTATTGATATAATTAAGACACTGAAGTGGAATTGGGCTGGACATATTGCTAGAAGAGATGCTAATGAATGGACAGTTGAAAGTATAAACTGTATTCCAAGAGATTGTAAAAGACCTAGAAAAAGGTTATGAGATGGATGGATGAAAATAATGAAGTGTGCTGAGATGATGTGGAGAAGAAAGGCTATAGATCGGAGATGGATTGAACTTAGAGAGATCTTAATCCTACAGTGGATCGATAATGGTTGAAAATGATTCCATTAATTTTTTTGCGATTTTTTAATTTTATTTAATAATCAAATTACAGTGGCCAAAAACATTTTGTATATTCAAAATATGTTACAAACTTTTCTACATTTTTTATTTAAAAATAAATAATTAACTTAAATTATTTGAATATTCTTTGATTTACATTAGTTTCATAGCATCTTGAATGTAATTACGATGCAATATAATATTGACGCTCACCTTCAATCTACGTATGTCATTCCCACACTGATGTTTCTTTGCATTTTTTTAGATTTTATCCATTATACTTTTCAGTTATATTGAAATTGTATTTTTCTTTTCCAATTCAAACCAGCGTATAATTTTTCCATACATTTTCATGGCTACTTTTAAATTATCATAAATATCCCTTAAAGATTAATTACTTTATTCTTTAGTCCATGTTTCAAAGTCATCTTTAGATCAAGTCTTCTGAAAGTCAACAAAATGGGTTTTTTATTCTTTATTATAATGTGTAATATAGTGTAAATCTAGTTTGTGTATCTGATAAATACCCCCCCCTTGACCTTTAATCTTTCATTTAAGATGATCATTAAGACTTTCATTAAAATGTTAATTAGTGCAATGATTTTATCATTAGCACTATGAATGATTTTATTTATACTTTAAATAATATATCTTTTTTCCTTTACATTATTGCATGGGTTATAAATTTTTCAAGTACATTATCTCATTCATATCTACTTCTCTTTTTTTTTTCAGGCTTTATCTCCAGTACTAATTGGTAATTTTTTACAATAAAATAGCAACTTCACTATTTATAAGACAATAATGCAGACTATTTTATCAATATTTCGTAATTCTCGTTAATAAACATTTTATGTTCGTCCTTTATTACTATCTGCCATTTTTCTGGTTTAATCATCTTATAATTTCTTTGGTTTTGCATTCATATTTTTCACCGTCTCTACAATGAACTTTAAAGCATTTTTGTCTATGCCTTCTTTATTTCACTGTATTTAACATTATACTACTATTTGTGACTATCATTGTGCTTTTCAGTGTTTTTTCTATATTAAGGCCTATATTTATTGTGATGTAGTTATTCCTAATCTTTCTTCCCTGATATAAATATTTTCTTTTGCAAAGCTGAGGTTTTTTTTAAAAATCTATTCTTTTTCTTTGACTTATTTTTTGATTTTATCCTTAAACACTGATTTAATATTTTTTTCATTATTTCTGCCTCTACTAACTTGGTCAAATTTTATTTTCTGAAAATAAGCATCTTAAACTTCAGTTTAACATTTACAGTTACTGATATATGAATTGTCTCTTGAAAAGTATCATGGTCTTGATGATCTATTTAACAATCTGATATCTATCATGTTCTTTATTTTGTCAATCCTTGATCTCTAAATTAGGTTTTCTGTTACAATCATGCCTAAAGTTTTTCAATATATTCATTTCTTTTCTCCAAAGCTATATTTGCTCATAACTTGTTCCCCTATGTTATTTATTACTTCCAATCTTAACATTTAAGTTCTCCTCTAACAATAATGTTTTTAAGAAGTATCTCGTCAAAAATTAGTACGAGATCTCTTAAAATTACCTATATTATTTAAATGTAGAAATATATATATATTGAACTATAGTAATGTTAAAAGAGATTTAACCATCTAGCTGTAATTTTTTTGCACTGATGAGCTTATATTCTATCAATAATCTTTTTAACTAGTACAAATTGCTTTAGACTACTTCTACCTAAATAATCTCATAAACAAGCATTTAGTTTTCAAAAATTAGTAGAGCATATTTCAGCTAATCCAAAAACATATCTATATATATTTCCATTTCTTTTCAGAATAATTTTAGATTCCTGGATAGTTATAACATTTTGACGTTCAATGTTACATAGAAAGCATATGAATTCAACAGCTGTTTCATTAATTAACTGACTTGTCGATCTGATTGCCCAATGGGGTATAGAGATCTTGATTTGATGAATGAAGTCTAAATTATTACATTTTTTGTGAAAGTTGCATCATATTTTGTGTTTATTGTATATATCAGTGCATTAAGATTTATCTGATAGACCGAATTTGTCACAGAAAGATTTAAAAACAAGTTGTTTCTGGAATCAAAAAGATATGTAGTAAATTTTCTTCTACAACTACTAATAATTACTGAAGATAATTTATCTATCTCTTCTACCATTGAGATTGTAATTTGCCTTCATAGCCACTGAATATTTTATATCTGATCGTAAACAAATATCAATCAGAACTTAAGAAAAAAAATAGGTTAAAGTAAATAAAAGAATTTCTTTATCCTATCTTAAAATACAATGAAAAATAAATAAATCAAGATTTAAAAAAAAAAAAAAAAGCACCGTTCCTTATAAAAGATTGTTAAAAGAAGAAAAATAAAATCATAGCTAGCCATGGTATCTCAAGTGTGTGAATGAATAATGGCATGAGAAGCTCATGGCATCTGAACTTTAAACTAATTTAAACTTTGGTTGATGGAAAATCACTTATTTGTTGAACCAGGCCATTTGTGGAATAAATAAAAAAATTTGGACACCGCAAAGAGAAGACTGAAAAGAATGTTAGTGCTTGAAATAGTAGTTAATCTTCGATAAGTTATGCCTTATGGTATAAAATAATAGAAGATATTCTTTGATTGGCATTGTTTAATCACAAAATATACCTCGTACTTGAAGATCATCCGTTATCTACTAACTGTAAATATTAGCTATAGTCTGAATTTAGCATCTAGCGATAAATAATATTATTTTTTATAAATGAAAATATGATCCAACATTATATAAATTATACGTTTTTTTCTGTTGGTTTGATTAAAGCAAATTTGCTTCCTAATTTCTTTCACCTTTCTGTACATCAAATATTATATTCATTATCGAAGCAATTACAACCTATGCTATAATTTGGCATCTTTTTTCTTCTTATCTGCATGGATAATTAATAAAATCCACATCAAATTCTGACTTTATAACTTTTTCAATTAAATCATTTAATTTGTCAAATTTGATATATGTATCTAATTCCATTTCTCATTCATCATAAATATGATTACGTAGAAAAATAGTTATTCTTCTTTGAACTTGAATAGTATATGCACTGAACATTTATAATCTAGCTCCCTTGTTTTACTTCATGGCCATTTAGGTTAAGTATAAAATGTTAACATATATTGCTTATAATAACTTTTCATATACACTTGAATGCAAAAAAAAAAAAAATTAATAAAACTTCATTTTCCTGACAGTTTCGACCGTCCAGCAGTCTTCATCAGAGCTTTATGAACCTTCCTATATGAATATATGAAGAAATGCAAAGAAAGTAAAGGAGAAGAATAAGAGTATATAAAATGTTAGCATTATAATTTGGAATTTGTTGATTATTCATGCTTATATAGATAACTGTTGAGCAGAACAATTAGAGATGGATTGTTGCTATAAAATACATATTAAATCTACGTTAAAAGAGTCATATTTCACTTTTATTAAACATTATTATGCCATGGAAATCAAGAGAGCTAACAACCAGCTTATAACCAAAGGTATTAAAATATAGTTATTCTATAATTATTATTTTTTTTTACTTATTTTCTGCATTATCTGAAATAACTTAGTAAATGTTTAGACATTTAACAACAGAACAGGTTTTTCGATGTTACAAATATTTATTTTATTCAGCTAAGTGCTTTTAATACTAAACGTATCAGTCATAGTGTAATGCTATGACTAATATATCTTTAGTATTGAAAGCGCTTAGCTGAATTACATAAATATTAACAGTGAAAAACCTGTTCTGTTGTTAAAGGTCTAAACATTTACTACCTTATTAAAATATATCACATTATCACCACTAGCACATAATTGTTTATAAACAAGGCAAAACTCTCCATACAGTAGTGCCACCCGGTGCCAACCAGAGTAATCAACGAATGCCAGAAGGCTTGTGCATAAAATCCCTATCTAATGCCTACCCATCCAATATCCCCAGACTAGTTTCTGGCTTGTGGCCTTCGTCAGTGAGGAGCTTTGGATTTGAGAGCACTGCACCTAGATCTTAGGATCTAATGCAACCCTCCAGCAGTCACCTTTTATCTCTCCTTAACTATAAAACTATGAGAATGAAATTGAAAACACAAAAATATTTTCAATCTAAGCTCAATAGCCTATATAGTCATATGGGTCTAAACTATCATTAGCATAGTTTTATAGTTAAGTAGAGATAAAAGGTGGTTACTGGAGGGTTGCATTAGATCCTAAAATCTGGGTGCAGTACCCTCAAATTTAAAGCTCCTCACCGACAAAAGTCACAAGCCAGAAACTAGTCTGGGGATATTGGATGAGTAGGCATTAGATAGGGATTTTATTCACAAGCCTTTTGGCATTTCATTGATTACTCTGGTTGGCACAGGGTGGCACTACTGTATGGAGAGTTTTGCCTTGTTTATTAAAATATAGTTACTGACTTAATGCCGGACTTAATGCCTGGCCTTTACAGTTATATAGACAAATCTCATTGGTTTCAAAATCTTAAAAAGTCTGAAATTTTCAAACTATTAGTTAGTTGCTCTATGAGTGTGCAAACAATGCTTCCTTACTGATGAAGGCCAAAAACCAAAAATTACTCTAGGGATGTATTTGGCTTTATTTATTAGATATCCATTAATTACATAGATGGCTCAGATATAATACAATATGTAGGACTGTTGTTATCTAATTCAGAGTAAATCTAAGCTAGGAAGTAATGTTTGTTTTTAATATATAACTAGAATAATATGAAAATCATTTTCTTAACATGAATAAGAAAGAATTTGGTGATGGTAAACTCTTCAACTATTTAATCCACGTTAAATTTTAAGTTAACAATATTATATAGTGTTAGATTTATTGATATTTATATATTACAATGTTTTCTTTGTATTTGGCAAATAAAGATGTTTGATGTTTTTGATTTATAAAAAAACTGAACAAATAATCACATCAGAAAAATTTGTTATAATTATTATAATATTCTTTAAAAAATACAAACATTTGAAGTACATGTAGAATGAAAACAATCTCATAAGATATTGAATGCAAATATTTTTTTAAATTTTATAATAGCCCTAAATATGCATTTAATAAAATGCATAGAAATGTTATTAAAATATTTATTTAACAAAAAAAAAAATATTGTGTTTTCATTTTGGACTCGAAGCTTTATAGATAGCTAAAAAAGTAAAAGGTGACTGCTGGAGGGTTGCATTAATCCAGGTGCAGTGCTGTCAAATCCAAGGCTCCTCACTGATGAAAGCCACAAGCTAGAAACTAGTCTGGCGATATTGGATGAGTAGGCACTAGATAGGGAATTTATGCACAAATCTTCCCCATTGATTATTTTGGCTTGCACTGAGTGGCGCTACTGTATGGAGAGTTTTGCTTCTATGCAATATTATCTACATATGGCAGCATTGGACAGAATCTTTGGCTCAATAAATAAATGACATAAATTAGAAAATTATTTCTCTTAAGTGCACTTCAAAGATTTTTCCAAAAAGAAAATCTTTTAGTGATTGCTCAACATTCACTAATATTTAACAATCTATAGATTAAAATTTTAAACAATAAAGAAATATTGGCATCCATTTAAATGCAATTTTAAAAACTGATCTACAAATAAGTCGCCATTTATAATTTTTTTTTAAATACTCAATTAAATGATATTATTTGTTTAAATTCATTTTAAAAATAATTGAGTGCACTTTTTTTTTTTTAATTGCCAAATTTTTAAAATCTCTTCAACTTTGTAAAAGTTTTGATATTTTTTTTGTTCTAATTAATTTAAAATCAAGAAGCAAAAAAAAAAACTAATATGTCAAATTTTTTTTTAATGAAAAAGATTTTATTTATTTAATTTTTTCGTCAATTCTCATGACGATAAAGATATACTGATCGTAAGGTATAAATAATCAAACAAATTCACTTTTCTTTATCACTATAACAATGCTCGTTTTACTTAACATAATTAGTCTGACAGTTTTGACTGACCGGCAGTCGTCTTCAGAACTAAAATATATAAATACATGAATTTTATCAATGCACATAGAAGAACCTATGGTGTAAATATTCCTCGCAATATTTGTAATGGAAATTCCGATTTGTAAAAATGTCAATCTCTTGAAATGTAATATTCTTTACTTCTGATGAAATTATATTAGTGAATACTGAATAAAATGTCATTTAGGTACTACTTCTTTTCATGCAAATAAATTTAACAGATTATTACTCACTCAGTAGGGGGGGGGGGTGCTGATAAAAAAAAAAGACATTTAAAGATTTTTGAGTTCACATAGAGCTATATTAAAAAAAATTTACTTCGAAACCATTAATAATGCTAATGCATTATCAAGGGGGAGGAAAAAACTGATAATGATAGGAACAACAATAAAAAATAAAATCATCATACAACTGTAAAAGGAAAGCATTAAAGTAATAAAATTACGAAGTAAAAAAAAAACAACAAGTTAATTCAACTTATTGCATTAACAAACAATACATAAAATCTATGTCAAACAAACTTAGATATTAATAACTACTTGCCAACGTAAACCAGTCTGCTTTCAAAATGTTATTTTAAAAAATTTTAAAGACACAAATAATTCAAACAATTGTTGTAAAATATTTCAATATATACTATTTGCATGAATTTTAATTAATTTGAAAACCAAAATCGAAATTTAAAAAAATTGCATATATTTATATATTACAAAATGTACATATAATAAGATACTTTTAATGATTATTAACAAAATGAGAGATGAAGATATTTTAGAAATCACTCGCCTTTAAAAAATAAAATAAAAATACTTATTTTTGAATACAGTGTTTTTATATACAATACATGTAGAAACATTTGAATGACATCACATGTATGCATCCATTAAAAGTTTTTAAAAAATAAAATTATTACGACAAAAATTCCCTTTCAACAGCTGCCGCCATTTCTTCATCCACTGAGCCAATTGATTCACAATCTCCGCTATCAGACTCATTCTCTCGGCCCTCGCTAACGCTATTCTGAGAGCCTACAGTTTTATTATCATCACTTTCTTCATCGGAGTTACTATTTTTTAATTTCTGTTTTTTTTTCCAGCCGTGAGGATGATCACCACTCATGCTTTCTTCACTAGATTCCGATTCATGTAATCTTTTACCAAGAATTCTTTGCCTTTCGGATTCTTCATCATTGGATTCACTTTCGGATTCATCAAATGATTCTGCTACTTCCTTATCCATATTATTAATTTCTTCTGATGAAAACGATAAAAGAGGATTATAGCTACTAGCAAAATTATCATTAAACAATATGTTAAATTCTTCATCTGTAGGACCTTCTGCCGATGTTTTGGGTTTATCACACTCAAATGGAGTTTCTGCATCCGCACATTTTTCTTTTAGATTTCCAAGATTTTGTTTATCAGATTTTACGATTCTTTTACCTGTTACAGAATCATACACTGCATCACAAGAAAAATTTTGCAAACGTTTATCTACACTTTGTTCTTTCAAAAAATTCTTTGTGATGTCTGGACTATCTCTATTTGGAGCAATATTAAAAGAAGTTTCTTTAGTTAACTCAAACAACCGTTCATCCACACGTTCCCATCGTTCGGCACAATTCCACAGCCAAAGTGGTGTAACTACGTGTATTGTTGCGAGTGATTTAGCTTGATTAACTTTAGCAGTACCAAGACGAGTGGCAACTACATGTGTTGTGGTTTCATGATTCACACTATCATTTTTAAGTATAATATTTGGAGTGACATTTGCTCCTAAAGATTTAGCTGTCTTATAAATACGGTTTTTTTCTGGAGATACATTTGTTGGAAAAACACTACTAAAAACTAAGTTAACTCCTTTTAATATTTTTCCACGAACGTTAGGTACAATATTTTTCATATTGGGAATTTCATTTTTGTTCTGTGCTATTAATTCATCATAAGCAATATAAAAAGCTTTATGTAAATTTGTTAAAATTTCTTCTAAATAAAAAAGATAATCATCATTGTCTTCAATTTCAATATACTGTTTTGATTCGATATTAACAGGAGTAATCTCTTGGGAGTCCAACGACATAGTTTTTCCAGTTTCTGTTGTTTCTTGTGTAAGATTTTGGGTATCAGAAATATTTTTACTATCAGTTTCTACTTCCTTGATATTCTGAGAATTAATCAATAAATTATCACAAGTATTTTTTTCGGTCAATAAACTGTCTGATTTTTCTTCGTTAGAAATTTTATTCACGTCTGAAGAGTCTAGTTTGTTTTCATTGGGAGTTAAATGAGCTTCAGATTTTACAAAGTCTTCATTTTTTGGCAAAGTACTCACAGTAAGTTTTTCTACATCAGGAAGCAGACAAATTTGATCATCATTATTATTATTATTATTATTTTCAACAACTTTAGATGGTAAACTACTTGTATAATTATAACTATCTGAATTTTTGCAATATAATTCAATATATGGTGTCTTATTGGCATCTAATTCTGTATTGTCGTCGTGTTTCTGCAAACATGGAGGTGCATTAATATCACCAGTATGTTCAAAAAAACGATAGGGTTTAACATGGACTAAATTGGCAGCGTAATTCCAGACATCCTCTCGATCATCTATAATACATACCATTGAATCTCCACATGGAAATAAAGCTCTAATAAAAAAAGAAAAAATACAATATATGAAGATACATAAAGTATGTAGTTAAATTTAAGTACATCTAAAATATATATATGAAGTTAAATTATTCCACGTTTATATCTAATTCACATGAAAAATGGTTCAAAATGCATGCACAATAAGAAGTTGGTGAGGCTTTCTACGCTAATGGATGGAATGCATTGATAAAAAGCAAAAACTTGAATAAAATATTATATATGAAACTATATATATAATATATATGTGTCGATTATACGTGCGAATGTGAACATTTTATTTTTAAAAGCTTCATTTATTATAACAAAACTACATGCTAAATTTAAATAACAACTAAAGAGACTGAAATTCGTTACCCATTTCTGAGTTAATGCACTAGCATTCATTAAATACTTAATACTAACATAAAAATTATACTTTAATACTAAATATGATTTTTTACTTATGAAAAATGAATTTAGTTAAGAAGTAATAAAGTTAGTAATGAAAACAATAGTCTTCTGGTCAAAACTGCTTTTTACATAAAACAAACCAAATTTAAAATTGAATAATTAAAATAAAATTGACTCTACTTTACGCACAAACGATATTGAATTAATTTCGTTAAATTACGTTATATTTTTATAAAATCATTATTCATAATACTATATAAAAAAATAATTTCAAATTTTTAATATATTAATTTTGATCAGTAGGTAAGGAATATCATTTAGAATTAATCAGACACTATATCTAATTGCCATCATGTAAGCTTCAAATGAATTTACAAAAGAAAGCGCAAACACTTTAACAAAATGTAACTACAGTAAAAGTCACAATTACTAAATGATGATAAGTAATTCATGAATAATTTTATACTCAAAAGAACAGGTCGATTAAATAACAGCTGAAAAAAAAAAACGATTTACAAATAAAATGGCATTTTATTTGAAGCTATCCTCTTACACCAAAGTTGTTCTTATTAATTTGTCAAATAGAAATCAATTCATAGTGATTAAAGTCAATTTTATAAAACATTACATTTCTGAGTATAATTAAAAAAATAATTGTTATTCACTACAATAGCAAGTAAATAGTTACTGACTATTCACCCATTGTTATATCATATCTATATAAGGCATGTCAAATACACGAGCTGCATGTAGCCCAACGACAAAAAGTCTGCGGCATGCCAGGATTGGTTACCATAATGGTCATATATTTTTTTGACAATACTAATTTTTTTGAATTATGGTTATACATACATAAATGAATTAAATAAAAGATACTTGTGTATTATCTTATGTACCAAGCTTGAAAGATTTTTTTAAAAAAAATATACAGTTTCAGGGGCATACAATAAATGTTAAAAAACAAAATGGCTGACAAGTAACGGTCGTATTTAATACTTATATATATTTTTATTATTATTGTTATTTTATAATTCAATTATATATAATTTACTTCTTTTCTGAGCTAATGTAATACATGACTGTTGGATGAAAATATCATGTATTGTTATTTAAAAAAAAGAAAAAATTCTGCAAAAATTATTTATAATATTTTCAATTTACTAATATTTTTTTGTATTAACTTAATTTAATAATATAAAAATATAAGAAACCTAAAATATCATATTGCTTGCTTTTAATGAGAAAAGGATCTCGTATCTTTGTAAATGCTTCATTGCATGCTGCAATGTCAAAGGAAGATCCCAAACGTTCATCATTTTGTCAAAATTCCAGTGACAAAAATAGAGATGCTGAATGTAAACAATGTTTAGAGTGAGTGTGGTGGCATTTATATATTATAAATTAAAAAAAAATAATTGGAAGTTTATTTTCTTCTGAATGAAATTTATGATGGATTTATTAATTTTTTTAAACTTAACAACTAGCACATATTTGTTCAAATGAAAAAATACTTGTATGCCCCCGAAACTGTATATTTAAAAAAAAAATTGCTGCAGAGATCTAGATAAAGCTGGTAAGGACAGTTTAACAGGGCTCTGAATGTCAGTGAAAGTATACAATAGCGTTTTCTTAGAAATTATTAAAAATTCATACTAATGTCGAAGCCCTCTACCAATATAAATAAAAAATTATGCATCGGAGAAAAACATCAGTTTTCAATAAAAATGGGAATTATAATATTTTTTCATTGTAGAAAAAAATTAATTTTTATGTTTGATATGAAGAAACTACATTGCGGTTTGCAAAGAAGATCATCACAAGAGGTACAAATCATAAAGAACACTATGAAAAATATATTGGAAAACATTGAGAAGATAAAATTTCAGAATTAAAGCCGACACTCGGAAAATAAAGTATATTTACCAAGCCTACTGAGAATAAGGAGGCTGCTGTTAAAACTATTTATTAGCACAACTGCAAGCAAGTCAAAATCATTTGCTGAAGAGGAATTTATTTGTGAATGCATTGCTAAAGCAGTAAAAATGTTGTGTCCAGAACAATTAAAAAAATTAAAAAATATAAGTTTATCTCAAAATACCATTACTAGCAGTATTGATAATATAGCCAAGAATTTAAGGAATCAACATTTAAGACTTATTCCATTGTAATTGATGAAAGTACAGATACACAGAATACCACTCAATTGACATTCGTGGAAGAGGTATAAACTTGAAAGTTACTGAAGAACTTCTAGAATTTATTCCTATGCGTAATACAAATACAGTTGTGGATATTTTTTGTAATCTAATGAACGTTTTGATTCACTACAATTTACCATTAAAAAAAGCTAGTTTGTCTCCTGCCATGACTGGTGTTCTTAAAGGGTTATTATAAAGTTAAAAGAAAAATGCAAAAAAGAAGGTATTCATCAGCCAACATGGTGCTTCAAAGTTTTAAATAGTGAACATGTGCTGAAAAATAATCACTAAAATTGTAAATTATATTCATGCACATAGCCTTAATCATTGTAGGAAATGAATACACAAATCTTCATTATTATAGAGGCAAAAACTCTCCATACTGTATTGCCACTCAGTGCAAGCCAGAGTAATCAATGGATGCCAGAAGGCTTATGCATAAAATCCCCATCTAGTGCCTACTCATCCAATATCCCCAGACTAGCTTCTGGCTTGTGCCCTTCGTCAGTGAGGAGCCTTGGATCTGAGAGCACTGCACCTAGATCTTAGGATCTAATGCAAAACTCCAGCAGTCACCTTTTATCTCTACTTAACTACAAAACTATGAGTCTTAAATTGAAAACACAATATTTTCAATCCAAGCTCATTAGCTTATATAGTCATATAGGTCTGAACTCTGTTCAGTACTTATACATTTTGGTGTCTTTGGTTCTTTAATAACCATAGCCACCACTATCCTATTAGGCAGGATTGGTTTTAAGCCAATAAACATCACATGATTACCATTTCTTATCTGTTATTAAACAGGCAAAACTCTCCACTAGATGGGGATTTTATGCACAAGCCTTCTGGCATCCATTGATTATTCTGGCTTGAACTGAGTGGCAATACTGAATGAAGAGTTTTGCCTGTTTGATAACAGTTGTTTGTTGGCTTCCTTATTATACAGAAATTAGATGGCTTTCCAATCATAATGCTTTGAAGTGATTCTTCATACTGCATGAAATTACTATTATTTTTTATTTTAGATCAAAAAATGATAAATATGAAATATGCGAGATGATCAATGATTAAAGGACTTCATTTTTTCAGTTGACATTACAAATCATCTTAGTTAGCTTAATTTTAAACTACAAGGCTAACATCATATAGTCAAATGTTATTTGACAATAAAAACAACTTCAAAATGAAAATGCATCTCATTCTGAATGATGCCAATCACTATACAAAAATCACCAGGATTGAAATTTTCAAATTACGCTAGTCAAATTGTAATATTAGAAAATAAATTCAAAAGAAGGTTTTTGGATTTCAAAAAACGTGAAACTCAATTTCATCTATTTACTTCTCCTCTATCAATTGATGCTGAAACCATGAATGATAATTCAATGTGATTCCATATTGAAGCAAAAACATATAGAAGTTGGGATTCCAAATTTCTATAATTATTTATTAATCAAATGATTTCCCAATATATTGTGTGCCATTAGGCGTATTTTAACCATGTTTGGCAAAATACAACAATTTCAAAAAAACAGTAAGACTATAGAAAGATCAAGATTAACGGACCAGCATATACAATCAATTTTAAAAGTATCTACAGTCAATAAATTCAACCGAATTTTGAAGAGTTGATTGGTGAAAAACATTGCCAAGTTTCTTCAGAAAAATGATGCAATATTACTGAATTAAATTGATGTCGGTTTGGAAAACAGCTTTTGCACTTTACATGTGTTTTTTAACGTAGTTATATTTCGTCATATATTATTTTATGCGCAAAACTACAATACTAATAATAAATAATGTGCTTTTTTAAAATTTCCGTATTTTCTAGCAATGCGACCCACAACTTGATGTTGAACAGTTCATGCGGCCCTCGGTGGTAAACAAGTTCGACATGCCTGGATTAAAATATAGATCTACATTAAATTTAAATATATCACAAACATTAAAATTTTTAGTAACGATTTGATAGACCGATTAACTTTTTTTTCTTAGCATACTATTAACTGGTTAGCAATAACTATTATGGATATTTATTTATTTATCAGATGGATTTTTAAAAACAATTTTTAACTATTAACAAGTACCATAAAGGAATCTCTAGTTTCCAATCAGATAATAGATTCACTAGTGTCTTTATTAAATCCTTTAATTCCGCCACAGTATTTAATAGATGTGAGTCAGTGATTGTGCTATTCATGGTTTATGTTTAACTACCTCTACATAAATAAAAACCCTTAAACTCCATTTATGAAACAAATAAGCACAACAATCAAGGATGGTTCTGAATCTGTTCATGAGCCTCCAAAACATTTACGAAAATCCAATCAGAATAGCTTTATTGTTGGGTCTGGAAAATGAAATTTATGTTAACCTTATTTCTTCATTTGTGTGGCATTAAATAAATGAAATTAGAAATATTTACATTAATTTTTAAAATTTTATATACTTTATAAAAAACAAATCATTCAATTTTTTAGTGTATACAAGCTAAAACAAGAACAGCTCTCTATTCTAGTGTCATCTACAGAGAGCTTGATTACCCGAATGATAGCATATTTAAATCCCCAATTGGTTTTTGGTCTTAAAATTCAATGTGAAATTAATTTAGTTATGCGATTAGCAACCATTTTTAACTCCATTCTACTAATCAAACTTAAAGCCTGAAATTTAGAGCACCCTAAGATTTTAAACCCAAGTCTATCTGCTTGAACAATTTATACAGATATTACTCCAAATCAGTAACTATATATTTACTATCCTCAATTTCTTTTTTATATATATAACTATAGGCACTTTTCGTCTCTGACTAGGAATGTTAATAATAACAACAATTAAAGTACATAACATAAGAAAAAGAGCACTTATCTAGTGCCATATATAATAATCCTGAGTAATAAGTGATTGCTATAAGGTAATGCATTTAAATAAACTACCTCAGTTATTTAAATGCAGTACTATAAGATAATCAATGATTCCTCAAGCTTTTTATATATTTTATTCTGTTTTGATTAGAACTATTGTGAAGATTAACTGAGAAATTTATACTGCCATATATAAATAAAATATGGGGGTAAATTTATATCAAAGTAAGTTTAACACAAATAAATCTATTTTTTATTAGCAAGAATGAACTTCTGACACTAATGCAATACATTCACTATATGGCAATAAATAAAAAATTATCACCCATTTTCTGTTCTATTATACTGGATTCGCAAATTCAGAAACATCATAACTACTATCTTTTTCTCACATAATCTACATTAAATGTACTAATTTTCAATACTCAGAGAGCTCTATTTTCCAATATTGCTCACAAATTCACTTAATTTATTTTGTGATTTCTAAAATCCCCTTTTTCCCACCTCATTCAAATTCCAATCTCTTTTCTATCAATAAAATTCATAAAATTAAATTTAAAAACCAAGTTCTAGTCTCTCCTAATATGTACGTGCATATACACGCACAATATATGCAATCATGTGGAGCTTTCTCCCAGTATCAGCAAATTTGTAAATATACATAGATCTACTAACTATTTATTTGATTTTTTATCTTTTTTTTCCTATAATTTTAATTAAACGTTATTTATAACTTTAATGAGAGCATTTAAAATGTTATTTTCTGTTTACTCTGTAAAATAACAGAAGATGAAATCTGCAGATATATATTTAGATATAATTACATTTTTTTGTTTAATGGATAATACTTATTGTTTTTCCATGTGTCATAGCATCGGCCGGGAAGCGAACCCGCTAACCCGGGGCAACTGCTTGTAAGGCAGCTGTGCTGACCTCTCGATCACCAACGTTTGACTACTTATTTATTTGTACTTCATTTTAATTAAAATAACTTATGTACTATTAAATAATTTTATTCATATAATTTATATACAATGTCTACAGTAACAAATATATAGTTGCATATTTACTAGATATTAATCAGCCAAAAATGTTTTCAAAGTAAAAAAAATGTATTTGAAAATAATTTATAAATTTTATTACTTTAAAAGGAGACGACTGATGTTTTAAACGAATCACATTCTCCAAAAAAAAAAAAAACCAAATAGGCTAAAGTTTTAAGTAATTTGATAGCCATTTTGAAAATGATATAGTTAAACTTTTATTATTTCAGAAAAGAAGA
Source organism: Epiperipatus broadwayi (assembly GCA_028023455.1). NCBI lineage: Eukaryota > Metazoa > Onychophora > Udeonychophora > Euonychophora > Peripatidae > Epiperipatus > Epiperipatus broadwayi. The sequence goes on from JAQFVV010012407.1 coordinate 3,800,538, forward strand.
AAGCAAACACTGTATATAATTCTAAATTGCATCAAGATCAAAAGTTAATGAAGATTTTTTACCAACCACTGAGGTTTTTTTGCTATAAATTACTAAACAAAAATTTTTAAAAGTTGCATTCAAAATTTTAAAAATATTCTGTAGATTATTCTTTGAATTGGTTTCTATTATCAAATCTATATATCTATTTCAGGAATAGTATTGTAAATAATCCCAAAAACTAATGCCATAAAAAAAAACGAAGTTGGAACTAGTGCTAATCCCTATTTAAAAACAGTTTTAATTTTAAAAGCTTCTAATTTTCAATCAATAGTAATCTTGTAAAAATTGCAAAATATGAATAAATTTTGATTGATCAAATAACTAATTTCAAATGCTGCTATAAATTTGTTCAATCAACTTGAGAAAACGCTTTGACCAATTGATATAAGCAATATATAACTCAAGTCTTTTGCTCACAATATTTTTTTTTGAACTGACATGACAACAAAAATCCTATCTATAGTTCTCGATTCTCACCAGATAATCACTTATCTATAATTGAATTAACCTATTCAATAACATTTTTTAATATCTTCATATACATATGAAACTCTCAAGATCGCACAGCACTATTTTGAAGATCCCGATGTAACTAACATATCCATGAAAAATCATCCGAGACAAGGAAGATGGCTGCTTCGAATTCTGAAAATTGGCTATTGCCAGACACCGGAGTCTGCTTTCATTTGAATAGCTTGTTATAATTATTAACATTAGTGGGTAAATTGCAACTAATTTACTATTCCCCGAAACACAGTGTCTGATTAATTACTGTCCAAAAAAGAGTAAAATTTACATTTATTTTTTATTAGAAAAGTACCGTAACTTTTCCTATCTACACACACACCCAAAGAAGCCCGTCTCTGATTAATTACTGTCCAAAAAAGTCTCCGCTATATTTACTATTATTTGTTATTAAAAAAGTAACGTAACTTTTTATATAGACAAACATAGAAAACAAAATGGCAGTCTCTGATTAATTACTGTCCCAAAGAGTCAGAGTCGGCTTTCATTTTAAAAATTTTGTTTGAATTTTTAAATTTTGTAGAAGTTGTAATATAACTGACTTTGATGTCAAAACACAGTGTCTGATTAATTAATGTTCCAAAAAGGCTAAAATGTAGTCCTATTTTCTATTAAAAAAGGAAGGTAACTTTTTGTATCCACACACACACACACAAAAAAAGCCAGTCTCTGATTAATTCATTTCCAAAAAAGTCTCTAATGCACTATTATTTGCTATTAGAAAGCAACGTAATTTTTTATCGACACACACACAAAAAAAGCCAGTCTCTGATTATTTACTGTCCCTAAAAGTCCAAAAAGTAGGCTTTCATTTTTATAATTTGTTTGAATTTTTTAATTTTGTGTAAATTGTACTATAATTTACTTTTATTTCCTATTCTAAAAATAAAGACAATAGTTCTATAGAATCGCTGGCCTGGGAACGTTACATCTATGTGTTTTTTCTTAGCATCAACGCCATCAAGCGGCTGACACGATAGAACAGAACATTACCTTTATTATTTCTTACACAGATAGTTTCAGATATGAAACAAAATATATTCTATATTCTAAAATATTTTAAACTTGCAAGTCAAAAAATAAAAAAAGAATATCAATTTCTTCCACTCTCACAATCTCTTAATAATCGTAACAATCTGAGAGGAAATGTAGTTAGTTATGAATAATCAGAAAAATAGAAGAATCTTTATTTGAAACATTACTTTATTGGTAGAGCAAAAGTGAACTTTCTCAATTCTTGTAAACCATCAACATATGAGGAAAGGTCTGTTTAGTAAATATTTAAACTGATATGAAATTTTGTAAGTGCATTAATTAACATTAATTCAATGATCTGGTTTAAAGCAATAAAATAATATGCTTAGTGAAAGTGGACTGCTCTAATATTTAATACGATGACCTTTTGTAAACTGCTTTCAAATTTTACGAAATTCATGCTATAGAAGTATGCAATGATGAACTTAAAAAGAAACAAAATCCATCTTTTAAAATAATCTACCTATAATATCTTTGTGTTGAGATTCTTTTAAAGAATTCGAATTATAAGATATAATCATAATTCTAGTAAGGACTCAGCGGAATATTAATATAGAATATTTGAAAGTAAATATATAATTTTTAGAAGATGAATTTTTTAATAATTAAAAATAAAAATTTATCGCATTTTTTAAATTGTTAAACATTTTGTAATAAATATATTTAAAATTGATAAAATATTTGCTTACTTAAGATTAGCTGTTTTAGATGTAGGATCAAAACATTCATCTCTGGATAATATTCGATGAGAAAAAAGTTCACCTTTTGGATCCAATATATTAGCAATAGTATGTGCATAAAGTCTGGCTCCAAATGTGCATATTTGTAATTCATAAAGCTTACTAATATTTTTTAAAAACTGATGGGTACGAGGACGGAAGCGAGTATGAAACCATGGTGTGTGAGTACCATATAACTGAAAATGATAAACATCCTAAAAAAAAAATGAATTTATTAATAGCAAATTTAATTATTTATCTTAATTATAAAATAATTTTATAACAAAAAAAACAACTTCCTTACTTGAATATTTGGTGGAATATTATCATTTGTTGTATGAATAAGAGTCTGATCCAAGTCTACGAGTAACACTAATTTTCTATTTTTCAAAAGCAATTCTTCATCTTTTTTGGCCAAAGCTACAGCTATCTAAAATAATATATATATATATTTACGTGTCCATAGTGGTCAACACGAAGTTCGATCAAGAATCCAAGTACAAATAACAAAAAGTTTAAATAATGCGTGAAAATAAAATCAAGCACAAATACCTTTAAAGGAAAATATATATACATCTACACACATATGCACATTTTTATATAGGTAAATAAATGTAGATTCATATTAATTTATTTTTTTCACTCAGGTTTAGTAAATATCATAAAGTAAAAAAAACCCACAAAAAAATGACAACATATTCTCAAAATACAACTTGATCCATAATTTAAATGTTATTTGCTTCTTTTAAATTCATGTCTTTAATTAAAAAATGATATAACCTAATGTTTCTGCATAACATGTATTAAGAAGACATGCATATAAATTAAAACAGGTTTGGAGTACATTGTGTAGAAGTCCGCATTAACAAAAAAAATTTCTCATAGTCCAAATAAAATGGATGTTATTACACATCTTTAAAAAGACTGGTTCTCAAACATATAAAACATTCTTGGGATAATAGTCAATAACATTTCCAATGAAAATTTGTCCTTCTCATAACTGATGTGATCTTGAAACTTTCATATATATATATATAAAAATATTAAAAAATATTTCTTTTTCTCCTGTGATTACATTCAATGCTAGCAGAGTGTGTGCTTTAAGAATAAGGTGGAACCACCAACCATGTACTAATAAAACAAAGGAAAAACTAATTGTAAGTGTGATCAATACAAGAATTCCATAAAATATTAAATTATAAAAAGCTGTGGAATATATAAAAACAAGAAACCAATAAACACAACAATACAAAGAGCTTTACAGCTCATAAGAAAATAATTAATGGCAATAAAACCATATAAATTAAATTCCAAAAAGGTATCCATCCATATACAAGGAAAATGAAAAATGCAGAAACCATAAAAAATACACAAACAAAAATGCACATTATGACGCATAGTATTTAAAAGCCATAATACCAACATATATATATATATAAAGCTGTGTAATTTATAACAATGTAACTGATGATAGTAAATCCATAGGAAATTAAATTCCAAAAAGTTATGCATTTATGAAAAAAAAAAACAACTTATGATACCATAAAATGTAGTTATTGTTGTAAATGTTTTCATTTTGTTATTTGATTCCATGGTTATACTTCATGAAGTTTCTATCGGTTTTGCCTGTGTACTTTTTATGAAATTCATATGCATTTATTTTATAGAGTATAAACATGGAAGTAAATAACAAGGTGAAAACGTATATTTACACTGTACATTTTACGGAACCAACATTTATCACTTTCTTTATGAGCAGCATTTTTTGGAATTTAATTTCTTATGAAGAAGAGAGTGAGACACAGAAGATGATAATGAGAGAAATAAAACAAAGTCAACAAATTATGATGAGAGAAATGCATCAAGAAATAAAACAAATTCAGCAGGCAATGGTAGAAGAAAATAGAGAACTAAAACAAGAGTTACTGGAAATAAAACAAAGTCAACAGACAATGTTGGCAGAGTTTAAAGCTGACATGATAAAGGAAATGAAAGAAATAAGAAAAGAAGTAATGGAAAAAGTTGAGAAGAATCAGGAAGCTATAACAACAATAGAAAAAGATCTGAGTAAAGAAATTCAGGAAGTTGAGATAGTAAAAGAAAGTATGAAAGAAGTGAGAGATGAGTTAGTACAAGATAATGTTAGAACAGATAAGGTGGAAATAAAAACGGGTAGACTGGATATAGATGGATAGTCTGGTGGAAAAAGTAGAAAATGGAGATCAAAAAATAGAAGGAAGGTATAAGTTAAAGACAGAACATATTGTAAAAGAATTTCTACAAGAGACTAAAAATGAATTGACTAAAGTAACTGTTCGTTTTGAACATAGAATTAAAACAAAAAAAAAAAGACTTAGGAGAAAGATTAAGGAATATGATTTTAAATCAGAAATAAAAGCTATTTATAGAGCAATCTTATTGAAAACATTCAAAAAGACTATAGAAGATGGAATCTTTCCATTTACTGTTATCAATGCGATCATTAATAAAGTGAGACACTTCAAACAAATGTGTTTTGCTCAGCAAAAGGGCCTTCAGATATACGAAGTAGAAAATAAAACAGCACATGAAAGGGATAAGACAAAAATTATAAGCAAAGAAAAGACAGGAGGGGGGAAGTAATCTATATCAGAGTACTAGTTAAAAGAGTCATCTGATAGAGGGCAGATTTAGTGTAATCGGAAGAACTTTCAAAAATAAAAAAAAAGGATTTGTTACCTGATTATGAGAATGAAGAAAAGTTACGTTAATAAAATAAAATGTTGGAGTAGACAGAGCGTAGGACAAACATTCAGTCAGGTTTCTGAAGATTTTTTTAAATGTTTAAAGATTTAAAAAAAAAAAAAAAATCGCAAAGAAATGCCTTTATTTTTTTTTCGTGGCGTGATGGGGCAGTCGAACCAGATGCTTTATCAGTTTCAAAAGTTCCATCGCAAAATTAAAAAAATTAACTTTTATTTTATAAAGTTTTAAAAGAAAACTATTTAAAAGTTTTGTATGTCATAGCGCACATATGCAGTTATATTTTTAAATTCCGTCATTTTATTTTTAAAATAGTTATCTTTTGTCGCTTGTTTTTTTTTTATCAAAGTAATTAAAGGCAAGTAAACTTTTAATCTTTTGGAAAAAGCATTTTAATTTTGAAAGTTTTGATTGCATTCCTGGGTCTTTCAATTTTTTTTCTATTTTTAATTTATTTGTAAAAAGAAAGCTGAGACTTAATTTTGCATTTACTTTTTTTTAATTAATTTTGTAGAAAATAGAAACCCTGATCAGATTTTTAATTAAGATTAAGTTTGAGACTGAGATTTGCCCTGGGCAAGAACTTCTAATTACAGATGATGCAGAAGAGTGTATATAAATAGCCCTGGGATTTCAGACTAATTATTATTCAGCTATTCATTTTTATTCTGCATGTTGAGAATTGATTTAGTTTTAGTATGCTAATAGTGATACCTATTCAAATTGCCGTGCTGCTATAAATTACCAAGATTGCTGTCTGTGTCTAGCCATTGAGAATATTACCTTTTGCTGTCTGCTATTAAGAAATTCAGCTGAAATTATATTACAGACTTCCATTTGCTAAATAGAATTATCTCTGCAAAATGCCAAAACTACACGCCATGATGAATCTTTTCTACAACATGCCGTGACAAATCCCCCAAAGATGGATCCTGAATTGTTCCTGCAAAATCATGTCGTAAAAGCTTAAACAAGATCTGATCCAGTGCTTGCCTCCAGCCTCCTGAACATAAAAACAGAAAACAAAATCTTCATAAGAACTTTAAAGTGAAATAAACTGTGAGCGTTGCTGAAAAACAGTTGGATCTAACCTTATGCCTCGAGGTAAAACGTTTTCATATTCTTACCAACGTTTAAATCTCTATTAAAGTCTCAGCTTAATCATAAAATAATCCAGTATTTATTAGAAGTTTTGAATATTCCTTTAATATTTTAACTATTTTCTGTATTTACTTATTGGTTAAAGTGTATATTGGGATCTTAGTTTTAAGATTTCATATTTTTAATTTATTTATCTGAGAATGCAATGTGAGTTTATATTTGATATGTTTTGTATTCTTTTCTCTTTTTATATTACTAACCTTAATAAATACTTGGGCAAATATTAGTAATTTTCTTTTAACTCACCTATCCTTCTTTGTTATATGGTAATTAATGTAAATAAATTCAGTTTGTGTTTCCTGCAGACTGCAAATCTTTTGGCTAGCAATTTATCGAGTATAGTGTTCTGTTTTTACTAGATCGGAGATTTTATTTTCTTCCCCCTAAGAAGATTACATAAAATCGTAATCTTTTCTTGTTATATTTCCTTTCTTGTATTGGGATCAACCTTGAATTATCTTGAACGTGGTTAATCATGAGCTGTTCTTCAGACATGACATTCTTGGTCCCAATGTTTTATTCCAGGCCAAAGAAAGCTCGCCTGCACTGTTTCATTGTACTCCCTACAAGACTCCTCTAGTTTTGAAATCTCTAAATAGGGAAATTGGAATTGGTTTTTATAAACCGCTGGCAGGAAGAAATTATAAATCCCTCTTTTTAAATCATAGGTGAGAAAACAAACTTATCTGCCAGAATATTTAATGTTTTCAATACTCTTGTACACTCTCTGATAAATACGCTAGAAGAATCTAGATCAAACGTTTACATTTTGTTTGCCTGGGATTTATTTTCTTTTTGAATTAATAAATTTTAAAACTATTTTGAATTATTTTGGCTGACGTTTGTCTTTGTGTTCTTTTCTCAATTGTCTGAACAATTATAAAGACCTCGTTCTCTCCCTGGTGGCATTCATCATCATTAACTTTTGATCACCGTAAATTAAATTTTCTAGGCCGTTAGTAACTTAGTGGCGTCCTCGGTGATCTGAAGAGGCTAAAGAAGTGACCAGTATATAAATATTAAAATTTTGGTGCCCAATATGGTTGATTTTTCTATTGTTATGCTTGTTAAGTATTTACTTGTCATTAGTGTACATTTTCATTTATGTCCTTTTTATGACGTTCGCATATTTCACTTTCCTCATTGGCATTTAATTTATGGATTTACTGCTATCAATTACTTACTTATGGATTACATAGCTTACTTTTTGTATTGTGTGCTTGTTAAATCCTTACTTATATTCAATCTATGGATCTTTTTTATAATTTAATTTCTTCTGGAGTTGCATTTTGCTTCATAACTAATTTAATTTCTTTCAAAATGCTTATACTAATCATAATTATTGGATGTATTTGCTCTGCAATAATCGTATGGATGGTAGCCCCATTCTTCAAACAGGATGTGTATTCTATTAGCATCTTATGTATTAATATTTGCTATATACTTTATCTGATCTACTTTGCCATTTATGAGAGAATACTAATTTAAATTATTATTTTTAAAAAAATTGGGCAATATGATTCTTTTTTTAAAATAAAATGAATAAATTTACAATTCTATTATAAATTCTCAGACATTAGTGTTGTTTTATTTTTCACTTTTCCAAATCCAAAATATATTAATGTAATATCAAAAAAAAAAAAAAGATTACTTCTTTTTTATTTATATTAAAGGTGATATATATATATCAATCAATCAATAGTAGTCTGTCCAATAAACAGGTCCAAAGAGTAGTCACTACATCAGTTCATCCATTCTTCCATTCCATTCTCTTCCTTGCCCATCTCCTCAATTCCACATAAACCTTTCCATCTCTTATATCATCCAATAATGTCAATCTCTTCCGTTCCCTCTTTTTAATTCCACTCACCATTCCCTCCAAAACATCTTTCACTAAACTATAATCTCTTCTTAATATATGTCCAATCCAGTTTCTCTTTCTCTGATATTTTCAATCAATCTTCTTTCCTCATTAACTCTTTTCAAAACTTCTTCATTTGTTACCCTACTCATCCAACTGATGTTTTCCATTTTTCTCCATGTCCACATCTCAAAAGCTTCCAAACGTTTCTTAATTCTATTACTCAATGTCCATGTCTCACAACCATACAGTAATACACTCCACACATAACATTTAATTAATCTCTTCCTTAATTCTCTTTCCATAGGTCCACAAAATATCTTCTTTCTCTTTACAAATGTCACCTTTGCCAATGCTATTCTTCTTTTAACTTCATCTTCACTTCTTCCATCTTCACTCAACCAACTACCCAAATATCTAAATCCCTTCACCTGTTGAACCATGTCATCATGGATTCCAATTTGCAGTCTTTTTACATCTCTCCCTATCCATAAACACTTAAGTCTTTTCAATATTAATCTTCATTCCATATGTGATACATCCCTCTTCCAATTTATTCAACATATTCTGAAGATCCTTTTCCTCCTCAGCAATAAGTCATATCATCTGCAAATCTTATACACTTTATTACTCTCCTTCCAACACTTGCTCCTCCACAGTCCAAATAATTATTTAGCATATCTTCTAAATAAATATTAAACAAAACAGGTGACATATATATAATATAATCCAGTGCATAACGCTATACTGAAATAAATATACACATATTAAGCAATTAAATCATCCCATATGATTAAGAAATCCAATACTGCCCCCTGTGAACTAATATATAAATACATTAGAGTTTGTATTTATATATAACTCATACTAATATATTTTACTATGCATTAAAAAAGTTCTCAAATAGAAGTTAATGAAATATTAGTTGATAAAAAAGCCTGTCTTATTCAAGCGAATTAATTGAATGAAAAGATCAATAAAGATTATGATATACAATAATTCTAAATATTAAAATATTACACTTGTTTGAAGATTACATTAAGCAGCAGCAAACTATTTCTCCCTTAGTAACCCCAATCTGCTTTTGCAAAGACAAATTAACATACATACAAAGACTGAATAAAACGAAATACATTTTATTATTAAAAAGTCATTAAAAAGATAAAACTGTTATTCAAAATATGAAAAATGCTAATATAAGAAGAAAAAAAATTAAAACAGCCAAAACTTTCCATACAGTAATGCCACTCAGTGCCAGCCAGAGTAATCAATGGATGTCAGAAGGCTTGTGCATAAAATCCCTATCTAGTGCCTACTCATCCAATATTTCCAGACTAGTTTTTAGCTTGTGGCCTTTGTCAGTGAGGAGCTTTGGATCTGAGAGTACTGCTAGCATAAGAAATAGTGATCATGTGATGTTTAGTGGTTTAAAGGAAAAAATTATTGAACTATTAATATTATTCTCGAAGAACTGAATCTTATTAAAAAAATAGAGTAGCTAAAGAATTTCATATTATAAGCAGAATGGAGAAAAGAACTGAATAAAATTGGGAGATTCTATGAGAGTCAAGATCAAAAATGTGAAAAAAATGTTTAGTAAGGTATGTTTGTAGGAGCAACAAAGCTAGCGAACCATGTCCAGAACAAGGACTGCAATGATAACCAAATTGAATTCATTTACTATTTTATTAAACTCTTTAATAATTTTTTTCAAAACTTAATTCTTCTCTTACAAAATATAACCCTATTATTATAATTCCAAAATTGTCTAAAAGTCAATTTTTACACTGGGTGTTATATTTTCAATGACCTAACTTAATATAATCACATCTGATCTATTTTCAAAATGGCATTTTAGAAAATTAGGATTTTTTTTTTTTTTTAAAGGCTAAAACATATTTTCCCAGTACAGCTCCCACCTAATTTAAAATCGAAATTTAATTTAATGAATATTTTTTCATATTTAATATGGAAAAAAATCTGTCTATTCACTATTAAAGATCATTCAGAATATGATAATTTGCCTAATTAGTAATCATTTCTTGTCTACCCACGTAAATTTCTATCATAGATCTAATTTCAGTGGTTCATAGAATAACCTCCTACATTTATCAGATGATTAACCATTGCAATCCTCATTCTAATTTCTTTATCATACTTTTATCATCAATATCCAATTCCTCAAATATTTAAAAACATTAATCTATAATTTCATGTCCAATGATAATAAACTTTTCTTTTTCTACTTATATCCATTTATTTATTTTTATTTGCATTTATTTTTATTCTAAACTTTCTTGAATCATCATCAGTATCTGCAAGTACTGTCATAATATTAACAAATTTGATACATTAAACCCTTTTACTCCTTATGTAAACACATTTAAATAGATATTAAGTAAAACAGGAAATCGACAACAATCCCTGTCTATATTTGACTCGTTAAAAAGACTATTTATTCGCATACATTTTTTGATTTCATATAAACATTTTCCTTTCCAATTTATATTTTACTATTTCAATATACTCAACAAAATAACTGTAATCACTATATTGAATGCCTTTTCAAGATCAACAAATCAAATATCACTATTGTTATTTTTGCATATATTTTTTAACAATATTTTTCATCATTCTAATTTATTGCTTGAGACTCTTTGCTTCTTCCAAATCTAAACTGATCTTGAGATAGGAACATATCTAACCTATTTGAAAATCATCTATTCAAGATTCACAACATTTTAGCTGCATGGAAGATTAAAAAATTCATCCTGGAAATAGTATGTGTTAATATGTAAAACTAATGTTACCAGGTGCAAATCGAACATCATTTTGGCGAATTCTTGGTTAAAGACAAAAAAAAAAAAAAAAGCAGAAAATTCGAAACAATTTTCAGAAGGAGAGTTAATAAAAGACTGCCTTCTCAATGTTGTAGAATTAATCTGCCCAGAACATAAAAAAAAAAATTCGAGAATAGAAATATGTCATAAAGAATAGTTACAAAGTGAATTGAAAAAATTGTCATTAAATGTGGAACAGACATTAATAAAATTGATGCTACAATATTTTTAATTCACAAAAAAATTATGACTCTTGTTTAAAAACAAAAAATTAAAATTGGGCAGCCAGTTAAAAAGGTTGCTCAATATCAATGATTAGGGAAAATTAATTAAATTTTTGATCAAATTTAGCAGGCTAATTTTCAAGACTAATTTGATATGATCCATGAATGATATTATAAACATCGAAAATGGCCCTTGGCAGAGAAAAGATTCTTCACCTCTGATTTACACCAATGATAATGGTTTGACTTTATAAAAGAGATACTTTTCAGAAATAAAAAAGTAATTTAATAAAAATATAAAAAGTTTTGAAATCTTTTTTTTAAGACTAGGGTCTTGATGAAATCCTACAAAAAACAATATGTTTTCCTTTTCATCTAAAAACAGATAAGAATTTCATAATTTAATCATCTACAACTAGACTCATCAAAAACTACTTAGAACAATCTTGAACTGTGATTAATTTATTTTTTTCATCTGTCAGATCTAAAATAATTTCCTTAAAAAGCTGATTACCACTAATTAGTGGTGGTGATGTAAATATTATACACAGTTTCCTTAGCATTAGCATATTATACTATGACTACTGTTTTGATACTAAATATTATTATGAAAAATATTATTAGCATATTCAAAATTGTTCCCTTGCAGTGGCTACCTTTTCACATATTCCTCCATTAAATATCAGCTTACTCATACAAAATGTTTAAAAAATTGGACTGATAACTTACTCAATATATAATTTCACAATACAGTTTAAATAAAGATCCTCTTTCTGGATAGTTCAAGCAAAAATCCCTTCAAACAGTTAAAAAATTATAGCTATTGGGAAATATCAAATTTCTTTTTCCAAATATAACAAAATCAGATAAAATTTGAATTTTCTTGATGTTATTGGATAATTCAGACACATTCATGGTTATTATTTTTATATGCTACTAAGATAGAATTTAACAGCATGGGAGTTACACACTTACATACCTCTATCGAATCCTCACACGAAGTGTTAGAATTGAAGGATTTGATAAGTCATTAGTGAATCTATTTCTTGATTAGAATCTCTAATAGATTTCCTTATAATATGTGTTAATAATTAGCAATCTAAAAAAATCTCTATATGTTAAATAATATAAATAAAAAAGAAAGATATAAAGTTTTCAGAAACAAATGTCAAAAGATTCTTTTTTTTCAATAAGAAGTGTTTTAAAATTTTCTTAAGATATATAGAATCTTAAAGCTTAATTTTAGTCTTTACCCCTTTATGGTTTTTAAAATTAAAACTGATATAAACATAAATATAAACAATTTGCAAATATTTAATACTATAATTAATATTATTTTTTTTATTATTTTTGATGCTATTGAAATTGTATATATACAAACATACTTCGCATATGATATGGAATGTTTTGAATTATAAAATCTGAGATAAATTTAGAGCTAACATCTAAGTTGTACTTTATATATATATATTTCACTGAATAATAATCATTAGATTATTCTAATCTCTAATTTTAATGGTTTCCTGTTACTGCTATTTTCCTTTATATGTTAGTTTTATTTTCCATCCTGCTGAAAAATAAAGAATTCAGACTTCACTAAATTAAATATTAACAATAATTATTATTTCAATATTTACAATACACTTCATATTAAACAATCATTTTTATGCTTGTATAACATCTTTATAAACAAATAATAAATAATAATTTACTGATTTACTTTTTTCTATTAATTTGCTTAATATAAGGTTTTTTCTTCTGCTAATATTCTACAACATATTAAAATATTTTTTCCTTATGGTGAAATTTCTATTAACTTTTTAATAACATTTACATAAGTAGAACTCAATCAAGTAGAGGAAATGTCTTTTAAAAAAAATTTGTAAATTAAATTTCCAGTCTCCAACAAAGATTATTAAGTGTAGCAGTAGATATTGATTTATTTTAATTTTATTACTATTTTTTGATATGTCTACATTCAAAATTAAATAAATTGAAAGCATGATTTATAATTTACTTAAGTAACCGGTAACTAATATAAGTAAATTTTAAGTCGTGCTAAACTAATAATTGGAATCATATATGTATAAATATCAATAGAATGCCCTTATCAACTGCATATGAACTGTTTTATTATTTAAAAAATTAAATAAACTTGGTTTTAAAATGTCTTTTTAAACAAAACAAATATTTCTTATAATATTAAATAAATTGTTTTTCTCTTCACTAGTAAAAATTGTAATTATAAATATGCGACTTTTTTTTGCATACGTTAGTGAAGCTATATTTATACTATAATGTGTAATAGGTCTGCTTAGCGCTTTCAAGATTTAATGTTCGAATCTCATACTCATAGCTTTGTGAATGAAGGAAATGACTAACATAGGCTTTAAACCCAATAAGATCAATCAGAGAATAAAAAACATTTTATAGAAAACTCAGAAATAAACAGTCTAAAGACAATATGAAATACCTAACAATTCCTTTTATACCTAATGTAACTTCAAATATTGCAAAAAAATTGTCTAACAATTTCAAATTTAGCTTCAGAATACCTCCCAGTACTAACCGACTAATAAATAATTCCCAAAGATAAAATAGAAAAAGATCAAGCCCCTCATGTGGTCTATAAAGTGGCATGCCCTCAATTAAGCTGCCAGGCATCTTACTACGGTGAGACTCAGGCTAACCTTAATACAAGAATTTACCAACACAGGTATGCATACAACAGGGTTAAAAATAAAAATGAAAGAACATCAGTATTCTGGGTCCACCAGGCAGCTACAGGCCATGTGTTCGAAGCCAGTTCTGCCCAAATAATTTGTACAGAGAAGAGTGATGCCAAAAGAAAAGTTAAAGAAGCTTTTTACATAGCAAATGATCTCAGTGCCATTAATAGAAGAGAGGCATGCTTTGCTCTCTCCAAACAATGGACTAACTAATTAAAAATTCAAATTCATTTGCATATGTGTACAATAAATCACAACAGTCTTCATTCACAAAGCTATGAGTATGAGATTCGAACATTAAATCTCGAAAGCGCTAAGCAGACCTATTACACAATATAGTATAATTATAGCTTCACTAACGCATGCGGAAAAAAGTCACATATTTATAATTATGATACTAAAATAGATTGGCAGCAGAAAATTGCTAACTGAACGGAGACACTCTATAATTTTTCTTCTAGGTCTTAAAAAATCCAATCAAAGCAAATTCCTAATGTCATATGTTCTTGTCATTGTAGCTATTATTACTATATGATTATTTATATATTATTAATTATACATCATAGATGGACTGCTTACCAATACACATGAAGCTATCATTGTTAATTTATTGGCATTTTACCTTTTGACTTTAAGATCAAGAAACATTATGGTCTATCTTCTCAGTTGTCTGATAATTCTTAACTAAAGTATCAGTCGAATACAAAGGCACAAATACTGAAAGCACAAGTGGAGTGAAATTCATTAAAAAGTGGAAGAACAATATTATAGATAGTGATGGTAATAGAGTTGCGGGATTAATTATTCAAATCAATGGAAGATACTAAATGCAGATTCAGAATTACGACTCAACAAATTTCTCATTGTGATAAAGTAGAGGATTTTTTATATCGATGTATAAAATGCTTTTGGTCAGACTAAATATTTTTAAATTGCATTTCTCATAGCAACTGTCTGACTCTGCAATTCACTTCGCACACAGCTTTGATAATGAAGATATTCCTTCGAAAGTGCTTAGCGAAATAAACTCAAATAGCCAATTACTTATTTATTTATTGTATTTATTTGCGTGAAATATATATCGCATATATCTTATTAATTACAAATATAGACACAGAGCGATTAATTTTTAATTAAATTGCTATGGTAAATATTAATGCCAAAATTGGTAAAAGTTAAAAGTGCTTTGGGCAAATCGGGTTATGGTGACAGAAATGAGAATGGATATATGAAATTAAACAAGGCAAAACTCTCCATATAGTAATGCCACCCTGTGCCAATCAGAGTAATCAATGGATGTGAGAAGGCTTGTGCATAAAATCCCTATCTAGTGCCTACTCATCCAATATCCCCAGACTAGTTTCTGGCTTGTGGCCTTCATCAGTGAGGAGCTTTGGATCTGAGAGCACTGCACCTAGATCTTAGGATCTAATGTAACCCTCCAGCAGCCACTCTTTTATCTCTACTTAACTACAAAATTATGAGAATGAAATCGCAATAATATTTTCAATCTAAGCTCAATAGCTTATATAGTCATATGGGTCTGAACTCAGTTCAGCATCCATACATTTTGGTGTCTTTGGCTCTTTAACAACCATAGCCACCACAATTCTATTAGGCAGGATTGGTGTTAAACCACTAAACATCTCTTGATCACCATCTTTTATACTAGCACATAATTGTTATTAAACAAGGCAAAACTTTCCATACAGTAGTGTAACCCTGTGCCAACCAGAGTAATCAATGGATGCGAAAGGCTTGTGCATATCTAGTGCCTACTCATCCAATATCCCCAGACTAGTTTCTGGCTGTGCTAGTATAAGAGATAGTGATCATGTGATGTTTAATGATGTATGAAATTCACAGAAAAAGTAAAACTATATATTACAAATTCTTTCTTTGAGAAAAATAGTAAACAGGAATAGAAATAGAAGCATCCAAATTTGGATATTTTGATTAAAAGAAAATATGTATTTCAAGACTGTAATATTCATAGTAGATTCAACACAGGAAGTGATCATCAATTAGTGAGATGTAAGACATGTGGTAATGTAAAACTGGAAAAATAAAAACTATTAAGAAAAACAGTATTAACAGTATTTTTAATCTTCAAAAACATTCCAACAAATTTAAATTAGACCTTCCAAATCGTTTTAAAACATTAACAAATTTTGAAGATGGTTCAGATCTAGATAATCAATAAGTAGGTAATTGATACACTATTACAACTGTAAGAAAGGCAGCTGGTACAAAAAGGCAATATTTTGCCAGTAAATTTTCTACTTAGATAAAGTAATGTATGAAGAAAAGAAGAAGTATCAACATTTTTGTAAATGATCCACCATGAAGAAGAATTGAATATCTAGAATTTTGTAAAATGGTATGAAAAAAAGAGTTAATAACAATATAAGCAAGTATAATTGTGAACTGACAAGGAAATCTATAGAAAAAAATAAAAATGTAAAACAACACCTTGGTATAAAAAATGAAAGTTACTTCTCCAATAAAAATAAAAAGATGGAACCATTATTAAAATGAAAGCTGACATCATGAAATGTGTGAAAGAATTCTGTAAAGAATTACTTAGTAATAAAAAACAAAATATCCCCTACAATTACTACATTTTCAGAATTGCAAGTATTTTAAAATAAGAAATGAGACATGTAATTAGATTGATAAAGAGAAAAACTCCAGAAAAAAATGCGACTATAATTGATATCTTAAAAGAGGTAGGTAAGGAAACAGAAAAATTGTTGGCAAAGTTATATAGCAAATGTCAAAATGATAAAGATATACTAGATGATTGGAATAATGCAATAGTAATATCAATATTTAAGAAAAATAATAAATAAGATATTAAAAATTATACTCTATCAATTCTACATAGAATCTATATCAAGATAATTACAGCTTGTCTATAGCAAACCTTGGATTATAGTCAACCCAATTAAACAAGTTGGTTTTATAACTAATTTTAGCACAGCTGATACCATCCAAGTATTGAAATTATAAAAAAGCATTCAATTTTATCTCCATCTCTACAGTGATTAAAACATTGGATTACCAAGATATAGACCTGTAATATCGTCATATTCTGAAAAATATTTATCAAAATGTAAGAGCATTGATTACATAGGGTATTGTCATATTTCCAAATCTTTTTACAGCAGTTTTCTAGGAAGTATTTTGTGAATAAAAATGGGAAGCTAAGGGAGTAAAAGTAAATGGACATTATTTCTGCAATTAGTGCCAGAGACCTTCAGGAAATGTTGCAATAATTATCAGATAAAAACAAAAAAGTATCATTAATAATAAATGTTAAAAAGACTAAAACAATATTCAATAGATTTTCTCAGAAGAAAATAAAAATTGATAATAATGAATAAGAAGTTAACAAGTACTAATACCTTGGTCAGTTTATTAATTTAGGTGGAAACATAATAAATAAAATTCATCTCAAAAAATCAAATTTGGATGGATTATATTTGGTAATAGCAATATTAAAAGGAAATATGCCTAGGCGTTTAAAATGTTTTTTAATGACGTGTTTCACCAATTCTTATTCATGGATCTGAGATTTAGATCTTGACAGTAGAACAATTCATAGACTTCTGGCTACTCTACACAATATGGAAAAATGAATGTTAAGAATAACAAAAAAAGATCAAAAATGAAATGCATGGTTGAAAAAACAAATAGATACCATTAACTTCATTGAAAGAATTAAGAAATTGAAGAAGAGATGAGCTAGACATATTACTAGAAGAGATGATAATAGATGGACAATTGAATTCTTAAATTGGATCTCAAAAGATCTAGAAAGAGGCATGTAAGATGATGAATGAAAAAAGAAGTTTGCTGGTACTGTGTAGAGAAGAGAATCATTAATGATCAAAAATGATGACTAAAATAAAGACTTTATATAAAATTGATAGAAGACTGATAGGTCTGTAATTTTTATTGTCTTCTTTATTACTTTTTTTTAGAATATCAGTATTACTATTGCATTCTTCCAATCATCTGGTAAATCTTTTTCATTTTTGTATTTCTTCACCTGCTTCTTTTAAGATAATAATAATTCCATTACTTCCAATTCATAAATAAATGGCAGCCTTCTTCAGCAGCCAACCGTTGACTTGGGTGATGACTTTTATAGTCTCTAGGCAATAAAGTTATAATTTAGTTTTGTCTATCGTCAATGTCTAAAAAACCCCCACATACACATTCATCCAGTCTGCAAGAAAACTCATCTGATGTTTCAATTAAGAATTATCAGGCAACTGAGGAGAAAGATCATGATGTTTCTTGAAAGCCAATAAAGTAACCGGATTGGTTAAAGTGTGCCAGTAAATAGACCATCCACTTCGTTTATCATAGGAATAATCACATAGTAATAATAGCTACAATAATAAAAATGTATGAAATGGACATTTGGTAATTTGGTCTGTTCAGTTCCTATAAGGCCTTAAAAAGGAATCAGAGTCTCTTTCCAATAAATATGGATATAAATTAAATTGCCATAAGCTCCAAATGCAATGTAAGAAACATTCTTTGTTAAGTCACTATACTGGTCAACCATACAGAATAGTAATTGAATAAAAAATGTTTCCAGCATTGTGATTGGAATTTATATCAACTTAATTTGTTTTATGAATTTATATATATATATTTATAAGCATAAATATTTAAAAAAATTTGGGATCAACTTTCAAAATTATTACCTCTTGACTAACCATCAGCTCTGGTATACTGTGAATCATAGCAACCGATGCACTCGTTGAATTTTTGCCATTGCTTCTATTTTGCTCGTTTCTTTATTGACAAATATATATATTAAAACATATATAAAAAAGTAATAAAGATTCATAAATATATTTGTGCATATACTTACATATAAATTGTTTATGTGTGTGTATATATATAAACAAGATTATGAGTGTAAACTGTAGGTAATATGTAAGAAAACTAAAACACAAATATGGTAATAAATTTAAGTTTAAAACTTTTATCATTTGCTAAGCCAGGCTTTCGATATGATGTATCTTTCTAATTTAAAACAGGCAAAACTCACTATATGCACTGCCACACACAGAAAGCTAGAGCAATCAATGGATGCCAGAAGGCTTGTGCACAAAACCCCCATCCAGCGCCCACCCATCCAACATCCCCAGATTAGTTTCTGTCTTGTGGTCTTTGTCAGTGAGGAGCCTTGGAAGCTAGTCTGGGGACATCGGACGAGACCACAAGCCAGAAACTAGTCTGGGGATGTTGGATGGCTGGGTGCTGAATGGGGGTTTTGTGCACAAGCCTTCTGGCATCCATTGATTGCTGTAGCTTGCTGTATGTGGCAGTGCGTATAGTGAGTTTTGCCTGTTTTAAAAGTTATACACAAGCATAAGAAGTGGTGGTCATGTGATGTTTATTGATCTTTCTAATTTGCAAAATATAGGAATAGATGTTTTAGCTTGCTGTGTGTGGCAGTGCGTATAGTGAGTTTTGCCTGTTTTAAAACAGTTATACCCAAGCATAAAAAGTGGTGGTCATGTGATGTTTATTGATCTTTCTAATTAGATTGTGTAAGATATAGACCAGAGATGGGTAAGTTCTTTAATAATAAAAGTCACATATAATATTTTTCATATATTTTACAGTGTCCAAGAGCAATGAGCCATCAAATGTGTAAGCACTTTTTACGGAACCAAATATAATAAAATTTATGTTAACAGCTGTTTGAATGATACTAGTTTAAAGCTAAAAATTTCAAGTATACGAACATATCTATTTTTTATTTATCTAATAGCAATGAAAAGCAATACTGTCTTGGAGGCATTAACCATGAAGATTGTACCATTTTTAATTAATAAAAAAATACTAGACTGCTAACAAAAGATGTTAATATTATTAAAACAGGCAAAACTTAGTATACGTATTGCCACACACAGCAAGCTAGAGTAATCAATGGATGCCAGAAGGCTTGTGCATAATATCCCCATCTAGTCCCTACTCATCCAATATCCCCAGACTAGTTTCTGGCTCGTGACCTCTGTCAGTGAGGAGCCTTGGATCTGAGAGCACTGCACCTATCCTGATCTAGGTGCAGTGCTCAAAGATCCAAGGCTCCTCACTGACGAGGGCCACAAGCCAGAAACTAGTCTGGGGATATTGGATGAGTAGGCACTAGATGGGGATTTTATGCACAAGCCTTCTGGTATCTATTGATTACTCTAGCTTGCAGTGCGTGGCAATACGTATAGTGAGTTTTGCCTGTTTTAACAACAGTTATACACAAGCATAAGAAGTGGTGGTCGTGTGATGTTAATGTTACGTGAGGGTGAATATTCAATTTAAATTAATGAAAATAATTTTATGTGGACGGGTCTAAGCTATTATAATTTTTAATGAAAAATATTTTTCTCTCATAAATAACATAGTTTTGAAGAGATATTAATCTTATTAATTAAAATGTAATGAAAATGATTTCTCTTGAAAAAAAAAATTATATATATATACAGTATATTTATTAATTCTTCATTAACTGGATCACCATTTGAAGTAAATAGATATTAATTTTATTCATTTAATATACTGATTCTCTTTTTTTTTAAAAAAGTAAATATTTGGTAAGGTCTAGAAAATTAAAAATACTAACTACGAATATTAGCCTATATTCTACTTCCATGTTTCATCAACCTCAATCTCTAGACATATGTTATGAAATATAAACTCTACACACAAGTATTCTGAAATAAATATCAAACCGAAAAAAATTCAAACAGTAGCACATTTAATTTTTATGAATTGTGATGATCTAATTTGCAAGATATAAAATCAGATTATAGACCCATAAAGATAATTGAAGCAGATTGAATGCATATTAATTCAAAACTATTTCATTAATATAAAAGTTGGAATATAGACTGCCGATAAAAAATGCAAATATTATCTGTATATATCGTATGCTAGGAGATTACTTAATTTAAGTTCACAAAAACTCTTATTATATAGGGTATATGAGCACAGACTTTCACATGACCCACCACTCTCCACTCTATCTAATAACACTGATACACTCAAGCACATATATGCTGAAAAGATAAATAATCACCAATATACGTATTTCATGCTAAACCAGCAATCATCAGTTGGTACAGATTATCATCTCCCATACATATATACTATAAGTGTCAGATATATATTAAGATAGACAATCTTCCTACTTTAATGGACAGGCTCCAATCTACTACACATTCCAACTCTTCAACCATCCATCCAATTGAAAATCTGATGATGAAATGCCACCCTGAGGCCGAGATTCTTGTCACACCCATGTTGACCTAAGGTCAGGAACCCCACATGTACAGGACATAATCCATTAAATAGATATTAATTTTAATTTAAACTTATATAGTTGTAGGCCTGCAACAATTAAACATACTGCATAGAGGCCCTAGAGAACGAGAATACAGAAAAAAAAATTATTGAGTGCTGGTGGGTTAATGCTAATGGTATTTATCAGAAGATTTTTTAACAATGTAAATTTTTTATCAATTCCAGATGGTTAAATTTTTATAATTTTAAATTGGTTTTTTTTTAAAGGAAATTATTTGTGAACTTACAAGAAGCATGATAGTTATTATATTTTAAAAACACACACAATTTTTGATTTTAAAGATGCATATAATATAAAGAGAATAATTGCAAGGAAATCAAGTCATATATCACGTGACTTAATTTAATAAGCTTGTATTACAAATGTTATATAATGAGTGTGGCAATAGCTCTTAACAAGCTTTTCAGAATATCTCTATCTTCAGACTGGTTTCTAGCTCTGGCTTTCATCAGTGAAGCATTAGGATATTCAAGCATTAGACTTAAAATACCATGTCAAGCCCAGCATTTTATCTAATGGTTAACTATTAAGTAGAAAATCTGAAATTTTCAGACATCCATATATCTTCAAATCAAGCTATCTAACTTAAATAGCCATATGGGACTGATCATAGTTCAGATATACCATATATTAATAGCCTTAGCAACATAAAATCACCAAAGCCTTAAGAGCAAAAACAATTGCAAGAAAATCAAGTCATATATCACATGACTTAATTTAATAAGGTTCTATTACAAATGTTATATAATGAGCACGCCAACAGCTCTTAACAAGCTTTTCAGAATATCCCTATCCTCAGACCGGTTTCTAGCTTTTGGCTTTCCTCAGTGAGGTGCTAGAATATTCAAGCATTAGATTTAAAATACCAAGTCAAGGGGAGAGCACTTTATCTAATGGTTAACTATTAAGTAGAAAATTTGAAATTTTATGACATCCATAAGAAGTATTGGCACATTCATTATATAATAATATAAAGAGAAGGATTGAGATGGAAATCATTAGTACATCTCAATTAATTATAGTAAATCTAGAATAAAAGATGGATGCAAATTTAATAACCAAGGAAGTAGGTAAAATATTGTTGATATCAGACAAGATTTTGTTTGTAATTTATATCCAGTCAAAGAATCTGATTTTTTTTTTTAAAAAAAAAGAAGACTGAATTCTAGCAATTTGATTATTACCAATAAATAAGAACTTTTTATAGGATGCATTATCCTTACAAAATTTAGTTAGAAAGGTATTGTAAATATATATGTATTTAAAGAAAAATAATTTTACAATGACTACTGTACATTTCTCAAAAAAGCCAGGATTTATTAAAATTTAAATATATAAATATTAATTCTTATTAAGCGCAATGTCAGTACGTAATACTTATATAAAGCTAAAGCTTTAGTACATGCGCCTTGAGTGCTTAATTTTAGCAAGAGAACTCTACAAATCATAACACGAGATTCGACTTTATAAAGATAAGAGGGACCCTCTTATCTCTAACCTATTTTTCTTAATTATATAGGCAAATCTAAAGCATTTTGATTTGGGAGCATGAAGCTAATAAATTCTTCACTGATTAAGTCCACTATTTCTATTAAACATTAATATTCGCGAAATCTTTCGATTTACAATGAGTCAATATTCAGATTTTAAATTTAGAAATATTTTGAATCAATTTAAAGTTATAAATATTAATTCTTATTAAGCGCAATGTCAGCACGTAATACTTATATAAAGCTAAAGCTTTAGTACATGCGCCTTGAGTGCTTAATTTTAGCAAGAGACCTCTACAAATCATAACACGAGATTCGACTTTATAAAGATAAGAGGGACCCTCTTATATATTAAAGCATTTATCTGTAATTCATTTTTTCAAAACACTGTACATAGTCTCCTAGTAAGAATAAATTTCAAATAACATTCATTGTCAATTGAAATCAAACAAAAATTATTATGGAAGCTTGAAATTATCTTCCTTTTTTTTAAAAAAAAATCACACACAAAAAAAATAAACATAAACAAATGATGCAGAATTAATAAAATGAATTCATCATGAAACTGGTAATCAAAACCTATGCTTAAATGGAATTGTACTAAAAAAAAATAATAATTTTCACATGCTTTGATTAATGACTTTGTATCATAATCAATTAAAAAAAAGCAGACCATTATTAAAAAGTATGTGTCTAAATATGCTTTTAATTCTGACAAATTTTTTCCACAGCAAACAGTCACGTTATAAAAAGAAAATACTTATCACGGTAAGAGCAATAAAAAAATATCGTTTTGACGATATAAGCATGGGAAAAAAGGACGAAAAAGTTCTGCTTGAGATAAAAAATTTGATGAACCATTGTTTTAAGAGAGTTAAGATAAAAAGTAAAGATTTCTTAGAGTACTAAAAAAAAAAAACCTAGATAAGAATAAATTAAATAAAAAAACTAAATAACCAATTTCAAAAACGGTTAGATAATCCTATATTTAACTGAATATTTATGAAGTTCAAAATATTATTGATCTAAAAAGAGTGCCTTGTTTAAGTAGTTGCAAGAAAACTGATAATAGAGTATGTAAATAAGATAGCTTAATAAAATTACTAATATTGGCAAATATGACATAGTAATGAGAATAATTCAATGATTGTAAAATTGCTTCAATCATTGAGAGAGAAAAAATGCAGATGGATATGTACGTAAAAATTACAAAATTTATATAAAATAACATTACTTAAGTAATGCTTTTTAATTAATTAAAATATAACGGGAACTGAAAGCATAATAGGACACGACAGTCCATCAAATAAATGACTAAATGTTAAAAAAAAAAACATACACAAAATAGTTTTATATCTAAGTTTCAGATAATAAAATTAAACAAAACAAACAAAGGCCCCCCAAAAACCTAAAGTTGTAATTTAATAACACAATGACTAACAAAATAAATGTCATTTAAATCTTATTGCAAGAAGTTTGTGAAGCTCAATAATATTGGAGAAAAGTATTCAACTTATCCACAGCAATCCCAGACATCAAGGATATGATTGTATGGAGTGATAAGCACTTGTACAATTCCAGCATGGTAGACTTTTTGTTGAAGTGTTTATTTATCTGTCAAAAGATAGCTCCATAATTTCAAACTAGACCCTATTTTCCAAACATTTTGGTCTCTTGCTTTACTTTTCAAATACCAAAAGCTATTTCTAGCTTTAATATTAGCAATCAATTTCTTACTTCTGCTATCTCTTTTCCAACATATTTTTTATAATTACTAATACGCTAAAACTAATTGCGTTACGGTGAAACTTTTAAGTTTATTAATTAGTAGGCTTTTTTGTCTATTCTATCTTTTAGACTTAGCGCTTTCAGAGCCCTTGCAGCTCCATATTCATAGTCCTTTTCATATTGTTAACTATATGCAAATGCATGGGCTCTGGAAGCGCTAAGTCTAAAAGATAGAATAGATAAAAAAAGCCTACTAATTAATAAACTTAAAAGTTTCACCGTAACACAATTAGTTTTAGTGTATTAGTAATTACAAAATAAGGGTGAAATAAAAATTGTTATTACAATATTTTTTATAATTCTGTTTCTAAGAATATGCATAATCTAGTTTCTTTTCCTCTTTGTAATTTATTTGACTAAAACTTTTTTTATTAAATACAAAATCAGAGAAAGTGGATTATCTTTTAAGACTATGAAAAGAAATATATTAAAAAACTTTCAATTCTCTTCTGTACGATATGGTTATGTAAATACACAATATACATCCTTGAACTTCCCACAGTATTATTTCCAAAAATTGTTTTGAGTATATCCTATCTTATTCAAGACAGTATATTTGAACATATGCAATTTTCTTACTAATTGGAATAGGTAATTTTGATAAATTCCAGTGTAAGCTCTTAATAGATACCCCCCCCCCCAAAAAAAAAAAACCCCAGCAGTAGTATTTTAATGAAACTATGAAAAATGTCACCTCAGTAGCTATTTCAACAAACTCTGCTTTATGACAATCATTAAAAAAATAGCTAGCATATTATTTCTAGATTCAACTAGCCGTGTGCTGCAATTATTGTCAATAAATAGTACTTCTACTCTTTCTTAACAAGATTCGTCTCAAACAGATTATCTCAAACTATTGCTAGAAATTATTTACAGTCGAACCTTGTAGTGAGCATTTAAATAACTAGATAAGTAAACTCTCAATACAAAGCTGATTGTAGACATTATAAAATACCGTGAAATAAGATTAGTAACAGTAATAACATAGCAGATAACAATACGAATTTTTGGAACAAAACGTATGTAAAGCAACTCTCAATCAAAGTCATTCAGATTGCTTTGCTTATATTAATTTATGGTAGAATGCCTAAAAATTCAACACTTTAAAGATTACCAAAAAGTTAGCAAAGTGTATGTATGAATAATGATATCTTGTGGTTACTCATATCTTGACAGAAAAGAGTAAATAACAGTTCATCTATAGTAAATAAAACTTTTCATTTGTAAACAAATGTCACTACAAAGCAAGTCTAGTCATTATTATTAACAGAATAGTACTGATATTAGATCCAGAAATATTAAAAAAGATATTGAGCAATCTTGCATCAAATTTAAGTATTTAGCACGCTGCTTTTGCCTTAAATCAATATTTCAAAGCCAAAAAATAAATGCAATTACCTACAACATACAAAATTTCTTGTCGCTCAATTCCGATTACTCAAAAATACTAAAAGCTTTAATAAATTATAATGCTTTTTCTGATTGTTATTTCAAAAGCATTAAAATGTGCACCCCAATTACTTTAAAATTATTATCTAAATGAATAATATATATATATATATATTTAAGACAACAGCTTGTTCATTATTTGAATTAGAATTTAAATTCTTATTTTATATATGAAGATTACAATTTACTTGCAATTTATTTTTTTCAGATTATCTTAATGTTATATTAGTCAAATCCGAAGGATATTCATAGGTAACATTATATCTAAGAAAATAATACCAAATTAGATCAACAATATTAACAACATATACTGTCTATATACTATTATTATTATAAAATTCAACTTGCAAAGACAGTAAAATTGTTAGGTACTTTCCGATTTTGCTCCATGCCACCACTTGAGGGCACTTATTTCCAATAAGTTGAAATAATTATACATTCGCAGGGACTATTTTTTTATTTTTTTATTTCTGTTTACATAAAACTAGGACAAGTGATTTAATCGCTATAAATATATGTTATGTATACATATATTTTTTAGTTTAATGGCTTTTTAAAAAAAAATAAAACCTCTTCAGCGCGAGAAACGGGATGGGGGAATGTCCATACATATAAATATTTTCATTATTTAAAATACAGTCGGAGTGACTAAACTTTATTGAAATGTTTAATCATGTGATTATCAGTCACAATAAGTAGAATTTTTATTTGATTACAATAAGATCATTAATACTATATTTATAGCGATTAAATCACTTGCCTGAGTTTTAATGTATACAGTTGCTAAAACATATATAGAAAAAGGGATTAAATAATATATATGTGTTTATAAATGGAAAGTTAAATTGAGCATATAATTTCAAGAACGTTATATAAAATGTTAATTTATATATCTGAGTATTCAGAATTTTTACTGAACACATTAATTAAAATTTTCCTTGCTAGTTATTAATTACTTAAAAATATTCTCTGTTCCTTCCATTTCACTTTCACACTTTTTTCCTCAATTAAATAAATTACTTAATTTCAGTCTATTGATATTAGTAACATTTAAAAAAATCGCACTTTTAATGCAAACATTTCTAACATAGTTTCTTTAGTAAAATAAAATCATTCATTATGCTAATTTCTACTGAATGACAAAGGTTTTAAATGAAAATTATAATAAATTATCTCTTCATTAAAAAAACTAAATAGTCCCAGTGAATGTATAATTATTTCAGACTATTGGAAATAAGTGCCCTCAAGTGGTGGCATGGAGCAAAATCGATATCAAAAGGCCAAAACTACTAAATAACGAGATCTTGCTATTTTAAAAATATACAAAAACCGAAATAAAAAAGTATATGATTATAAAATTCAAGAGATAATAATTATTTTCTTAATTATAATTTTATGGCAAGAATAAAAATGCTTATCTGAACTATCCAATATAAAGAATTAATCCTGAACCTATTTTGTCCTCATGTTCTATAAAATATTAGGGCACTACAAGTTTAATCCAATTTTTTCAGTTCATTGTTTCTCTTCTCCATACCTTTTCAGCAAATCAATCCTATACCTATTATGTCCTCACTTTATATGCATAAGAAAACTTTGCAATTAAATCCTATATAGCACTACATAATGATGCTAGCATTCATTTTCAACCATTATCTATACACTGCAGAATGAAGGTCTCTCTAAATTTAATCAAGTTTTTTCAATCCACAATTGTTTTCTCTACGTCATTTCAGTAAATCGAACCTGAATCTATTTTCTCTTTTTATATGCAGAAAAAATTTTTGCAATCATATCATACACAGCTCTACACAATATTAATCCATTATAGAATAAAGACCTTTCCATGTTTACAGCTTCTTCAACTGCTTATCTATTATTTCTTCTAGCAATATATCCAGCTCCATTTCAGCCTCTTAAGACTATTAATGATGATAATATCTGTTTATTCTTTTGACAGATGCATTTCACTATCAAACCCATCCTCTTCCTGCCAACATACATCTCTCCTTATTTGCTTGTTTGATCTCAAGTATTTACATTACTATTCTGTTAAGCATACAAGTCCCAGACCGTTGTAAGAACTTTTCAAATGCACATAAATATTTGTTTATAATATTAAATTATTTTCACCAAAAGCATTCGATCCAAATTTAATTCTATGATTAATTTCATTCATAATGTTTCCATTTGTATTGATATGATCAAAATATTCACTGTTGTTTACTTTCAATTTATTATTATCAGTCTTTATTTTTAGTCTTGCCATTTTGCTTCCATCTGACAATTCTTATTATATTTTGTAAAACTGTGAATCAATATTTGCTACATCACCTGTAAAATCTGAATGATTTAAATAAAGCTACATTTATTTTTTATTTCCTTAGCTTCCCATTTTAAACCACAAAATATTTATAGTAACATTACAGTAAAAAGTTTTAGGGTTATAGAATCTATCATACATCCATATTAAAATTAATCTCCGTAGGGTCACGGTGCAATCTAATCACTACTGTAGCATTTTGATTCTTTTAAATTTGACATTCTTCAAATTTTGACAATATCCTGGGTCTATATCTTTATATTTTAATCATTACAAAATGCTTAGAGAATAAAATGCCTTTTCATAATGTACAAATCTAAAGAATAACAACAATTCATATTTATTGATTCTTTCTATAACTTCTCTTACTATTTGAAATGTGCTAAAACTCCCTTAAATCCAGCTTATTCTTTAGAGGAAATGTAATGGTATTAGTAAAGATCTTGTAGAGATCTGATAAAAGATTGTAATTTCTTATATCTTATTTTTCTGCTTTCTTAAATATCAATATCACTATTGCATTCTTTCAGTCATCTAGTCCTTTTTTATTATTTAAATATTTGGTATACATCTTTGTGAACAATTTCTTATTTCTTCACCCGTTTCTTTTAGGTATTAATAATCATATTACTATAAGCCATGAAAATGATACACATGTTATGTTGAAAGTATGCTACGCTGTAATAAAGCTGAATATTTTTTTAAAAACTACCTTTTCGATGGATGTTAGTTCAGAAAATAAGAAAATTATTCATAAATATTAATAATCATTTCCTGGAGCTTTTTCCTTCTTCATAAATTAAATTGTATGCCTCATTTCTTTATTTAAAATATATGGTAATTTCCTGGAGCTTTTCCATTCATCATACATTAAATTGTATGTCCCCTTTATCACATGATCACCATTTCTTATGCTTGCTCTTAACTGTTATTAAAACAGGCAAAACTCTCTATACATATTGCCACTCAGTGCAAGCCGAGTAATCAATGGATGCCAGAAGGCTTGTGCCTAAAATCCCCATCTAGTGCCTACTCATCCAATATCCCCAGACTAGTTTCTGGCTTGTGGCCTTCATCAGTGAGGAGCCTTGGATCTGAGAGCACTGCACCTAGATCTTAGGATCTAATGCAGCCCTCCAGCAGCCACCTCTTATCTCTACTTAACTACAAAACTATGAGAATGAAAATGAAAACATAATAATATTAAGTAGAGATAAAAGGTGGCTTCTGGAGGGTTGCATTAGATCCCAATATCTAGATGCAGTGCTCTCAGATCCAAGGCTCCTCACTGACGAAGGCCACAAGCCAGAAACTAGTCTGGGGATATTGGATGAGTAGGCACTAGATAGGGATTTTATGCACAAACCTTAAGTAGAGATAAAAGGTGGCTGGTGGAGGGTTACATTAGATTCTAAGATCTAGGTGCAGTGCTCTCAGATCCAAGGCTCCTCACTGACGAAGGCCACAAGCCAGAAACTAGTCTGGGGATATTGGATGAGTAGGCACTAGATAGGGATTTTATGCACAAGTCTTCTGGCATTCATTGATTACTCTGGTTGGCACAGGGTGGCACTACTGTATGTGTAGTTTTGCCTTGTTTTATAAGGAGAAACAAAATTAATTATAAATGAGAAAAAAAAATGTGAAATTGGAAAATGACAAAAAATAATAAAAATAGAAATGAAGAAGGTTTGCATGTAAAAAGGGTATTTATTAAAACAAAAGAATTACAAAGTTACTTATCTATAGAAGAATATTTTGAATAAAACTGTACAAAATGTTTAAAATAGATGCTTTTAAAAGATCTTAAGAAAGCAAATTGTTGTGATATTTGAATAGTAGAGTAAAAGAATGGAAAAACTGGGGAAAAAAAAAATCAGGGATAACAAATGGAATTGCTTTTAACAGATTACTGATAATTTTTAAAATATTATTTTGAATAAACACAAGCAGTTTTGAAATATAAAATATTATTTTGAATAAACACAAGCAGTTTTGAAATATAAATCTCTATTTTCTCTATCATTATCAACATAATTATTAATAACATTTTAGTTTTTCCTTTTTTTTTTTTTTTATTCATTCAAATTAGGGATTCTTCATTATATCAAATAACCAAATTAGAATTACATAGCATACTTTATAACATTCCTTTTCTTCAATAGTTCCTAAACATATACCTATTAATTAAAAATATTTGTTTAAATAAACTGCGAGATATCTTGGTATAATTAAAATTGAAAAAGAATAAAAGTTTTTATGCTGTTCTTCTATAAAATAATAATCAGAAAATAATAAATTCTTTATGCAAAGCCTTTTTAAGGTTTTTAATCACTTGCAGGCTTCTTGTGGCTTGATGGTACTGCAGCATCACCCAGTGGCCACATGTGGCGTAAGTTACAACTACTGAATATTATTATTGTTAGAAATCAGGGTATCAGTGCTTGAAAGTTTGTGATGCTTTTTCATCAATTCTCTTAATAGTAGTGCAAAAAATCTATATCTATCTTTTATTCTTGTTCTGTTATCCGAGCTAATGGTTTAAAAGTTTAATTATTCAAGGGTTTGAACTAAAGCCACCCTGCTGAATAGAAAACAGATTGGCTTAATATTGATATTACTATCTTTGCCAAAAAGTCAAAAATGCTATAGTTAGTTTATAAATAAGACACTAAAATAACTAACTGTTTAACAAGTGTCAAACTTACGTAGCTGTAGAGGTGCTTCCGAGAGCAGTTCTCTTAATCTATTGTAAATTTGAGTAATGGACACCCATCAATGTAAACCAAGAATAGAATATGTTTTGATAGCTATAAAGATATTGGCTAGATCAAATCTTAGGTGTTTAAATTTAAGCTTTAATTTTTTAATACCAGGATGAGAATAAAAATGGCCATTAGATAAAGAAGAAAAATCTAACAGCCAGTCACTAGTAATGAAAGTATAATAGCATTATCATCTAGTGTCCAATATTTCATTTAATGCTGATATTTTGACATATAGAACAAAGAAAAAAAAGGTGTTAGCATTGATTAACTGACTAAAACCTGGGGCAGGTATACTATTACTTAGTAATCGTGTTTACACTTAAAACTCAATTTAAGGAATAATGAAATAATTTAACAGACTGTAAAAAGGGCAAATATAAACTTAAATGCGTTTTAATAGTTTAAACATATATTTGGATCA